>OX596262.1:2346658-2946658 GCA_951394255.1 Polyploca ridens
AGTTACATTTAATTGACGCCGTTTCTAGGAATTTATCGTTATTTCCGCTTACTATATTAATATAAGCTATAACTCAAGGTCATTGACTGTAGATTTAGAGATTATATATATTTAGGTAATACTTAAACCGTTCTTAGAGTAAGTCGCATAAGTTATAAGGATTCGTAATGCTCCAGTAAAAAAATGGCGGAATAAAAGAACAGTTATAATAACTTATATGTTTCGGGAAGTACCTCCCATGTAACTGTTTAATGCTGATAATAATTTAGATGGATCATCTTCATGATCAATAGGCTATAATGTCCCATTGCTGAGCACAGGCCTTTTACAAATGAGGGTTAAAGAGATTGGGCTCCACCACGCGTGCCCACAGCGAATCGGCGCAGGTAGGCTAGTGGTCGACCTACTGTTGGAGTTTTCAAGCCGCCTAGAAGGCCTCCAACTAGCTTAACAACTATCACAACTAAGTGATAACCGGGACAAACTACTTTGTGACTTCCGAAAGACGAAAAATGCTCGAGTTGGAAATACTTCTAGGCAGTCACTCATCCAGGTATCAGCCTCACCGTTGGTAGCTTAACATTGCTACAAAGAATTTAAAACGTCCAGAAGGATAGTCGCCTCTATGGAAACACGAAATAAACAAGCCATAATTGATAGTATTTAAAAGTAATAAGTTTAGGTAATTAAAAGTGACGAAATCGCAATACTTACACATGGAAGGTTAGTTTTTTAGTTTTTCCTTGGTTTTTATAAGTGTTGTGACAGTATTTTAATACGCAAGTTGTCATTTTTTATTTAATCAGTACAGCGAGTATGACGCGATGACAGCCGTGCGCAATACGAGCTGAGAGCGATTTGCTCAGGAGCTCCTCAAGCGGAGTGATATTAAATGTCATGCTTTAGTAAGGCGGACTATCCATCTGGGTAGAGGCACGATGCCGTATGAAAATCTTTGCATTGCTAATCAATTAAGAACGGCTAATCATTACGCCACGAGTACTTCAACTCATCATATATACTTATTGCCTAGTTATAATAAAATACTACAAACATACCATGAACACAAGGGTATCCTTGTGTTCATAATTAATTCATTAAACTACCATATAATTTCGATCCTCTAAACCGACTCATCAGAGCTCTGGAATAATTCAACAGTACTCATCAAGTTATGAAACTATGCTGATATCTGAGGATCTTAAAGGTACTGGGAGATCAGAGTTATGAGCATAACATCCATATATGAAGCAATAACATGGATGCGAAAGTGAGCTTGTTGCTTTAAGTTGCTTGCTGATTAAATTAGGCACGCGGATAGCCTATGGTATGGAAAAGGAAACATGCTATTTTTTATCCCGGAAATGCGGGTGAAACCGCAAGGGACAGTTAGTAAATGCGAAAGTAATTTTTTCTGTCTGTTAATTGTTACTTGGCAAGCTTGAAATCAATCAGTTCAGTAATATTAACGTGATATCCTGAAAATAAATGTGTCATAAGACGTCATTAAAAAGAAGGAGGTGGAGATAAATACCTGGCCCCGGATTCACCTAAGTTCCCAAATTAAAAAGTAGCTTATATCCTTTACCAAAAGAAGCTAGCGAGGTTTAGGCGTGAAGAGATAAGACAAACAGATATGCAAAGCTACTTTTGCATTTTTGCCCGAGTCATTTGAGCTTTCAACCTAAAATTTGCTAGAACACTCCAGTCTGGCAGAGTCTTAACAAATATAACTCGACTAAATGTAGCCTCTCTAGTCTCTAGTAGTTAATACGTCGGCAGCGACCTGTGAATTAGTTAGTTTATAATAGAGTTGCCGACGCGTCTGTTACTAAACCCATTTGTGGTCTTCTATTAATTGCTTCTAACATATAATTAATCTCACTATCTCACTATATAAATATATATACAGCGTGTAAGGGACATCGCCGCACAAACGGATACCATGGGTCCAGGACATGATTCTGGAAAAATTCCAACATGGGGGGGCCATGTTGGAATTATTCGTCGGTTTTTCTCAATTTTTTTTTTTGAGTTTTTTTTACTTTAGACTGTTCATAATCGTTATTCTTACCTAACCCAAAGAGATTTAAAATAAATAAGTTATTAATGCATTACTTTCACTAAAAGTAGCAATGTAAATAAAACTAGAAACGGTGTCTTATGGCGATATTCGCCTGCAGTCAGCGACATACTACGTAGGCACAACGTTATCGCGCGTTTAAATCGCGGTGTTCACAATACATTGCGCGCTCGAAAATGACAATTTCTATAACCGATCATTGGCGAGGTGAATGACATTCACAATTTGATTAGTGGCATTAGGTGTAGCCTTTTCGCGAAGTTTGCATTACCATGCGAAATACACCCTGTATATTATATATAATATTATAAAAATTGAATGTATGTTTGTTACTCAACCACGCTTCAACAACTGAATGGATTTGGATGAAATTTGGCACGTTAATAGAATATGTTCTGGATTAA
Organism: Polyploca ridens; assembly: GCA_951394255.1. Classification (NCBI taxonomy): domain Eukaryota; kingdom Metazoa; phylum Arthropoda; class Insecta; order Lepidoptera; family Drepanidae; genus Polyploca; species Polyploca ridens. The sequence goes on from OX596262.1 coordinate 2,349,146, forward strand.
CACATAGAGTACTTTTCTACCCGGGAAACCAATATATCCCTGCGGTATGCGGGTGAAACCGCGGAACGCACCTAGTTGCTCATTAAATATGAATGTTTAATATTTTAAAATGTCAAATGAATGTCAAATAGTTTTCTGTGATAAAAAGTATCGCAATCGGAGTCACTTTGAGTTAATAAGTATGAGATATATTTAATACATATTTTTATTACATTACATCTGATATTTGTTAATTTTTGCCAATTTATTTTATTTAACCCTTAATTGGGCGCGCCTAAAATGTAACTTATGTCCAAAGAATGACAGTAACTCTTCATAAAATACCTAAAACTTTCGCTCGCAACTGAATTGTGAATGCGGAGAACCTATAGAAGACAAGCATGCTAAATTCAATTAAAAAATGTTAAGAGCCTGGAAACATGCGTACGACTCCCCATGCGACCAATTAAGGGTTAAACTAAGTTCTTTTTCATGAATATTTTTATACCTCATAGGGCATCTCACCTCATGAAGTAAATCGAAATAATGTATCCAGAAAACGCCCACGCTGTTTTTTTCTCCGCTATTTAGTCCATTATATATAATTTACCATATAAAAGAGAGATCTTAGCATTGGTCTAATAATAATAATTTATCTATTTATTCAAAATTAAAAAAATACGCATCGATTGGACCCAATTATATTTTTGTGCCTTTTGCGACCGTGGGGGTCCGAAGCTTGCCGTTTTGCTCGCACCTTGTCATCAAAATTGATCGAGACCTCCGGACACCAGCGGGCGGGGAGCTTTTTCCGTCAACGCGTCAGCTTGGCTATCCAAAGAGGAAACGCTGCCAGCCTTCTGGGAACCCTGCCGTTAATCGGAAGCAGCGGCAGGCTTGAGGAAATTTTCTATATATAGATTGTATTTTGTACATATTTGTTTTAAATAAAGATACATTCAAATAATTTAGAAATTAAAAAAAAATATTTAGTCAAGACACATTGGCCCAAACATAGGCCTATTTCCAGTAAAAAATCTTATATGCGTTATTATTTACCACCATCTACCACAAGCTTTTCCAAATAAAAAGTCTAACCACAGTTTTGTAACTGTAGTACCGCGACGTTTGAATTTACCTTTACTGTGGTATACGTGAGGTGCGACTTGGCGGTTTTGTATGAATTTTTAATCCCCCTGCCAGTTTGGGTAACCGTGTTGGTATGAAAATGTTTGTTCGTGAAACGCGTGTAAAGATTAGCGGTTTAACATGAAATATGGTTAAAGTTTAATTTTATATTAGCTGTGGGATTATTCAGTTGGCTTAACAAGTGTTGAGTTAGCTGTTGAATTATCAAAGATACGAAAGAGTTTGCTATTACAGCTGTGTTCCAATGAACTATCAGTGGTGTCAAATTTGACAGTTTTTTCAGATTTGGTAGTCTACTAATTCAGAAGCGTCGAAAACCATTATGATTTTAGTAGTCAACACACATTGGCATAATTGCAGAGTTGTAATGGCATCAATTAGAATGTAATTTTGTTGAAATAGCAGTAACTTGGACCGCCTGGTTGAGTGTTGATGTTTTTATTAGTATTTTAGCTATAATCTGGCATTATTTATTATTATATTTTTAGTAGTTATCTTTATTTACAACAAATATGTACAAAATACAATCTATATATAGAAAATTTCCTCAAGCCCGCCGCTGCTTCCGATTAACGGCAGGGTTCCCAGAAGGCTGGCAGCGTTTCCTCTTTGTATAGCCAAGCTGACGCGTTGGTGGAAAAAGCTCCCCGCCCGCTGGTCTCCGGAGGTCTCGATCAATTTTGATGACTTTTGATCATTTTTTAGGTTAACTGTTCACCGTTGGATTATCCATTACTCATTAAATCTTCACCGCGTAGCTTCTAACAATTTTCATCAAAATCGGTTTGAAAACGTAACGAACATAAAGAGAGATTCACAATTATGATCTAGTTATCTTCGCAGTTTCACCCGTGTACCCGGGGTAATAAATGCTATTTTGTCTTTTTCCATACCCTGTCAGTAAGTCAGTGAGCTTTATTAAGTAGAGTAATAGTTATAATATACAGGATGGAAATTTAAGACTGGTTAGTAAGGGCAGCTACCTTAAGGGTTGCAGCCACGCGAATATGGTCTTAAGCGACTGTTCTTTAATTTGGTCTTAAGTGACTGTCCTTTAATTTGGTCTTAAGTGTCTGTCCTTTAATTTGGCCTTAAGTGCCTGTCCTTTAATTTTTAATTAATTGCAATCGGCATTTACAGATTTTTGAAAAATATTTCTTTCTATTAGCTTAATCGACCCTGTCTCCGACAAAGATCAAAAGGCTCTATGGGGCCAAGTTAGGTTACCTAGGGTACTAGAAATACCAAAAATGGAAAAGCTATCCTTACTGACCCGTCCAAACCTTCCACCATGTATAACCATAGATTATTTGGAAGGATGGTTCAAAAGACTGAAACCTTAGGCCAATATCATTTACAATACAATACAAAATTCTTTATTGTTTAATCAATTATAACAAGAAATAAGAAAGTAAGAAAAAACCTCCAAGGCCAGTGTGAATAGGTTTCATCTGGGTAAGCGTGTTCTATCTTAGGCTTCGTCATCAGCACCTGGGCAAGTCAGTGACCAAACGCAACCTGCGTAGGGTTAAATAAAATAAATTGGCAAAAATTAACAAAAATCGGCATTTACAGATTTTTGAAAAATATTTCTTTCTATTAGCTTAATCGACCCTGTCTCCGACAAAGATCAAAAGGCTCTATGGGGCCAAGTTAGGTTACCTAGGGTACTAGAAATACCAAAAATGGAAAAGCTATCCTTACTGACCCGTCCAAACCTTCCACCATGTATAACCATAGATTATTTGGAAGGATGGTTCAAAAGACTGAAACCTTAGGCCAATATCATTTACAATACAATACAAAATTCTTTATTGTTTAATCAATTATAACAAGAAATAAGAAAGTAAGAAAAAACTTTCAAGGCCAGTGTGAATAGGTTTCATCTGGGTAAGCGTGTTCTATCTTAGGCTTCGTCATCAGCACCTGGGCAAGTCAGTGACCAAACGCAGGTTGCGTTTGGTCACTGACTTGCCCAGGAGCACACCTAAAAAATAATTTTGGCGGCCACTTCGCTGTAGCGATTTATTCCAGGAAACCTAGGTAATTAGTATTTTAAAATAGGTGGTGCAATATATGAAATAACTACATTTACATAAAATACTTAAATACAGTTCAAAAACCTGATACTTACATTAAAAATAAGTACTTTGGTACAGAAAAGAAAATTATGATTTGACCTTTATAAAATATCCCTCGAGGAATCACCCTGGGGCTTTATCCCGAGAAAAGAGGGAAAAAAGTGACTTATTGACCTTCTTTTCACACCAATCTGTCCAGACGTGAAGTGTGATTGAATTAAATAAATTTAAAAATATTCTTAAGTAGCTATTTAGTTCAACTAGTGGACCCATAGTGGTCGAAATTCGACCAGCTTTTTATTTTTTAAGTTTTAACTAATTCTCTTTACGTATTTATATAATAAACATAGTATGACATTATGATTATGTGTGACATTTTGTGACATTCTTTCACTTTGACATGTGTGGATGTCAAACGCATGTTAGTGTGTGTAATGTTTTTTTTTATTAAAATAATGTATTTTTACTTAGTACATAAAAAATTGCTTTATGCACATCTTAAAAACAAAAATATGCTTTGAAATAATTATACTTTTATATCGATATCAAATGTAACAATTTTACCGCTGCCATTTTCTATCCAATTTCATTTCAAACGTGAAACTTCCTTATTATATTTTCCATACAAATACGGTAACAAAGCCGGCCATATTGGCATACATACTTGACAGTAATGGCGCACACTTTACATAAAATGGCAGAAAAGGCGATACAATTCCCGCCAAAAATTCCAAAGCCCAATATCTTGGACAACCCTTCTCTCGCGCTTGCATATTTATTTTTAACAAAGCGTTTCCAATAAGATATTTTTTACCGACTTAGAAAAGAGGAGTATCTTTATTAATTGTAATTTTCATAAGAAATATATTCCGTGATGTGAACGAAGTGGAGTTTTAACATTATATGCAAAAGATAGGTAGGTAGTACCGCAGATTTAATTCGCTGACTTCAAAGTACCTACCTATATTACTTAGTTTTACAGTCAAATTAAGAGTTTCTACACGTTTTTTGTTAATCTTTTTAGTGCAAAAAAAACCCATCAAAAGCATTTTCATGTAAAATGTTGCCAAGGCGAAACCTCGCACTGTCAAAATGTTATCTGTAGAGCCAAGCTTAAAACTCTACACGCCCTAATTCTACAAGCCCTAAATTCACAAACTCTACACCTTAGTCAAAATATGTGGCATGGCCGTTTCGCTACCGTCACATGGGCATAAGGTGAAAAATGTTTCACTGTTCATTACTTTTATGTTATACAATAGTTATTGTAGAGTTTTTGAAGTTAGGGCTTGCAGTGTGGCCATCATGCTAAATAATAATATAGACAAAAGCGATGTTTTTTTTTATACCTCTAAGGTGGCAAACATGCATACGGCCCGCCTGATGGACGCTTGCAACACCAGGGGTATCACTCGCGCGTTGCCGACCCTGCAGAAATCTCTTCACACCCTTTTTGAAGAACCCCATGTACTCCATTGGGAAAACCACAGCAGGTTAAAGCCTTAAAATTACTCTCAATTGCATCTGAAACACACGGGTAGGTTCCGATAAGGTTTTCATTAGATCGTTTCGCACTCAAGTATTTTTCCGCCCTCCGTCCGCTGCGCTGCAGGTTTATATATCTAATGCATAATCAATGCACAGGCACTAAACGCAATCTGTTGCCAGCTTCGCGGGTGAAATTGTTTCTGATCTCCCCTACTGTTGGCAACACTTTGTCCTACTATTAAGCATATCCAATTCCTAATAGTTTTATTCAATGTATACAAATTAATGGATTTTTAACTTTATTTTGTGATAACATGTGTGCGAGTTGGTTATTAACACTCCAGGCGGTATTAAGCGGTATTAGTAGATAGAAGCGATAAGAAGATATAAGAGCCGAGAGTATAATAATAACCAATGCACACGCGTGTCACACGACGTTTTTAAACACACTTGCGAGGAAAAAACAGACTTGTATCACAGAATATTCAATAAACTCCGCTTGTATTTTGCAATAAATGTCACTTTACGTGCGAGTGTGTTGAAAAACTAATTATAAACAGTTTTATGTGCATTTTGGTATATTTGGTGTACAACAATAATTATTTTATATGGAGGCTTTTGTATAAATTATATGCATACACAATAATGATGAAAAATAAATTTTATAAGAATAAAATAAAAAATATCCCGGTGTGGGTTTTTAAAAGTTTAATATTGTTTTGCCTGATGCCGGCTGAATAAAAATAATAATTTCAATACAATAATCATTTTACTGGATAACAATATACTTTCTCAAGTTATTGGTTCACTTGTTACTATTGTTCCAATTCCACAGAAACGTCTTTTACGACCCCTGTGAGAACATAACGAAAACTTTTTCTTTTCGTACGAACAGAACATAACATTTTGATAACAACTTTATGTTTTACCTACATAGAAATGGCAATAGGTACGTGGATATTATATTTTATTGAAATCCAGCGGATCGTTTGTATTTGTACTGAGAAAAGGATATTGAATAAAAAATAATATTTTACTTTGATTATGTTGGTATTTGAAGGAGGTTATTGACCAGCGAGCGAAGCGTCTCCGTTTCCGTTTTGGACAAAAATGCTTTCATATGTCCAGATGTCCGCGGGATGTCTGAAATATGTCCCGCTGTCCTCCTCTAAGGTTGTCATTTCTAAATCGATTCTCGTGAAATTTTGTGAGTAGGTTCGGTTTTTATATAGTTTTTTTAGTCTAGTTTTTTAGTCGAGTAGGCGAATCGTCTAAAATCGAGACTCGCGAGGTCAGCTCACAAAGTCAATTGATTTAATGCAATTGTTATTTCAGTAACATAATAATATCATCCTTATATTGAGCTGTTCTCGAAGACGGGTAAAACTTTTGCAATGGGACTTTTACAGGATCTGTACCTACTTTCTTGTTCAATATTTTCTTAGGTATAGCTTAGTGTACCTAAGTCTTATCATAATCAGATTAGCCTTTGCCGTGGCCAATGGTATCAGAAAGGGATTCTCTAAGCGGCCGCATTGTAGTCGATTATTTTAAATTTTATTGTTGACTCTCGTACTGATTTTTTATCTGTAATAAATTGGCATCACCTTTATGTCATCCGTTACCAACCTACGGAGCAAAAAACTAACTAATAGGTGCGTTGCATCTGCGGTTGCATCGCTGCGTTCATTTGTTTTTAATTTTTGGTCACGAAGAAACTTCGTTTAAAAAAAGAACACACTTTTTGCAAAATTAGTTTTCATTGAAAAGGTTGGAAAAGGCATAATTTATCGCTATGAAATTTTAATGTATTCCAAAATAACAAAATGGTGGTATCTCATCCAATTTCCACGTGTTACGTTTCGCTGCGTGCGTGGGAGGGAATTATTCAAATTAATTCCGTGTTCCAATTTTGAACGATGGGTGTATCTGACTCCTTTTAATTGTACGTCATTTATCCTTTCGCATTTAAAATTGTTGATTGTGACGGCCATTTTGAAAACATTTAAGATTTGACTTGGTGATTATTTTTATCAGGTTTTAAAATTGGAATGATGTAGGCATAGATATACCTAGAAAGAGCGTCGCCCCTCGTCTGAAAACCATCGCGAGGGTTAGTTTTTTATTGACCAAGCACAATGCTGAGTCGAGACGTGGTTGAGACCTACTTCTGGCATCACGCAACATCGCATTTTTGTTTAGTTTAGGGTTCCGTACCTCAAGAGGAAAAAACGAAACCCTTATAGGATCACTTTGTTGACCGTCTGTCTGTCTGTCTGTCTGTCAAGACCCTTTTTCTCAGGACCGCGTGAAGGTATCAAATTCATATCAAATACTCAAGTCTACTGTCCCTTGGAGCTGTGAAAAAATCAAACTTCTAAGCCAACGCAATCAAAAGATACAGCCGTTTATGCTGCAAATTTTCGACACTCGCGAGGGAATCAAAACCTACAGGGTACTTCCCGTGAACTCAGAATCTTGAAATTTGGTACGAAGCAACGTCTTATAGCACAGATAAAGGAAACTTTGCGAAAAGCATACATTTTTAGTTACATCATATAATAAAAATATTTTTTATAATTTTAAACTTACTAGCCCTTTCCTCATGAACGCGTTGAGGTACATATCAAATACTCAGGTCTATAACCTTTTACTTATATACCTACAGGTTTGTACGGAATCCTTGGTGCGCGAGTCCGACTCGCACTTGGCCAGATTTTTTTAAATATTTTGTACTGTCATTAATGTAATGTTGCGTGTTGTCCAGAATAAATCTTTTTCCTTCTTTTCTTTCAAACAGTTATTTTGGCATAACTAACCGTTATTGAATAACAGAGAACACTCCTAGCTCATCTCGGTCATGGTTGAGACGTTATTTGTACTTATTTGAAGTGATAGAGTAAATATTGATCTCTTCAGTGTATTCCAAGCAAATAGAGTATTCCTTTTTCACTTCGCCCCAGTGCGTAATAAAATAGGGACGTTGTTTGATTTGTCAGGACTTTGCGTGTACACTTGCGAATACGTTTTCGAATTCCCAATCATATTCGAATATAGTTAAAATCTACCACATATACCTAGATGGCTCCAGTGTATGTACTTCGCATGTCAAAAGCTGTGCAAAAAGGGGGAGCAATGCTCTTCTTTTGAAACTGTTTCGCGCGGACAGGGAACTCGCATAAGGCTGCATGTCCACCAGAGATGTGTAGCGAGGGATGTGTTTAGCTGACAAATAGGATAGCTTCATTATCACGTTATACATCTAATGCCAGCCTAACTAAATCAATCTTGTGAAATTATGGAGGTACAAAAAAGTGACATGCTTGGTTTTCATATGGATGGATGTTCTTGCGTTATCTATTTAGATTGATGTCTGTGAAATCAACATTAAATTTTATCACGATAAAAATGTAAAACATTGGAACAAATAGAATAAAATTTTGCCAAAACAAAACCTTCGCAAGCACTTGCGAAGCAATTACTCTTTTCAAAACAAGCTTAGATGTTAAATTCTAATCTCTCAGTAACGACTATTAAATCGTATTTTTTGCTGTTTTTTTAATCCTGTGTAGGTACTATGAATGCCTGTTTTCTGCATCAGATAACTATTAAAGAAATAATACGTCTCACAATGCATGCTTTTATTATATTTAATTAATACTTGAACTTACGAATTAACCTTAATTCTTGACACTTTCATAGTTACTTATTTGACCCGGAAACTAGTATTGGCTGAATATTGCTTATTATCACGAACCCAGACCAACCCTACTTTCCGTCTAAATAAGCAAATTTTCAATGTAGAATATTAAGTTTATATATTTTCTTCTCACAAAATATAAATTAAATATTCTGGGACATTCCTCACACACGGTCATCTGATCCCAAACTAAGCAGAGCTTGTACTATGGAGACCATTATCATACATATAATACTTTTTGTTTGTAAATACATACTTAATATACATAATTACACCCAAACTCAGGACATACAGGCATGTTCATGCACACAAATGCATGTCCTGTGTGGGAATGGAACCCACGACCTGCGGCGCGATAGGTGGAATCTTGACCAGAGTCTTTACCAACCGCGTCAGCTGGCCCGTTGTTTATCAATCAGAACAGTAATTACAGATTATTACAGTAATGTATCATATATCTGGGGGCACGGGAGTGCCTCCCGCCAAGACGAGCCAAGCGAAGCGTAAGGGTAATAGGTACCTACCTTTTCTCGAAGTGCTTCGTCGTTTTTTTGGACCCCATAACTTGAGTTTGGATTATACTAGATAAACAAAATTCTCGGGATATTATGTCAATATTGAACTTATTAAACATACTAAGTTTCAATAACATAGCTTTAGATTTTATTGATATTTAAAAAACCCCGATTTCGTCATTGACTCACTGATGATCATCAAAACTCTTAGGGTACTTCCTGAAGTCCAAGAAAGATGAAATTTGGTATGTAGGCTAGTATTAGTAGGTACACAAACAACGAAAAAATTATAAAATTGGAACTTTTACCTAAAAAATATGTACTAAAGTAATAGTAGGTATAATAATAAGCAACTTACAAAAAGAAGTGAAATCCCACCAAACGACAAGACGAGGCCATATGGCTCGCACTGTCAAAAAGTTATCAGATCTCATGTAGAGCCAAGCTTATAACTCTACACGCTCTAACTCTACAAGCCCTAACTTTACAAATTCTACATACCCTAGTCAAAATATGTGGCTTGGCCGTTTCGCTACCATCACATGGGAGTAAGGTGAAAGATTTAAATGTCCAAAAATACATTATACCACAGACATATAATATTTATAAGCAGTATACATAGTATAAATCACGCAAAACAAATTCGCCAAAAAGTTTCATACCTGGTCGCGTGGGGTGTATAACACCCCGTCATACAAAATAGTCCAAAGAATGCGAGTAACTCTTCATAAAATAAAATGTTCGACCGCAACTGCATTGACAATGGGTTAAGAGGAAATACTAGTGGCGTTTTTTCCATACAAACGTAATCCTCAGTTTCCTCTCTGGATAATAACACTAGAGCGATGATTATTTTACCATGCAATCTGTAGGTACCACTGTATGTCCCTCGGTTGTGTTTTTCTCCATAAATTTATTATTATAAGAATTAGGAGCCATCTAAAATCACAAAAACTGACCATTCTTACTGCCTTTATCAGACGTCCAGCAAACAAATTTGACGAATATAAGATATTAAAGGAAAACCGACACACATAGCCAAAGCCCTTCTTATTACTATTCTTGAAAAAAAAAGTTAAAATCTATCCAGTATTAGAGGAGGAAACTGGGGATTACGAAATAGCGATTTCGTCTATTTTAAATAGGTATAATCGATCCAATCGGCAGTTGTCTCTATCATCCCTCATACATTAATATCCCAGCAACAGCGCGACAATAGATTTGTTAAATACCTATTTTTCAAATTTCTTGCAGCCATTCTTTCCTCTTAAGTGTGGGAGGACAGGAGCCCATACTTTAACTAGATTTGCATGTGGATCTCCAATTGTAAGAAACTACATTAATAACTAAATTTTTCTTACCGCTTATGTTTAAAATTCATAGAAACTTGCACCAGACATTGAAAAATGAATGTAATATTTAAAGCATTATTTTTCAATCTGACAGCACATTTTTATTAAAACGCTTTACGGAAAACTGAATAAACTTTCCGTCTGATTGTAAAGCTTCCTTTATCAAGCTTACAGTTTCAAGTTGTCGTTAAGTTTGTACGATTCAAGTGCAAAGTTGTTATTCGTTTACAAGATTGTTCTTCAAGTTGCGAGTTCTAATTCATTATTTACTTTTAGCTATCGAACTAAGTAACGGGGGCTTTAGAGAGATTTGTTATTTATCTATACTATAATATAATCAAATTCATCAAAAATGTTGGAAAAAGATTGACGTGAAATGTGGTGCTGGAGGCGCTTGCTGAGGATAAAATGGACTGCTCACCGCACTAACGTTTCCATCCTGAAAGAGCTTCGCATCAAACAAAGACTTTCGTCGATTGTGCAAGTGCGAATTCTTAAGATGTTTGGACATATCATTCGCAACGAAAGCTCATTGGAACGATTAGTGGTACAAGGAAGAGTAGAAGGTCAACATTCCCGCGGCCGATCACCCACAAGATGGACAGACCTCATAAAATCATCAACAAGTTGTTCCCTCAGTGAATGTACACGCAGTGCCGCGAATAGAGAAAGATGGAGAAATCTCGCAAAAGCCGCAGCAAACTCATCAGATGATCCATAACCATGACCACTCCGCCAGGAGTGTACGACTGAGAAGAAGAAGAATAATATAATCTATAATATATCCGTCCCGGGATAAAAAGTAGTATATTTTACTCTGGGATAATGAGTAAAAATTACTTGAGAAGTCCGCTGTCCGCTGCATCGTCGCGCGGGTTTCGTCAACGAGTTTATAACCGACTTCAAAAAAAGGAGGAGGTTCTCAATTCGGTTGTATGTTTTTTTAATGTTTGCTACATCTTAACTCCGTCATTTATAAACCGATTTGGAAAATTATTGTATGTTTGTATATAGGGTGACTGGTAATTAGTAAACGATACTTAGACACATGATTGTACTCATGATAACAAACAACTTTCCCAAAGAAACAAATAGGGATAATGATGGTGGCCCCGGCAGATGGCGCTGCAATCGATAATATAACCTAGATACCGACTGCAGCGCCATCTGCCGGGCTGATTTGTGAGTCTAAACCATCCAGGGCGCCACTCAAACGCATACAAAAAAATCATTCAAATCGGTCCAGCCGTTTAGGAGAAGTTCAATTACACACGTATAGTAGAATTAACTCCCTAGATAGTTTAGGGTAGGGTAGGGTAGCACCACAGGGTAGGGTAGCACCACGCGAACGAAGTCGCGCCAGGCAGCTAGTACATATATAAAATGCTTAGTACCTAATAATGCAGTATACTACATAGTTCCGCCTCAATAAGCTGATGGTATTGATCGTGGTATTGATATTGACGTGCTCATCAAATTAGCATGCGACCCCGTTTATTTTCACATTGCAAATGTATGCTTATAGGTACTATGTACCTAAAGGGTTAAATACAAAGATCGGACGCGACAGGTCGCGAGCAATATGACTCCCTGAATCTGCGGCATAATATAACTCTATCTTATCTTATCTTAACTTATCTTAAGGAGGGGCCGAGAAATACCTCGGACACTTCGACCCATTGGGATCTATTGTGGTCCCCTAGATACCTTACTCCTCCCCAGTCTCGTTGAAAACTCTTTTCATGAGTTTTACAACGAGGCTAGGAGATATGAGCCTATAGTCTTCTGGTTTTGGATATCCGATCCCTAGGAGACTCATTCGCTTACCAGCCAGTAATCGCATGTGCACAAAAGGTGCTCCATGCGTTCCGTATGTTCCCCACACAACCTGCACAGGTTAGACCCATCTTCATGAACATGTCGTTGGTTCCAAAGTGCCCAGTAAAGGCCCCAAGCAGGTAGCGGATTTGCCCCCTGCTCATATTCCAGATGCATTCCCGGGCTTTGAAATTAGAGCCTAGGAATTTCTTGGAGTGTTGTAGACCGGTATTAGACAGCCAATGTGTTCGTTGTCTTTGATCTGCAAACTCCCTAAATGTGGCTTTTACGAGACACGTCGATATGCCTACACATGGTTCTGGACCCACAAAGTCATTTGCTGAGCCCTCTCTTGCCAGTTCATCTGCCACTTCGTGACCATGGATTCCTTTGTGCCCCGGGACCCACATCAGTCTTACCCTGTTAATATAAAAGTTAATATAATATAACTCTATACACCGCCGTGACTTTTTATTCATCTTAGAAACGCAGCTTACCGTACCTTTTCATTGGGTACATTATGTGGGCTGCGTTTCTAAGACGAATAAAAAGTCACGGTGTATATTTATACTGGTCTATCATTACTAGGTATTATACAGGTCGTTGTTTTGGTCAGCGACGAGCGACTCAGGGTCGATAATACAAATGATACTGGTGCTAAAAAAATATAAAAAAATACTTAATAAAACTAAAGCTAAAGTGTAGACATAATACTCAACGGGAGTAAAGGGGTGGGGCGATGGCGGCTTGCGCCTAGCTCTAGTCTGTGCACGTGCCTAGTAACCATACTTTGCGGTATTTTATTTCAAATTGAATAAGGTATTTCTCAACATATTTACAGTATTTAATGGAATTAAGTCCATTTTTGGGGAATATATATTTTGTACTACCGCTCCTGGGTCGCTTGTCGCCGACCAAAACAACACCCTGTATTTGGTTTAACACTTCAAGAGAGTTCAATTGAGGAATACGAATCCACGACTTTCGGCAATCATCGTCAACCAATAAGCAATCACAGCCTTAAAATCTCTTCGTAAACGTTTTTATGTAGTTATTTTTATTAGATTTTAATCAGTGACTTTTCAAATCTTTGCAATATTTCTTCTCTGAGAGTTCTGCAATATTCGCTACCGATCACACGTCATACACTTCTTTTACTTTTAAATGCGCCGCATAGATTACAGTGAACTCTGAACGCAGAACTCTAGAACTCTCTCTGTGGGATCGTCGCCTGAGAATAAGAAGACAAAACCTCTATTAATTCTACATAAATCTACTTTGGTTGAGCTCCAAAGTTTTCTTAATTAAAAAGCAATAGTAGAGTCAATATTTGGCGTTCTTTGTATGTATTTTACCCATTTTACCATGTGAACTAACAGGTTTTGCATTTCATAAAAATAAGTCAAGGTTGGTGATTAAACTGTGGTCCTTTACTTTTTACCCGACCCTGACCTGACCCGGAAGGAGGGTTATTAATTTAGCTGTATACCTATAATTTCGCCGGGTAACTGAAAGCACTATAAAAAAAAGCTAAGTACCTATATTGTAAACTGATAAAAGATTGTTATCGCATTAAGCTATTATTACTACGTATGTTATCGTAGAATTGCGGTATAACGCATAGATTTTCGATAGAGTCTGGCAAACGAAAGTTGAGCCTGACTGTTATTGAAACTCTTTACATGGCAACATTCTATTATTGTCACTTTCGTCAACTAGTTTACCAGAACCAGTTTTGATACTAATCCTTTATTCATAATGGCTTTATAGTTAAATGAGTGTCATAGTGTCCACCTTCTCATTCTTTCGATCACCTTAATGTTTTACAACATGCTAAATGAACTTCTACGATCGCTAATCACTGAAACTGAAAAAAAAAAATATAGTCTAGAAAAAAAAACACAATTTTTGAATTTGAATATACAGGTCGTTGTTTTGGTCAGCGACGAGCGACTCAGGGTCGATAGCTAGCCTAGCTCTAGTAAGTGCACGTGCCTAGTAACCATACTTTGCGGTAATTTTATTTCGAATTTAATAAGGTATTTCTCAACATATTTACAGTATTTAATGGAATTAAGTCAATTTTTTGGGAATATATAGTTTGTACTACCGCTCCTGGGTCGCTTGTCGCCGACCAAAACAACATATAACCATACAACATATAACCCTGTATATTTTTTTTTGTAAAGTATCAAAACAATTGATTCCTACTATACTTAGTGATACCACATCTAGTTTTATTTTATTTGCCGCGCTTTTTCAGGTTCTACTTTCGTATGCCAGACTATAGTTTATAATCTATGTAATGTGAACTACGCAACAAATTAGGGTTTATACTGTGGGTTTATTGAGCTTGAATTCGCCGCGAGAGGCGCTAGTGTAGAGTGAAGTCTCTAGAAATGTCAAATATACTGAACGTTTACTGTTGCAAGCTTTCATCGCGGATTTTCCATTCCTTATTAATTATTATTTTAGGTGACTTTTGTCTTTCGTAAGTGTCCTACCAGGGCCTAAATTAATGGCTTTAACTTTGATAACAAATAACAAAGAAATCGAGGCCTCAATGACAATTCTAATTATAAATCAATTGATAGTAATTATAGTGGCGTATCTAGTTGAAGCTGTTTTATCCTTTTGTGTTATAGATATAGAGGTGAGAATACCATGGCGTTTAATGCCGCTGACCGTAATACTGTGGTGTTCCGAGTTCCGTGGCATAAAAGCGAAGAGGTCTTTAGACATCTCATTTCAGAGGCGTCAATTACTGCAGAGGCAAGCCCTGAAAGCAATGAGGAAAACCACTCGCATTCTGTACGTGAGTGTATAGACTAAACGATAGGGTTGTCAAAACATTTTTTTTTACCTTTTGGTTATGTTGTGTTTTTTTTTTTTATTTAACTACTAAAGTAGCAAACAAGCATACGGCCCACCTTATGGTAAGCGATCGCGTTTGCAACACCGGGGTGTCATTCACGACACCCAAAAAGGGTGTTGAAATGGGGTTGCTGATAGTCGCTGTGCCGGCAGTGGATCTTACTATTAGTACTACTTCTCTGGTCCCCACTGCCAGGACATTGGCCCTTCGTGGAACTCTGTTGTTGTTTGTGGATAATTGTAATATCATGGCTAGTGATGGATGCCACATTGATATTTCATGGTACTATTTATTTATAATATTTTATGGTAATTTATTATTTGATTGAGTTGAGTAGAGATTAGTGTTTTTAACGGATTGAGAATAGATATAAATTGTTTGCCATTAGCAGAAAACAGAAATCTGGGTCATGTATTAGAGTATTTAGCTGGATTCAAAACAATAAATTTTTTCAATAAATTCATAATGAAGTTATCAAACATTGATTAGCTAAAATTCCGAAGTCTTTATCTGACACGTGATATTTGATGATCGAAAGAGTGAGACGGGGCACACTATTACACTGATTTAGTTAAAAAGCGATTAAGAATAAGGTGGTAACTTTTTATAAGAACTCTGTTAGTGTCAACCCTATGCGATAGGCTACATTGCTTACAAGAAAATTTGGAGTAGGCACACAGTATTTACATTCCCCGGCCAAAACTGTACTTATAAAAGGACTCTAGGATTACGTTGAGCTGACTTTGTCCTAAAAAGATTCCACTGGGAGCCTACATTATACAAGTAATTACGTTAGAGCTATTAAGGGTTTAAGTTAGGACAACTAAGGCTTAGTTTAATTATGAGTAAATAGCCTACGGGGTTTTTCAAAAATGACCTAAATAAAGCTGTTCTAGGTCGACAAAAAGTAGGGATGATCCCTAGGTAAAAAAATATAATTTTAATTAGTCCGGCAGTTAGATAAAAAAATATTGGACACGTATTTTTTGCTTTACCAAATCATTAAAAATTTACAAAGATAAAGTCGTTCAGGGTCGGCAACGCGCGAGTGATACCCCTGGTGTTGCAAGCGTCTATAGGCTACGGTAATGCTTACCATCAGGCGGGTCGCATGCTTGTTTGCCACCTTAGTGGTATAAAATAAAAAATAAAAAAAAGTGAGTCAAAGTTTTGGAGAGGGGGCTCGTGACGACACTTTAGGGGTAAAAAGGGTGCTCTAACGTGACGTCACGCTGAACTTCAACACACTATATCTCCGTATTTATTTATTTGTTTGACAAAATAAAAATACGTAACAAACATTTTTTTATAATGTATAAGTCGGACTAAATGGAATTTTCTAGTCATCTAGCAAATGCTCTGCTCTGGTATCGCAAATGAAGTGAAATGAAATAGTTTATTCATTCAAATAGGCCTTCACAGGCTCTTATGAATAGTCAGACTAATACTATAATGCACGGTTCGGAAGGTTGCTTTTGTTGAGAAGAGCCGGCAATAAACAATTTGTTTTGTTGTTTAAACAATGTCTATAGGAGATGGGAATTACCATTGGTTGGATCGTCTGCCTGTTTGAATCTGTTGATTAAAAGCCTCGAGCTATGTAAAAGTATGTAATATATACCAGGGGTTCCCAAACTTATTTTAACTGTGACGCCCTTGGGAGGTTGCCATATTATTGCGACGCCCTGGCCTTCTTGCCATATACTTACCTACTAGTTGTAGTTCTAGCCTAATAACAAATTGTCAGAAAAACTCCAAATAGCATCTAAGTTTTTTATAAAAAAAATAAAGAACAAAACATATAAACAAAAATGTAAGCAAACAAAAACGATAAAAGGCAAGCACACTCTTTTTTATCTCTTTTCGTTTGGTATTATGAGAAGGATGTGCTTGCTTTTCTGAGCATAGTTTCTCAAAATGTGGCTCAAGTTTCGAAATTGCCAGTCACATCTCTGTCTCTAAATTTATTTTCGATCTATATTTGTTCTTAATTACTGCAACTGCAGAGAAACCTGTCTCGCACAAGTATGATGTCGCAAACGGTAATAAAACCCTCAATGCTGCAGTGCTGATGGTACGATATTCTTGATAAACTGAGCTCCAAAATTCAAGTAGCTGACACAGACAGCCAACCTATTTAGATCGCCTCACGACGACTGCGACGTCCGAGGGCGTCGCGACACACAGTTTGGGAACCCCTGATATATACAATTAAAATGTTGATAGAAATAGTCGGAAGGCTTGGATTATTTTGTTGTGTGCTGGCTTTACCACCGTCGACCACACCGTTACTTAATTTACCTTCAATCACCACATTAGAAAACACACGTTTTCAAAACATAAATTATATGTTAGAAGAAAGTAAGTACATCTATACCTACCAGTTACCGTGAGCAGGAAGGGGAAGACTTCTGCAAAAAGAAACGCGTCGAACATGCGTTGCAAGAAATGCTGGCCTAGGGACACTCCTCCATTCACTGCCATCTGACCTCTAAGCAGAGCTTGTTGTATGTATATCAGATAATTGATATACGATAGATAGATAATAATAATATAGATAAAACAAATACTGAAAAGAAGTGGTTCCTTTCAGTATTTGCTTTTATCTTACTTTATATAGGATGACTGGTAATTAGTAAACGAAACTTAGACACATGATTGTACTCATGATAACAAACAACTTTCCCAAATAAATAAATAAATAACTAAATTAAATAAAAGCTGATGGTGTATTCATATTCTTGTTAGGTAATCAATATTATGGGCTAAGTAAATTAAAAAAAATGGATTCTTTGGGAACGTTGTTTGTTATCATGAGTACAATCATGTGTCTAAGTATCGTTTACTAATTACCAGTCATCCTATATGTCTTTACCTATGAAATTGCGTTTTGTATGAAAAAATTTGAACGATTTTTTTTCATGTATTTTTTATTTGTATTAATCGCAGTAATCACCCATGCAATCAATGCATCTTTGCCAATGCAGTGGCAGTTTATTGATGCCCCTCTTAAAGAAATCAGCTGGACGGGAGGCAACAAATTCTTTAAAGGCATTTTTTACTGCCTCTCGGGTATTGAATTTTTTTCCCGCCAAGAAGTTATCCAAATTCTGGAAAAAGTAGTAGTCTGTAGGCGCAAGGTCTGGTGAGTAGGGCGGATGACGGAGAACTTCCAACCCCAGTTCTTGCAACTTGGAGACCGTCTACTGTGCAGTATGAGGTCGCGCGTTATCGTGCAGGAGCAGCGGAGACGAGCGATTGACCAATGCTGGTTGGAGATGTGCCAGCTTCTCCATCATTGTGTTCAGTTCTTCACAGTACACATCTGCAGTAATGCTCACCCCGTTTGGTAAGAAGCTGTGATGAATCACACCGGCGCTAGACCACCAAACAGTGACCATTACTTTTCTAGGGGTAAGTTTTCGTTTAGGGCATTGTTTAGGTGCTGAACCAGGATCCAACCAACTTGCTGAGTAACTGAAACTGAACTGTAAATATTTATGATACTTCCATTGCACACCCATTTGGTGTCACCAGGAAAACATACCATTATTTAGAAGCGAAAACACGCTTGAAATTTTATCTCGTTTCTGGAAAATTCACACAGGACGCATGAAATGTTAAAGTGGTTAAATTCTACCAAATCTGTGTTGGTGTTAGTTTAATGCAATGGTTCTTAAATATTTGCAGTTTTATTATTAACTAGTTGTTATACGTAGCTTTGCCCGGAATTAAGCTTTAACTGGTCGCGTGCACGACCAGACAAGAAAGAGAATTTTAAGAGAGGTAGAGCATAGCGTTTATTCGCTCAAAGAGCAGCTCGACTGGGGAAGTACCTCCACCTTATAGAATACCGCAGCCAAATAACTTTATGGTGTGTAAAGTTGTGTTCCTGCGCGTGAGTAAGGTCGCCAGAGCTCATAGGGGAGGGGGGAAAGGTCGGTAACGCGTGAGCGATGCTTCGTGTGTTGCAAGCGTCCATATGGCTACGGTAACCGCTTACCATCAGGCGGGCCGTATGCTTGTTTACCGACTTAGTCGTATAAAAAAAAAAAAAAAAAGACCTGCTAAAGTTAAAATTTATATGGAAACAAAAAAAACGTCGTTTTCCAAAGGGAGTACCAGCATGGGCTTCATCAAAAAACAGTTTTACAAAAAACTTAAACCGACTTCAAAGTATACTAAAAAGGAAAGGAAAGGAATTAAATCCTGACCTTATGTCAATGGGACCAAACGGGAAGTGTAGCCTTTCAAACAAAAAAAAAATTACCAAATCTGTTAACAAATGACGGAGTTTGAAGTAAAAATACATTTAAAAAAATCAACCGAAATGAGAAGCTCCTCCTTTTTTTGATGTCGGTTAAAAAGGGTGTGAAGAGATTTCTGCAAGGTCAGCAACGCGCGGTTGATACCCCTGTTGTAGCAAGCGTCCATAGGCTACGGTGACCGCTTACTATAAGGCAGGCCGCATGCTTGTTTGCGACTATGGTGGTATAAAACAATGATTCTGATAATTCTTTCACTAAAAGTACTTCATTGACCCCGAGTTATAGGCTTTTCCACAGGGCAGTAGTTAGTGATTCATTTATAAAGTAAGAAGCTTAAGTGTGAAAATTAAATTGTAATTAGTACCATAACTCCATAGTTTGACAACCCTTGGCTCAAAGATAGTTTGCAGCTATTTGTTAAGTTTTCACCTGGGGCCCAAGTCTGCTATTACAATTGTGTTCCAATGAACTCTCAGTGGTGTCAAAATTGTGACATTTTACAGTTTTGGTAGTCTGCTAACAAAATCGCGTCAGAATGGCGGCATAATGACGGCATAATGGTCCCACAATTGCCTTCCGATGATTTTCCACTGAAACTTCAATCTTTGTCAGTTTTGACAGGTTTTATACATATTTTTTTTCTACTGATTTTTCGGTAAAAGTTTGGTAATCTGCTATTTCCGTAAATATCAGTGGTTTCATTATTGCACGATAGATCCGCCATCCAATAATCTTTTGACAGATCACTTGAAAATATTTTTATCATTATGAGACGATTGCGCGGCCATTGCATTTTTGACATTTGGGGCATTTAGTAGTAGTTGAACATTGAAATAAATATGAGTTCTATACTGAGATGGCGAAGTGATGGCATATCTGTCGCGATGAAGGTATGAATATAATAAATTCATAATTTGTATGTTTCTAATACAATGAGTTCTTTAAGGGCCTTGTTCTTTTTGTTTACAGCTTTATGGTGTACAATTAAGAATTATCTAATATATTGTTACTATACATACATATCGCTTGTTATGCCAATAATATTTCTATTGTAGATTCTGATTGCTATGGCATTTTATGCTACTGGGTCATACCAGACATTAGTTGGGCAGAGCAATTTCCTTACTGTCTCACAGAAATCTGTGTCAAGAGCTGAGATAAGTTACTGAGACACTCAATATCTCAACCATTTAAAAAAAATATGTGAAATGGCCAACCCACCTTCATCAAAACCAAGTAAGACGAGTCAATTGTATGAAATTACCTACTAGCGAATAACAACAGTCAGTTCCACAATTGTAGGGTTTCATCAACAAGGAACCCGACGTTTCGCCATGTACATCCCTCTGTCTGTCCGCGTCATTTGCCTTACGATTCCCAAGATTCGGGATGTATAACCGCATGGTTGGTCAGGCAATGGGAAGGCAGGTGGGAATTGGTCTGTCCTCGGCTTAGCTCAGAAACTTAGTACTAGAAAGCTGTAATGTGGCATGAGTATTCATCACGCCGACAAAGTATAAAAATTAAATCTTGTCAAAAATTATAGAGTACCTCCCTAATCCGTATGCCACACGCCGCGTCCCGCACCAATTCTTAACTCAATAAGCGTGCGATCTTTTTGTTATTTTTAAAGAAGTATCTCAAAAACTATGCATCCAAATTATATGATGTAAAATATTATCAACATAAAATTACCTTGGTAATAGCATTTTTTTTTTTGTAAGGACTTTAAATAGGAGTGCATCTAAAGAATTTTTAAAAGAATCTTTTTTGTTATCCAAAGCCTAAATAATGAATGTTCAGATCCCTAACTTGAGGAATTATGGATTGCTTATACAAACCCTATTTCACCCCTTTCAAGATTATTTTTTGAGACAAAAGATCATAGCCTAAGTCCTTCCCCGGGTTATATCATAACCCGGGTACTACATACCTATGCTCAGCCGTTTAGTCGAGAAAAAGTAACAAACAAACAAACAGAGTTGCTTTCGCATTGATAATATTAAGTATGGATAACTTAGATTTAATATTTATCGTGTATCTGTAAATAATTTCAATTGTTATGGTGGTATCTACGTAATTATGAGTTCAAACTATTTAAATAATTATTTTAATAAATACTTACGGAAATGAGTTGTTTTTTTATGGCAACTCTACTACTATCTATCACAACACTAAGCGCCCCTGTACACGATGCCGCCGCCTCGCCGGCACCGCGCCGCCGCCGCCGCCGCACCTTAGCCGCGCCGCCGCCGCTTGATTAAAGCATTCTATACAGTTGTCAGTAATACATTGCTAGCTACGGAGATGAAACGTGTAGCACGTTCGTTGGCGGCTGGCAATGGAATAACTCAATTAAATAATGGCGGACAAAGTCGCGGTAGCGGCGCGGAGGCGGCGCGGCGGCGGCATCGTGTACAGGAGCGCTAATAAGAGACCATTATGAGACCATTATGCGACCATTATGAAATATTAGACTGCGCACATCGGCTCAATGATAATTGAATTGCAATTGAATCGTGTCGGAATGACATTTTAGCAGACTTGGCCCCCTGGGCAGCAGAGCTAGCTGGGTAAGTTGGCTTTTGTTTACGAACTCTTTTTATCACTAGTGAGAACTTTTCTTAGCAAAGTAAAAAAAAGTCTTAGTAAAGTGTTGTTTTGTATTTTGAACTTTATTAGTATAGGGTTAGGTGTGTTATTAATAATTAATATAAGGTTTGATTAATAATGTACTTATCGTTCCTTATTAATAGAGGTTTATGTATTACTTGAAATAAAACAATCAATGAAAAAAAAAGGTATTAATAAAAGTCTGTGACATTGTGTAAAGTGGAAAAAAAGCAAAACCACAAATTTAATAAATAAACATTATTTAAATAAACCAACTGCGAAGTAAAAAAAATGTCTTTTTATGAAATATAGGGAGCGTGTTTACTGCCTATGCCTATAGTAAAAAACTTTATTTTCGATTTACTTTCCTACTGTGCGCACCTCACATATGCGTCCACCATTTTATTTAACACTCTTCTTTTATTTTTCGTTCCACTAACTTATACAATAAAGAATTTATTTATATATTTTTTTTATATTAATAATAATATTTCTTTATATTTTCATAAAATCGGTTTTGTTATGTAAAAATAAGCGCTTTCATATTTATTCGCAGTGGGCACGCGTGGTGGAGTATTGCCCATTCCCTTTCACCCTAATTTGTGAAAGGAGGCCTGTGCTCAGCAGTGGGACATTATAGGCTGATGATGATGATGATTTGCATACATCAAGTTGCCCAATTCCGGCCCCTATTCCAAAGTTCTTTTTTGAAATTTTCCATATCGGCAATATTAGAAACTATTCCAAATTTCAAATCAATAGCATTAGTGGTTACTGAAATATACCGCTGTGCTGTGACAAACGGACATACAGACGGAGTGGCGCTATGGCGTTTGGTTTGGAATCCTAAAAAGGATATTTCCATACAATTTTCTAGTAAAATAAAACCGATAAAAACTTGCGAAAGTCCTACTGGCAATACCAAAGGAATTTACGCCCATCGTCGCAGAGCCTCCCGCGGGAAATATACCGAGCCTTTACAACCCTTCAGAGTGTTTATTCGTAGACAATAGAGCGGTATTCTGAATGTGAAAATATTGGCTGGAATCTGAGAATTTGATGTTGAGCAAAATTATTTGCAATAAATCTTGCTGGGAAAGTATTATGTTATAATTGATCTAGACCTCCGGAGACCAGCGGGCGGGGAGCTTTTTCCGCCAACGCGTCAGCTTGGCTATCCAAAGAGGAAACGCTGCCAGCCTTCTGGGAACCCTGCCATTAATCGGAAGCAGCGGCAGGCTTGAGGAAATTTTCTATATGTAGATTGTATTTTGTACATATTTGTTGTAAATAAATATAGGTCCTTAAATTATGTTACATTTGCATTTGTGGAGAAGCGCTCGTGGTGTAGCATGATTAGCCGTTGTTAATCGATCGGAAAAGTTAAACTACCAACGTAGTGTTCGGTACCTTGATGGGCCCGCGAAAATCGAGCATTTCCGTGAAGGCACGTAAAGCCGTTGGTCCCGGTTATCAACAAATTGTGATAGTTGGCAGCTTGAAAACTCCAACAGTAGGTTGATCATTAGCCTACCTCCACCGATCCGCAGTGGGCACGCGTGGTGCAATATCTGCTCTTTCCCTTTCACCCTAATTTATGAAAGGAGGCCTGTGCTCAGCAGTTGTATATTATATGCTGATGATGATGATTTGCGTACATCAAGTGTGGATTAGTAGACAATGGTAGAGTAGATTCTCATCTGTTCCTATATAAAAGCCAACTGATCCCAAAAGCAGAGCTTGCATTTTATCCAGTGTAGGTACTAGAAGGGCACCAATGAAGGTACAAGGTACTGAAGAAACCAATATTTCTGAAGTCAGTTTTCAACTGAGTAAAACCAGCAAGAAACTCATGGATTTAATATACAAACAGGATTGAGCTCTTGGGCCAAAAACGCGAGCAGAGAGAGATAACGCATACCGAGGCTGTTTATCCCATTCTAATAGGGTGACCAAACATTTTTATAACGAACAGGAAAGTTGGATTTGAGAGATAATTTGTGTCCGGTTGACACTTCTTCTTCCTAGTCGTGCACTCTTGGTAGAGTGGTCGTGGTCATTGTTAGTCCCTTTCGCGCACAATCGCTGCATTGCAAAGTTCCTCTAATTTTGTCTGTTTGTGGCGTTTTGACACTAGTTGATTTCAAATTATTGTTTGTATTACAAAAATATTAACATTATGTTACTTAAAATAGTGAAATAATAATTTATAGAAAAAAGAAGAGATAAAACCATAATGAAAAACTATAGATATCGAGATACTTTTTCGCGAAAACCCATTATTTGAAACTGAACATTGTTATGTTCTATGTGGGTGTTGAATCGTGTACGCACGATTAATCAAGATATTTATTTCCAATATTAGCTGATCTCTCATTGTACAGAAATCCTATACAATGCGAGATCAGTTTATACTGGAATGTATAGCTTGATGTGTAGCCGTGTATACCCATGTTTTTGAGAAAAGTTATGATTAATTTTTGAGTTACGTTTTGTGTCGAATCATCAAATATTGCGTATGAATAGGCAAGGGTGCATGCAGAATTTCGTTCCGGGACCACGGCTTTTCCCCTTGCTCTTTTTTCAGTTTGCTCTACAGAGCTGTTATTTGGGAATTAAAATAAAGCAAAGGGAAATAAAACTCAATGTGCTTGACAAAGTAGGTATTTATTAAAATTAAACACGGCTAAACAAAATCGTTTTATTTAGTTTCTGCCTTAGGCCAATCTCACTGCCTAAGTTTCTGAATGCATTACATTTCGCGTGGTGAATAGGTACGAATTATTAGCCAATGCTTTTACTAGTTGCAGTTCGTGCGGTTCTTCATCTGTTATGCATTGGAAAGGATGCGGTGGAATAATAAGATGTTTCAATCTTGTGGAAAACATTTGTTTTAATCGCATCAAAATTGCATTTTTGCTTAATTTCTTCTTTCGATGGAAAGCTGTAACAAACATAAAAAATAATGCTATTTCAATTATGCGATACATAGGTACAAATAATTTATACAATAGGTACACATTAAAACACACAATAAACATTATACTTAGTTTTAAAAAGAATTACACTAACTTTAGTGTCTTCCGTCTACAATTTTTTTTAATAAACCATGGTCAAACTACTTATGACTCACCATTGTTAGTAAATAAAATCATCGTTATTCCTTACTTGTGAAATAAAATCCCACAACCAGCACATGATTCACTTTTACATGTCTTGATACAAAACGTAGCTAAAACTTAAAATGCGTTTCCACAAAACAACAGAAAAAGTCGCCATGTCGCCATGACACCACTGATATCAGATTTCAGTGCTACCAGAATAATTTTATGATAGCTACCAAACAATCATATTATTTTGATTATTTTACTTAAATACAATTATTTATTATTATGTACAGATGTAAACCTACAAAATAAAATGATTTAAAACTAGTTTAATAGCAAAAAATATTTATACGTAATATATTTTACTTGTTGTGGTAAAATATTTTCTACCATCTTTAACATTTTTATCTTTTGGCAATTGAGGAAAAAGGACAAACGGCCTCGGTTCGGGCTATCTCTCTCGGCTCGTTTTGACTCGGCTAAGATAACTAACAAAAGTAAACCCTAATGTGCATGACTTATGGTTTATTTTTGTATGATAAAATTTTTGGAGAGTTCAATCCTGTTTGTATATTAAATCCATGAAGAAACTCTATTGAAGCACATATCTGATATTCTATATAAACTAAATTTTTCACAAATGTACTATGTGGGAATCGAACTTATAACCTGTGGTAGTCAGTGTATCTAACCACCCGTAAAACATTTATCTCAATCACCAGGTTCAAACTTTATAAAAAAATCTAAAAGAGCTTAAAGAGTTAATATTACCTACTATTTAGTAGACAGTTTTTCCAAAGTTTCCCGCTGTGTAAGCTTTCAAAGCTATCAGTGAAAGCTCGTGCGTGACAGAACTTTTCTATTTGTCTGAAAAACTCATTTAAAAGTTAAACTGTCGTCTTGTTATCTTCGTTTTACTGTTGAGATTGCGACTTGACTGTTTGCGACTGGATTAGAATGGCTTTGAAGATCTGATATGTTGAGTTAGGTACCTAATGTAGAAATAATCGTGCCAAATCCATACAACGACATATAAATTACTTTTACAATCATTTCCTGAGTCTGGGTGTAATATAATTATGTAGGACAAAAAGTAGTTTAGTTATCTGGTATCCATAGTACACACGGCTACAGATCAAGCTATACATTTCCAATATAAGCTGACCTCTCATTGTACGGAAATCCTATACAATGCGAGATCAGTTTATACTCGAAATGTATAGTTTGATGTGTTGCCGTGTGTACTATAAGCTCAGATTAATTTCAGATAGTCTTTGTTTATACAACGGAGTCGATATACAAGCATACACCCTACCTGATGGTAAGCGGTTACCGTAGTTATAATGGCCGCTAGCATCACACGAGTCATCACTCGCGTGTTACCGACCCTTTCTCCCCGACGAGCTCTGGCGACCTTACTCACGCGCAGGAACACAACATAAAGTTATTTGGCTGCGGTATTCTGTAATGTGGAGGTACTTCCCCAGTCGAGCTGCTCTTTGAGCGAATGAACGCTACGCTCTACCTCTCACAAAGTATATTATATTTATTATAGGAATAAGTAGTTATTTTCAATATGGTGGACGTAACTAGTCTGGCTCCGTTGAAATATGTGGCCACTTAAAACTTAAGGCGGCCCACTGTGGCCGGCGCAACTTCGACGCAAGCATAGTCTAAAAGCTTGTTGTTTCATCCAACGTAATGTTTGACTGCGAAAAAAGAGAGACAGCATCATAGCCGTCGATTATCAGTCGGTAAATTCCGATGATCACTCGTGCTCGCTTCGCTAGGTCGTCATTCATGATTTCGCATTCATAAAACATGTTCCAGGAGTATACTTCTTATGAAAAAATCTTACGAGTTTGTGAAAAAAAAGTTAGTTATTTAGAATCTCAAATACATTTGCAAGCCTGGTATCTTAACGTTTTCTTTACTTTTACAATTTATAGGTACATTAGATATGGCCAAAGTACAGGCAAAAACGCTGTTTTTCGGAGGCTTTGACTGAATTTGTTTCACACTTTTTTAAAATTACGCATAGATACACGGCTAGATATAGTGCACAAGATACTAATTTGTGCAAAACATCTAACGAAAAATGTTTAACAACGCCATAATAAGTACAGAGGTTTTGTATGAAAAGTATGACGAATTGAGTCCTCTTAAGGGATCCATATAATGATGATGGACTTAACATAACTTACAATGCTACCAACAACACAAAACTTGGCTGAAAGCATCGCGTGACCAATATCGGGAGTAGCGTAAGTAATGCATTAAATTGTTGCTAACATTTTATCTAATGGCGATCTCTCACGAAGCTGGCGATAAGGAGACATTCTCAATCAAAAGTAACAGACATTTTAACGTTATGGCAACACAAATTTAGTTTTAAAACCACGGGGTGAGGTTTTCTGATTTGCTAGTGTATTTACGAAATTACAAAATCTCGCATTGGAAGTTAGCTAGACGGGTAGGATGTCAGACTCGGCTTCGGTTTATAGCCCAGAAACTCTTATAGGTGCATAAATGGCGATTTAAATTCTAAACGTTGAACATCTTGCGTGACCTAGGCCAGAACTGCTTGGCAATTAGTCTGGCTGAATTGGACTGCACAAGGTTCCTCCCCCCTGCGTCTCTGGGATATACCCCTCGTGAGCTGGTAAATACAGTAAATAATTAAACGTCAATCAGCTTAACCGATACTGCCCGCCTCACTGCTGTCAGTGCTTATAAATTGGGACGTTGGTTGCAGGCCCACCCAACTTCAGAAATAGGCAAACTGGACCCCAACACTTTTAGATCAGCAGTACGTTTACGTATCCGTTGACCAACTCGCTCACCACGGAATGAAACAAAAGCGCAGAGAGATTTGTCAGAAACGCTAGTCTCAATGAAATCATCTGCCTGGTTCTGACCAGCACAAACGTAACAACTATTTAAGAAACCATTTCGTGACGATGGTAAGAGAACCGGCGGAATGACACTTATCCTCTGGAAGATGGGACAGCCTTTGGTATGGGATGCCACGTGTGTCGACACCTTAACTCCATTAAAAATAAACTTGACGTGTTCTCCTTATAAATAGACAATCATGCGTATAACAAACTTACATTTGCTATTAAAATAGCCCTTATTTATTTATAGCTAAGGCCATAACACTGAAACGAGCTCAATAGTAAAATTGTCGTATCCTAACATAAACAAATTTTCTTTTACAGGTAAGTCGAGCGAAAATATGCTTTGATATCAAGGAGATAAGAGTGAGTAATGTATTTTTAACTGGAGAATGCCCGTAAATAGTTAGTTCCTATTTAGAGACAAATGTTAAGCGGCCCACACGCGGGACATCACGTTGAGTGGAAACTGAAATTACATAGCGTTGGTCTTTGTGATAGTTTGTTAAATTAGGGTTGTCACTTACGTTTTATATGAGACTAGCACCTGCTCGCGGCTTCGCCCGCGTGGCCTACAGGAAACAAATGACATATTTTTCTACAAACTTCATCCCGCTTCGAGGGTGGAATTATTAAAAACCCTGAGACACGTATAAATTACTTTTCAATCTACAGCCTTAACACAAAATTTGAAGATCCTAACTTCGAAACTGACGGACTTTCATACAAACTTTCATCCCCTATTTTACCCCCTTAGGGGTGGAATTTCGAAAAACCCTTTCTTAGTGGATATCAACTCTTCACAAAGAATATACCCTCTAAATTTCATGTCTCTAGGACCAGCGGTTTAGGCTGTGCGTTGATATATCAGTCAGTCAGTCAGTCAGTCAGGTCTTTGAATTTTATATATATAGATATTAAAAAAAATGTTATTGTTTCTAGTAACTTACCTGCAGTTATAAAATATTATGAATTTTTGATCCATGATTTAATAAAGAACGAAAAAAAATATTTATGTAGTATGTAGGTAAGTATTTACCAAATTTACCAGCGAAACAAAAAGGTTAAATTAATTAATATTTATGAAAAGGAAAATAAGTAGGCAAAAGTTTGTGAATCTGACATTATTCAGTAGTTTCTTCAGTGGAGCTAATTTTGAGCGAACAAACGCTGTGTTCTAGCCACAGCTCTACCTCTTTTATACCTGCCAATTCGATCCATTCGCATTGCCGTGTTTTTTTATACGACTAATTCGGTAATCAAGCATACGGCATCGCTCACGCGTTACCGACCTTCCCCCCCTCCCCTATGAACTCTGGGGACCTTACTCACGCGCACGAATACAACTTTACACAACATAAAGTTATTTGGCTGCGGTATTCTGTAAGGTGGAGGTACTTCCCCAGTCGAGCTGCTCTTTGAACGAATAAACGCTACGCTCTACCTCTCTGAAAATAATAATATGCATTGATAATTATTTGCGACAACCCTACATGCAGTGGGAGATGTAAGCGTCCCTAAATACAGACTGTGATGTAATGAAGTGAGTACTGGCAGGCAACGGTCAGAGGAAGCAATTGATGTAGTATTTGGAAGTTAAAAGAACTTGAGAAAGCGGTCACTGATGTCCTAGCATCACCCGGGGCATCACTCACGCCACAGAGGATTGTATTATACAGAGCAACAGCTCCCTACAAGCGTCTATTATATTAGCCTATTCTTGTAGGGCTGTCACACTAGCAAATAAATTAAATTAGAAAGTTGGATATTTTTTTTACAAATTATAAATTATAAGTATAATTTATAGATTCTCACACACTCCACTCACACTGTAAATCATTTTACTTACGGGTAATGTATTGAGGTGCGTCTACGCTAGGCGAGCCGAGCACGAGGCTAGCCGCTTTGCACATTATCATCGCGGTATCAAGTGTCGATTTACAACGAGCCTAGCCTTACGACACGCTCGCCCAAACTCATGAGATTTGCTAGTTCCCAATTTCCCATTGAAAAATTCCACTACCCAAACTACAAACCTACTACAATTATTAGGCGTTATAATACCAAGATGACACAAATAATGGCGTTTTTTTCACACTAATATGAACTCTTACTCGAAAGTAAAAAGGGCAAATATGAATTTTTACATTTGATAAATTATTGTATTAGTTAGAGTGAAATTCGTTCATTGCTAATTAATGTTATTATAAACGTTTTATATAACGTTCAACTGTACCTAATCATTATTACAACCATTGTAAACAATGACAATAATGTCATTATCACACACTCAAAAACCTAAAATAACAGTGTCTATATTTTTATATATGTACCTAAATTATAACAGTTTAAATACATATAAGGATTGCAATATATGTATTAAGTAAAAGATATCTTGAACTTGGCTTGACACGCTACCGCGTGTCTAGAAACACCACTAAAAATATTACTCGTACCTACATACTTACCTACCTAGTAAAGAAATATACTTCATTTGGATAAATTATAATTACTTGTCTCGATCTTTGAGGTAAGTATGTAAAATAAGATATATTTATATTCCTCCTGGAATTATTTATGCACGCACTGCAATAAATAACCATTTTGTTTATAAGTTCTTAAAATTATTAAAAACAAAGTAGGTATCGCGGTAACGAGCAGCGAGCGACGACGTACTGCTAGCGAAGTAGGTATCGAGGCGTGCCGCTCGGTCGCGAGTCGCCCCCGACTCTCGGACCCTCGGGTTCGCCGGAAACACCCGAAGCGACTTCTCGGCTCTCGTACGTGAACCCGTCGGTGAGCGCTCACGCACACATCGCTGCGCATGTAGTGAAGTACCTACCATTTCGCGTTCTTAGGAGCTGTTTATCTGTATGGTAATCTGTGCTCACGCGCTACCGACCATTTCGCCCCTCCCTGATGAGCTCTGTTGACCTTACTCTCACGCAGGAACAAATCAAAAGAAAAAAGTAATTAGGTACACCAATATTAAGCAATTAGCTGAAATATTTGAAATGATTATGTGTTTTTTTTTTATGATATGATTGAAGGTTTTATTTTATAATTTTTATTGTACCATGTTAGATGTAATATAAATTTTGCATGCCAGTTTGTGGTGAAAAGTGAGAACTATGTATTATAGACTAAGGATCCTATGTTATACCACATTTCCTGCAGAAATAAATTATTATTATTATAATGGCCCCCGCACTAGGATAAGCCTGTATCGCGGGCAACCTCTATCGTTTCCAAATATGATTTCCAAATATGATTTCCAAACAGGGGGAAGTTATAAATTAAGAGGAAAGGATGGCTGCAAGAAATTTTAAAAATAGGTTTTTATCATATCTATTGCTGTCGCGCTGTGCCCGAGCTATCCCGCCCGAGGGCGATAGAGACAACTACAGCTTGGATCGATTATACCTATTTAAAATAGACGAAATCACTATTACTTAATCCCCAGTTTCCTCCTCCAATACTGGACCGTTTTTTTTTTTTTCAAGAATAGTAATAAGAAGGGCTTTGGCTATGTCTGTCGGTTTTCCTTTTATTTTTTTATATTCGTCAAATTTGTTTTCTGGACTTCTGATAAGGGCAGTTAAAAATGGAAACACGAGGGACATACAGTGGTACCTACAGATTGCATGGTAAAATAATCATTGCTCTAGTGTCAGTATCCAAAGAGGAAACTGAGGATTACGTTTGTATGGAATAAACGCCACCAGCATTTCCTCTTAATAACAAATTATAACCCGTGTTCTGTAAATTGTTGAGTTACTTACGTTGCTGCCTGTTAGTACGGCAAGTTGAGGCCATTAACAATGTTTTTGCGTCAAAATATCACGCCTCCGAGTGACAATGTTCACTCTAATTATTTTTCTATAAATAATTTACCGTTAACGGTTATTTAACGTACAGTTAGATAGAAAAGTAATAGTAATTGAACTACCTATTTAAAAAATGTTCTGTATAATTTTTTTTAATTCAGGACAACAAACAGAATGACAATAATTGGTTATACGTGGTACAAAGTTATAAAAAATATTATCAAAGTCAAACCAACTACGCTATCCACAATATATCCATAATATTTTCATTCAGGATGGAAATTAAAAGGGGTCAGTAAGGGAACTTAAGGGTTGAAGCCACGCTAATATGGCCATAAGAGACTGTCCTTTAATTTTGGATTTTGTGCAATCGGTATTTTTAAAAAAAAAAATATTATCTTAATCGATCCTGTCTCTGAAAAAGATCAAAAGGCTCAATGGGGCCAAGTTAGGTTAGGGTACTAGAAATCTCACAAATGGAAAAATCTTTTCCCAATATTTTTATTGGTATTGTAATACAAGACTTCAATTTAAAAACGTATTTACTTTTTACTCAAATCCTACCTTTTATTTATTCAAATTCCTTTTAACTGTATCATAACAACACTATAGAACTTATAAAATGCAATTAAACAATTACTAAGAAACGTTAACGTCACAAACAAAACTGCAAACAATTTGTATTATGTAATCGACTGTACTTTATATACGGTTGACGTGACAGACTGTCATTACGTGCGCTTTTACAACACTCGTTAAACTGAAGTTGTGTTTACATTGAGGCACTTGTACTAGTCTGCGGACAAATAACTGTTTACAACATGTGATGGATGGTTATGTATTTATTTCCATCAAAACAATATTATTATTATTATTTATTATTATTGTGGTTGTTGAATAGTAATCTATCTATACTATACTCCGTGACTTTTTATTCGTCCTAGAAACGCAGCCCACTTAATGTACCCAATGAAAAGGTACTAATCATTAATAAAAAAAAAAATTTCACCATTCTTATAATAAAAAAATAAATAAAAATTCATTAGAATTAAGAAAAATTGAGTTAATAATTAAAGTTTACGTATAAAATGGTAGAAAATACCAACCCAGACCACGAGTCGAGTACACTGCGCTCGTAACAGGGTGTTTAAAACTACGTCATGCGTCTTAATGTTATAATAATATTTTATTTTTAAATTATTAGTATCTCTTCATTGGGTACATTAAGTGGGCTGTTTCTATGACTAATAAAAAGTCACGGAGTATAACAATCTATACGAATAAAAAGCGGAAGAGTATTTTTTTGTTTTAACGGGCTCATCACTGGAACTAGCAGTCGGATTTGAAAAAAAACTTTCACTAATAGGAAACTACATTATCCCCGAGTCTCATAGGCTACTGTATATCCCGGGAACGCGGGTGAAATCGCGGGTGTGCCCCGCTAGTCATCTAGTCTTGTTAACCAAATCAAGAGACTTGGTATATTCCCCATGCCGTCTTACAAGTGTTTGGTAATCACTCACACACAACCAATTTAACGCAAACATTGGCCCTGATTCTGTTGTTCACAACTAAACTAATTTTAATGTCACTGGTGCCGATTCTGTTGTAAACCGCACTAAACTATTTTTAGTCACATCTCATCTCTTTCTTACGAAGATGATTGAAAAAGGATAGAACATATTTTAAGTTGTCAAATTAATCTTTGCCGTCTTATTTTGCGTGTATTTAGGCGTGACAGCGATAGATGGCGACTAAATTTATATTGAAAACAAGCATTGGACTAATTTGACAGGACTAAATTTCTATACATCCTTTTCATATGTTCTTTGTTAGAAAGAGACATAGTGACATTAAAATTAGTTTATTGTGAACAACAGAATCAGGGCCATTATGTCTCTTTCTAACAAAGAACATAAGAAAAGGATGTTAGAAATTTAGTCCTGTCAAATTAGTCCAATGCTTGTTTTCAATATAAATTTAGTCGCCATCTATCGCGGTCACGCCTAAATACACGCTAAATAAGACGGCAAAGATTAATTTGACAACTTAAAATATGTTCTATCCTTTTTCAATCATGTTCGTAAGAAAGAGATGAGATGTGACTAAAATTAGTTTAGTGCGATTTACAACAGAATCGGCACCATTGTTTAGTAAAATTGAGCTGCCAGAGGTCGCTCTCGGCTAAGAGGCAAATTATTTGAAAAGGAGTCACCCTTTTCAAATAATAGTAGTTGGCAAAATCAACTTGTGTTGTGTACCTATTTCTTAAGTCAATGGTGCCGATTCTGTTGTAAATCGCACTAAACTAATTTAAGTTACATCTCATCTCTTTCTTACGAACATGATTGAAAAAGGATAGAACATATTTTAAGTTGTCAAATTAATCTTTGTCGTCTATTTTGCGTGTATTTAGGCGTAACCGCGATAGATGGCGACTAAATTTATATTGAAAACAAGCATTGGACTAATTTGACAGGACTAAATTTCTTACATCCTTTTCTTATGTTCTTTGTTAGAAAGAGACATAGTGACATTAAAATTAGTTTAGTTGTGAACAACAGAATCAGGGCCAATATTTGCTTATTTTGTGTTACATAGAGTTGAATTTCAATTGTAGAACGTTAGAAGTTGTGTAAGAACAAAAGATAAGTTTATTACTTTCGATCCAATGGAGATCGCTTCTTAGTGACAAGACCGCCCATCTTGCGTGTAAATAGTTAAGAATTTATCTATCTATATCTAAGTGTAATATAAATCGTATACTCTAAAATTGTTAAGTTAGTTGGTAAACAATTAACTGAGTTAGAAGCTAACTGAGTAACATGTTATATCCACTTAATAGTTCTATTATTTTTAAACGCCTAGCAATTTCTAAATACAAAACAAACAATAAATTAAAAAACAACAAAGTTAGGAGAGTATAAATTCAGATTATACCCACCCCTTTCAACCCCAAAACATGAATATACATTGCAAAGCAAAATAAAAGT
Source organism: Polyploca ridens (assembly GCA_951394255.1). Lineage (NCBI taxonomy): Eukaryota > Metazoa > Arthropoda > Insecta > Lepidoptera > Drepanidae > Polyploca > Polyploca ridens. The sequence goes on from OX596262.1 coordinate 2,383,808, forward strand.
TTAAAGTAGAACTAACGGTGAACTTTTCCAAGTTTTAATGGGACCAAACTAAATCTAATCACGATCGGAGACGGTGGGGAACTTGTAAATAGATTTACCAAATTGTTATGAAAATGCAATGGTAACAAAATGATATACTAATGGTATTAAAGTTATCTATAATCTATCTATGATATCTATAATAATATTATAAAGCGGGAGAGTTTTTTTTGTTTGTTTGTTTAAACGGGCTAATCTCTAAAACTACCAGTCGGATTCGAAAAATTCTTTCACTAATAGGAAGCTACATTATCCCCGAGTATTATAGGCTACTTTTTATCCCGGGAACGCGGGTGAAACCGCGGGGGCCAGCTAGTTTCAGATACACAGTATCATAGAATATTCGATAGTACTAGACAGTATCACAATATCGGCTGAAAGTAAAGTTATTAGTGTAAATTTTATTCGTAACCTTAAGAGGAAAGGATGGCTGCAAGCAATTTGAAAAATAGGTTTTTAACATATCTATTGCTGTCGCGCTGTGCCCGAGCTATCCCGCCCGAGGGCGATAGAGACAACTACAGCTTGGACCGATTACCTATACCTATTTAAATTAGACGATATCGCTATTTTGTAATCCCCTTTTCTACTCAAAAACTGGATAGATTTAAAAAACAAACAAGTATCATAATAAGAAGGGTTTTGGCAATGTCTGACGGTTTTCCTTCGTTTTTTTTATATTCGTCAAATTTGTTCGCTGGATGTCTGATAAGGGCTCTGATAAATAAAAATGGTAAGTTTTTGTGATTTTAGAAGGCTCCTAATTCTTATAATAATTAATTTATGGAGAAAAACACAACCGAGGGACATACAGTGGTACCTACAGATACCATGGTAAAATAATCATTGCTCTAGTGTCATTATCCAGAGAGAAAACTGAGGATTACGTTTGTATGGAACAAACGCCACCAGCATTTCCTCTTAATGCAACCGTATCCGAAACGCTTTGCAATTTTTCCACGAACATACTCATATAACCAAGTAACGCATAACGTTAAACCGCTTCTCAATTTAGAACACCTGAGACGGGTCTCAAAGACCCTTCTGCTCGGCGCGGCGCGACGCTGCGTTAAACGGTCATAAATAATGTTTTTACGGGTTATTCTTACGTATTATAGAAATTTTGGTGCACGTGTTTGGAGGTTAGGTTAGGTTAGTAAGAGTTGGGTAAGAGGTTATATTTTTTAACCGATACAAAAATTATGTTGTCTTTGTCAATCTGTATACCTATATCTTTTTATTATCAGTGGAGCTATTTAGTTGATGCTATATTACATATAAATTAGTGCTGATTTTTTGTTGTAAATCGCACTAAACTAATTTGAATCACATCACATATCATTCTTACAAACATTATTGAAATAATTGGACTGTTTTACAAAAAACTTAAACCGACTTCAAAGTACACTAAGAAGTAATCAAATCCTGATCTGATGAAAATGGAACCAAACGGGAAGTGTACCCATTCAAATAAAAAAAGAATTTTCCAAATCGGTTAATAAATGACGGAGTTATGAAGTAACAAATATAAAAAAAAAAAATTAAAAAAATACTACCGAATTGAGAACCTCCTACTTTTTTTTGAAATCAGTTAAACTTGACAATTCCTCTTTACAAGACAAAATTTAGATTTATGACTTAAAGTTTTAATTCCAGTCTCATTGAATATGTATTATGAATGCAAAAACTACTAACAAAAAACTATTATACAATAAATTCATGACATAGTTAATTATAAATTCACTGTTAACCTTAACCCAACTATGATCAAAGCATCTTTACATCAAAGGGTTATAGCAACCATTTCATGTTTATTAAAAAACAAGATACGTGTTATTGTTAATATTATATTTCTTAAAACGCTATTAATTAAGCGGTAATTAAATTAATTTACTCGCGTGTTTACCATTCATATTTGAAACCTTTTGAAATTAATTTTCGAATAAGCCTTTTTTGGCTAAATGCTTTATTTATATCGTTTTACTCGTAATAAAGTTAAAAGGAAGCCTCTAATGGTAAAATGGAGTTTGTAGGGGGATGGCGGAACCCAATTTAGACTTACGCCTCCATTGGTTGGAAATCAACAAAAGATGCGTCTTTTGGCGTTTCTGTACAACAGATATTGAACTTTATTTTTTAATATTTCATGTAGGTAATTAGGTATATTGCTGGTAAAGTAATCTCAACATAGATAAATCATTTTTTTTTTAATTTTGCCGATAATGTTGATAATGCTATCGTGTTATTAAAAAACAATATCAACTATATTTAAAAACAATATCAACTATCAAATATCATGTTGATTTGATTAACTTTTCGAAACATTAAAATCTATATTATATTAGGAAGAATAAACAAATGACATTATAACCTATGTTAGTAACAAAAATATAATGAAATAAACATTTTCATTAATTATTGTGTCGTTCAGCTTTTATAATGTTACATAACATTCAAACTTTTCATACAAACGGTCAACTTTGTTTATCATAATGTATAAGTTTGATTCTTTTGCGATTCCATAGTATATGTTATTCCAATTGATGAAAACTTCCACCCATTGAATTAAATTTAACCCTGTACGTATAACTATAGTAGATTTCAAATAGTATGAGTTCGGTGACACATGGTATTTTATTAGATTTCTCAATGGTTCTCAATGGTAATGTTCATTTCGTTATAATAAAGGAATACTATGATAGGGCGAGGCTTCATGAAATATTGTGAGTACTATTTCAGAGTAATCGAATGGAATTTCACTAGATATTGGTAAAAATCCCTTGACCTTGACGTCTCATCCTATGTGAAATAGAGTATAATAGGAAAAAATATTATAGTACTTTGTTTTTTTTTTTTATACTGTTTATAGGCCTGTGTTTGACCGCAATCTCACCATGGTAAGTGATGATGCGGCCGAAGGTGGTAAGCACACAAAGCCTAGGAGGACACACCGAAAGGTGCTTGGCGACAGATTTTCAATTTGAGGGTTGAGAGTACTGTGTCTCCTCTTTAATCAGTGCATAATTCCTTGCGGATATATTGTAAACAATGTTTTTTTTTTAATTAGAGGGCTTAACGTTATTTTATTTACTGAAAGAGAATGCTAGCGTTAATAAATAAATAGATGGTCCATCTGATAATGGATCACTGTCCATCTTGCAATGCCAGGGGGACCCCCAATGTGTTGTTCTCACGTAAGTGTATATAGGGTGACTGGCAATTAGTAAACGATACTTAGACACATGATAACAAACAACTTTCACAAAGAAACAATTTTTTTAAATCTACTTAGCACGTGAGCCCATAATATTTAGTACCTAACAAGAATAAGAATACACCATCAGCTTTTATTTAATTTAGTTATTTATCCCTACTTGTTTCTCTGGGAAAGTTGTTTGTTATCATGAGTACAATCATGTGTCTAAGTATTGTTTACTAATTACCAATCACCCTATATAGAGAAGTCTTTGTTTTTGGTAAAATAACCTTAGTTACGTTGGTTTTATTTTTACGTAAATGTTCCTTCCACAGTTTAGTATTTTTTTTTAAATTAATGATGACTTATGAAGGTCAAATCAATTGAAGTTATCACCGGTTCGGAAGTCGGCTTATTCGAGAAGAAGTGGCAAGAAACTCTGCAAGGTTAATATGTTTTTTGGTCTGACTATTATTTTATTTCGAAACGTTTTCAAAACAATACCTAAACATAAACAAAAATGAAATAAAAAATATTCAATAATCTTCCTCAGTACAATAATATTGACGAGATTTTAATATAATTTACGGGGTCGTGTGAGTTGACCCAGTTTCAACTTTTATATAAAAATTTATGAAGAAATATTATGTTTACGTTATACAGATATTCTCAATCAATGTATCGGCGAAAAAGTTATTTTATTTTGAAAGATGATTGAAATGAAATTGTTAAGGATGAGCAATGTTTAGGACAAGCTAAAAATGAAACCACGACAGCTCACTAGCGTATATTTTTCACAAGTAACAGAAAATTGAAACAAAAACAATGACATGGAAAATCACACTATTTTGAGTATTCAAAGCCAAAAAGGTTAGGTCTATAATTAATCTAAACAGAAATAATATAGGCATATATTACTCTTCTTTATTTTTCCGGCATCGCATGAAATTTATAATGGAAATTTTAAAGTCTTCAATTATATTATTGAAGTAGGTACCTATCATTTATTGAATAATATTCATTCAAAAATTCATATTTATTTAAAAACTAAACTTAAATGGTTTTTTTTTTCTGAATATACTTTTCAATACTCTTGCTAAAAAAGTTCACCATTGTAGGGTACCAGAGGGGAAATAAAAATGCATATTCTGCTCTAATTTAATTAGAGTAGGTACCTTGTCTTATAATTTTTGTCTATTACCAATGAACCTACAAAAACGAAAAAGTCTTTATTCATAAGCATAATCTTTTATTTTTGAAAATGGAACTAATAGCGGCATGCGTTGCGAAGAAATAAAAAAAAGGCATTGGCGCGAAATTTTTATTTTTTGTCTAATTACATATTGAATTAGTGACCGTAATTTATTTTTCAACAGTGAAAATGCCATTATCTTGTGAGAAGAAGAATAAGGTTTTTTTTCAAGTACTGTACTGGATTATTAATATTTATTTACTCACAATCGTAGTGCAAAGTAGAGTGCTAAAAACCGATTACAATTTGGCTTATTATAAAGTCCAAAACACCAAAAAAGGTAAAACACTAGATTAAAAGTGAAAGGTGATAGTTTGAATTCCCCCATGCTTCCTATTCTACGATGGGTGACCATTACTGAGCCTCTTAACAGCATAGAGTGCGTTAAGCCTCTGACAGGCTCCCCTCTATTGCGGTCGTTAGGGAATGTTGAAGGGTCTAGGCACACTCGGCAGGCAACAGCAAAAAACCTATTTATTTCCTATCCTATAGATATAGAACTGTTAATTTTCTATGCTGGCTGAATACTTTGTAGTATCATATTTTCCAAATCTTTCAGCATGTCAATCAAAGCCTATAATAATAGAAGATACTTTATCTAGTTTAATATAATAATAATAATAATATAGTGTTCGAAAAGTTTAGAAAGTATCTACACAGTATTTTTAGATAATTGGATAATATTCATTCCACGATGCACGGTTTCATGGACCTACGCTACGTCCTGTTATTTTAAGTTTTGTGATGGATTTAGTATGATATAAATTTCCTTGTGTATTTTATGTAATTTTAGAAGGTGAAATCACGCACTGTTAAAAACACATTTAGTGAGTAATATGATTTTGGTTGCTACTTGAAATAATTTTCAATAAATTTTGTATAATTTTGCGAGAAATGGTGTTAGGTAAAAAAAATCTACAAGCAAGGACCTCCATACTGTGATGGGAAGAAACTAAATAAGCTTCCCAACTTATTTCTTAGTATCTTTTTAATTAAATACCCACTGGTAACGGCATGAAAAACTTTTGCTGTTGCTCGCCTGGTGTGCACCAACCCTTAGCCTTGATTACTTCGAAAAGAATTAAGTGGGGCTTGGGAACTTTTTAACTGACCTTGTTATTACTTTTTCCGTACCTTTCTGCGTAACTACGAAGCTGCGGACAGATTATGAAGTTTGTTCTATTACTCTGTATGTCGCAGTGGAATATAAATTAAGGATTTTGTGGATTTTTTAGTTATATGAGTTTCGGTAAAAGTAGGCTACATTTATCCAGTGAATCAATAAAAAAAATATGTGTCCCTATTTTTTGTGTAATTTCAAATGGTCTACAATTTACTTATTGAGTAGCCACCGTCGCCAATGGACTAATGATTTTTTGTCGATGTATTGCCGACCAAGGTAATAAATAAATAAAATAATAAATAACCTGGGACATTCCTCACACACGGTCATCCTGATCCCAAACTAAGCAGAGCTTGTATTATGGAAACCAGATAACTGATATAATACATATACTACTTTTTGTTTGTAAATACATATTTAATATACATAATTACACCCAGTCTCAGGACATACAGACATGTTCATGCACACAAATGCAAGTCCTGTCTGGGAATCGAACTCACGACCTGCGGCGCGTAAGGTGAACCTTAACCAACTGCGCCAACTGAAAAAAGGTTAAGAAGAAGAGGTAAAGAAGGTTCTTCCTTTCAAGTGCTGGTGTTGGGATACAACTTACAGTTTTAGGTAGGGGTAGCCTGCCAGGTGGCTACAAAGTAACCTACATTGTGCTATGGCTCCATTTTGATGTTTTCTATCACTGAAAACTGAAGCTCATTGTTATGGTGCGTCTACGATCGTTCGAGGTTCACAAGTCCGTTTACGCTAAGCGAATTCGTGCTTCGTGTGTGCGTGTTCGGTTTGCGTAGCGTAGACGCATCTTTAGGATCACCTACTAAAAAAAACATTATAAAATTGTTGAGATAATCTTATACAATTTATAATTATAAACACTTAGGCCTGAGATCAATACCTCAGAGTATATAAATACTACGTTCAATACTCAGATCAAGATATAACCTAATATCATGAATGCAGATTCCAAATGCAATTGTTTTAATATCGACTCAAAACTTGTAACAAAAAAGCTTTACCTTAATTTTGTAATTATTAAAATCATGCAGCAAGTTTGGAAACCTTATAGTTTTTCATTTTGAATCTAGTATATCTGTGATAGTAACACAATTTTTTAATAAAACTTCTTCGTTATTATGAGGTAATTCATCATCGCTGCATACTCTCGCCATCGATGGGGAGTCTATCCCCACATATTGCAACCAAAATTGTTTCGAACTGTGCGGTCTCAAAGGAGCTTCCTTTCGCGGACGCTCAGATTGTGGAATGAGCTCCCCGCCGTGGTTTTCCCAATGGAGTAAAGCATGGGGTTCTTCAAAAAGGGTGTGAAGAGATTTCTGCAGGGTCGGCAATGCGTGAGTAACCCTTGGTGTTGCAAGCGTCCATAGGCTGCGGTAACCGCTTACCATCAGGCGGGCCGTATGCTTGTTTGCTACCTAAGTAGTATATAAAATAAATTAACCGCCTTCAAAGTACACTAAAAAGTATGAAATAACTCTTATCTGACACTGTTTTGAAGTGAGCGAAATCGCATGACGTGTTCTATTGAAAATATTTATGATAAATATTTCGAAAGGAAGCTCCTTTGAGACCACACAGTTCGAAACAATTTTGGTTAAAAAGTTAATTCATTTTTGAATTTTTAGTTGCATCTATATGAAATGTCTATGGGACCATTTCGGTATAAACCTCTTTCGAACAAAAAAAGAATTTTGCAAATCCGTCTATAACAGGTGGAGATTTCGAGATGGCATATTTTTGAAACCTATGTTGGGTTAGTCATGCTGAACACTTTTACTATGGGACCAACACAGAAATCAAAATATTTTTTTTTACTTTTCATACATTATTATCGAGCAAGGTTGACATTTACTATGAAGAGATAAAATTTTTTTTTGAGTATTCAGTCTTGGTCCCATAGTAAAAGTTGTTCAGCATGACTAACCCAACATAGGTTTCGAAAATATGCCAGGTCGAAGTCTCCACCCAGTATATGACGGAGTTATGCCCGAACGTACCTACATAAAAAAAAACATACAAACATCTGAATTGATAACCTCCTCCTTTTTGATGTCGGTTAAAAAGAAAAAGTTCATCTTATCTGCCAGTCTGAGACTATCTTTCTCTACCAAATGTTATTTGTTCTGGTTTTCGAGATTAGATGGAACTGAATCATTCACTTAAGGTGGCCCTCTGTGGCCGGCGCAACTTCAAAGCAAGCATAGTCTAAAAGCTTGTTGTTTCATCCAACGTAATGTTTGACTGCGAAAAAAGAGAGACAGCATCAGAGCCGTCGGTTATCAGTCGGTAAATTCCGCTAATCACTCGCGGCCGCTTCGCTAGGTCGTCATTCATGATTTCGCATTAATAAAACTTGTTCCAGGAGTATACTCTTGTGAAAAAATCTTACCAGTTTGTGAAAAAAAAGTCATTTATTTAGAATCTCCAATACATTTGCAAGCCTGGTATCTAAATGTTTTCTTTACTTTTACAATTTATAGGTACATTAGATATGGCCAAAGTTCAGGCAAAAATGCTGTTTTTCGGAGGCTTTGACTGAATTTGTTTCACACTCTTTTTAAATTAAGCCTAGATACACGGCTAGATATAGTGCACAAGATACTAATTTGTTCAAAACATCTAACGAAAAATGTTTAACAACACCATAATAAGTACAGAGGTTTAGTATGAAAAGTATGACAAATTGAGTCGTCTGTTAGTCTTACTATTACTATACTATACTATTATCCTACTAATATTATAGATGCGGAAGTTTGTGAGTGTTTGTTACTTTTTCACGCAAAAAGTACTGAACGGATTTGGATGAAATATTGCACACAGATAGAATATGTTCTGGATGAATACATAGGATACTTTTTATCCCGGGAAAACATACGATCCCTCGGGAATGCAAGTGAAACCACGCGGGACAGCTAGTCTCTAATAAAGTAATCTAAGATTTTTGCAGAAAATGCTCAACTCTTTTTTAAATTCCAGCCATTTCTCTTCGGTACTTAACGCTTGAGTCACTCCAAAAAGATGATTCATCACATTTTATGGATTTTCCGTGTCCAAGTAATACTTTCAGTGTTTTCTTAATGCGGCTTGTGATATTCCAACGCTTTTGTGATGGATTATCTGAATGAGAAGCTAAATCGCATTTAATTTTGATGAGGAGTAAATTATTGTTTGTTTTGTTAATACCGTCACAATGACATGAAGAAATAACAATGAGAATTTATATAAAATTAGGTGTTCCCCGCGGTTTCACCCGCGTTCCCAGGATAAAAAGTAGCTTGTGTCTTTCTCCATACCATAGGCTATCTGCGTGCCAAATTTAATCGTGATCGGTTGACTAATTAAGGAGTGAAAGCGTTAACAAAATAAATAGAGTTACTTTTGCATTTATAATATAGTTACCGGTATGTAACTTGGCCATACACGTTTGATATTTTTCTGTTTTCTTCGGTTAGTTCTAAACAGAAAGTTTAATAAATTACAGTTTAAATAATTGGACTGTTTTACAAAAAACATAAACCGACTTCAAAGTACACTAAGAAGTAATCAAATCCTGATCTGATGACAATGGATCCAAACGGGAAACCCTTTCAATTAAAAAATGAATTTACCAAATCGGTTAATAAATGACGGAGTTATGAGGTAACAAACATAAAAAAAACATCCGAATTGAGAACCTCCTCAAAAAAAATCAAAAAACACGCATTAAAAAGCCCTGCACTAAAAAGTACCCTAAATGTATGCAATTTTTGTAAATAAGTCTAATATTTTAATGAAAAAGCGTGGGCGTTTTTTTTTTCATTTTGTAATTTACGATATTTCTTCAGGATAATGTTTAGAAATTTTATTGGGTTTCAAGGAAAAGCGCCCTACGCTTTTAAAATAAAATAAAAATCAATATTTTAAAGCAATAGGCTAAAAAACGAGCGAAGTTTTGCATTTTCACATCTTCTTTGTATGAATCCAATCGTTACATTCAATTCACAAGATAAGAAAAAAACATCTTACAGTTCTTTCCTGTTACCTGTCTGGTATTGGCATACTCGTGGCAATGTCAATGTTGTTTTTTCATCACCTGCAGCTGATATGGTACGCGGATCTTTGGTTTGTCTTTTTCAGCCGGTTAAACCGATGTTGGATTGAATTCTAAATGTTTTTTTTATTATGTTTAGCCTGTGTTTGACCACAATCTCACCATGGTAAGTGATGATGTGGTCGAAGATGGTAAGCACACAAAGCCTAGAAGGAACTGGCTCTCAAGTGCAGCTGTCGGAACACACCGATAGGTCCTTGGCGTCAGATTTTCAACTTGAGGGTGGTAGCCAGCCAGATGGGTACTACAAAGTACCCTACCACCGTGCTATGGTCTCCTCACGATGTTTTCCTTCACCGAAAGTTTAAGCTCATTGTAGATTTCGAACCCGGGACCTTCGTTTCGGTATCTGACGTCACCACCACTGAGCTATCATCGCCTTAAAATTATGTTTGCAAGTTTTGTAGTTGGTATGAGGAAAAAAGTTTAAATTTTACATTGCATTGTTGTAATTAGCAGCATTGGTGAACTAGTATCTTTTTGTGTTTTTAGTTTTATGACTATTTTTTATGTCATTTTCTCGTCTATCTTTTGTTATTTTGGTTTCTTGTTTTTTTATATCAATATCTTTTTTTTACGTGAAATATTCTCTCTTACTGTTTTCTTCGCATATTATTTACTTAGTTTAGAAAATATGGAGCATAGATAAAATATATTTCATTTATATTTAGGTATTTACATTTATATCATCATCCTCAGCCTATAAATGTCCCACTGCTGAGCACAGGCCTCTTTCACAAATAAGGGTGAAAGGGAATGGGCGATACTCCACCACGCGTGCCCACTGCGGATCGGTGGAGGTAGGCTAGTGGTCAACCTACTGTTGGAGTTTTCAAGCCGCCTAGGAGGCCTCCAACTAGTTTAACGCTTTACGTGCCTTCCGAAGCACGGAAACACTGAATTTGAAGTACCACTAGGCGGTCATCCATCCAAGTACCGACCACGATGGTGGTAGCTTAACTTTTCAGGTACCTACGTAGTAAAGAAGTCAATATGTACTTTTGACTACATTTATTTAATCATTAATAAATCACGTCAACTCAAATCTAAAATAAAATGGCTGAAGAATTCAGACGTAGTTCATAAAAGTTTGTTAAAAAAATATCTGCCAAAAAATGCTCTATTCAATTAAAATATTGCAAAGCTCGCACTTTGAGTATACAGATCCATTTATTTTTTGCACACGAGGCTGGAATATAAATATTTTGTCCCATGAGATGTACAAGTTATGTTGTGGGGTTCTACTGTGAGCATAAAATTTCAAGTTTTTTTTTTTTTTTTTTATCTTGCCACTCTCGCTGAGAAGATTCATACATACGTTCACACATCAATACTATTGTCTTTCTTTACAATTAAAAAAATACCTTCTTTGTCTTCTGTATGTTCTTAAAAGTAGTAGCCCTAACTGTTTTCTGAAAATTATTGGACCCCGTCTAAATTGTCCTACACTGAGTACAAATTATCGTGCTAAGGATAAAGTAAATACAGGGTGTATTTCGCATGGTAACGCAAACTTCGCGAAAAGGCTACACCTAATGCCACTAATCAAATTGTGAAAGTCATTCACCTCGCTAATGATCGGTTATAGAAATTGTCATTTTCGAGCGCGCAATGTATTGTGAACACCGCGATTTAAACGCGCGATAACGTTGTGCCTACGTAGTATGTCGCTGACTGCAGGCGAATATCGCCATAAGACACCGTTTCTAGTTTTATTTACATTGCTACTTTTAGTGAAAGTAATGAATTAATAACTTATCTATTTTAAATCTCTTTGGGTTAGGTAAGGATAACGATTATGAACAGTCTAAAGTAAAAGAAACTCAAAAAAAGAATTAAACAATTTGGGAAAAACCAACGAAAAATTCCAACATGGGGGCGTCCAGAATCATGTCCTGGACCCATGGTATCCGTTTGTGCGGCGATGTCCCATACACGCTGTATAACATGTGATGTGTTTGCGTGTTCTTGTTTACTACGCCTCCAGTAGTGCCTGTTAGCTTACAAGAATATGAGGCAAAACTTACTACTCCCATATTCTTGTAAATATTTTTTTTATTTTTATTTTACAAAGTTAATAAGCCCCTTCTTACTAACACTCTCAATATACAAAATATTATCCATTAAAATAATTTTCATTCCTTATTTAAAAGATATTTTTTTCATTGGACCATTAAAAACAATAAACTGTATGCCCGCTAACAGCCGACCCGTACCGTAAGCCCGGATCACTTAACCGGTAGCACGCAGTCCGTCCGAACCCACGGGATTATGCGATGGAGTGTCTTGTATTGCTTTGCCGTCTATTTTTAACAAGGATATGAACCAAAGATGTTATTTTAAATTGCGAGCCGTTTGAGAAACGCTTTGGGGAGTTAGGGGAGCAATTTGAAACGACTAATTCAAATTTTTTTTTTTTCGATTAATACGTAATGCGTACGTACTTGTTAGATTCTTATTAATATTTGGTTTGATGTAAGTCTAGAAATTTAGATCTAGTGTATCACTTATTGTACAGTAGTACCCAACTGATGGCGCGTCGTGAATCTACTTTCGCACAGAAAAGAAAGTATGGCCCCGAAGATTAACGAAAGAATGCTTAAAACTTACAATCAACCTTAGATCACTACTATAAGGTTCATAATACACTGCAGCTGTTAGTTCTCTAATCTAATCACTGAGTCTAATCTATTGTCTTTCTATTGTCAGTTTGAAAACTGTGAATTGCCATATGACTCTGACTGTAGGAACTATGTTTTCTCACGGTGTTTGTCTTCACTGAAAGCTATCGCTCATTGTAGGATTCGAACTTGTCACCTTTGTTATAGCTGTTGAAGGGCCAGTTGGCATGGTAGGTTAAGATTACACCAATCACGCTGCAGTCGTGGGTTCGATTCTCACCCAGGACATGCATCTATGTGCATAAACATGTCGGTATATCCGTCGTCTGGGTGTAATTATGTATATTATGTATAGTATGCATTTAACAACAAAAAGTAGTATAAATGTAGTGTATAGTGGCATAGTATGTAGTGTGTAGTAGTGTTATCAGTGATTTCGTTTCCATAGTACTAGCTCTGCTTAGTTTGGGATCATCGTTTCCATAGTACAAACTATGTTTAGTTTGGAATCAGAGCCATGTGTGAAGAATCCCGACGATATTTTTATTTATTTATTCGACATAATTGATAGTGACCACTATGACTATATCGTTGCCACAAAATTTAAATAAATAGGTAAGATTCCGTCAGTATTTCATTGATTGATCATGATAGCTAAGCCTGGTTGATCAAACATAAATACACCGAACCAGGTCTAAATAAACAACGACTTAAAGTAAATCACGTCCATAAACTCGCACAGAAACGCATGAGGAAAAAATAAAATACTCAAATACGCACATCTATAAAGCTAAGAGGCGAACGAGTGAATATATACCTACTTAGATACGTATATACTGAAGTATTAAGGCGCCGTGGGTTCATAGATTAGCAAAAATGCGTATCTTTGATTCGGTTTTTCGTAAAGAAAACTCAATAGTTTTAGTTCGAAAAAAATATATGTAAAAGTTGACAATATTTCCTAAACTCCAGCGAGCTCCAAAACACGATTGCAATAATTTTACCAGATAGAAAAAAATCGTAAAGTTACCCCTTTTTATTACATTTATTGCATTTTATGGCTATTAATAATCAGAATTTTGATTAGAAAATTATACAAAAATAATAGTCATCATATGAACTATCGCAGTACGTTTTGTTTTTTCTATTTTATTTCTTTACTTTTGCACAAATCCAAAATACCTACAAAATGCGTCATCTCGCGGTCAGCGGTGGCCCATTCAGTCGCGCTCGAGCGCTTGTGGAGGTTGGACCTATGCCAAATTTTTCGGCGAGTGGTTAAACCTGTTTTCATAACACTTCGATACACCATTTTTGAACATTAACTGTGCGTATTGATAGCAAACATTAGTGATCAATCATAGATGTTTGATTGTTAATTGCAGTGTATCCCAAATGGTGGTTCGCGGAACGCTAGGGTTCCGTGGAAGAGTCAAAGGGGTTCCGCGTTTCGTCCGCGAGTTAAAACGTTTGTAGAAAAAAGTCGCAACTAAAAAATTAATGTTTTATAATACTTATAAATAATTATAAGAAATAATGTTACCTACTTATAATTATTTATAAGTAGGTAACATTATTTTTTATTTATAATTTGATCTTTCTTTTCAAGTGAAACATGAAAATATTCAAATGACAAGGTACGCACAGCTACAGATCAAGCTATAAATTTCCAATATAAGCTGACCTCTCATTGTACGGAAATCCTATACAATGCGAGATCAGCTTATACTGGAAATGTATAGCTTGATATGTAGCCGTGTGTACAATCAATTTTGTTATTTATCACATTCGTCGAAAAAATTATAATCAATTAGGGTTCCGTGGCCAAAAAAAATGGGAACCGCTTTATTGTATACCTATATAGTTAAATTGTGTGTGATTCAATAAGATAAATAAGAAGAAAAGAAGATCTGAAATGGTAAAACGAAACTTTATGAAAAGGATTTCAAAGATGTAAGTATAAAACAACTTTTTAATTAAATTATGTAGTAAAAACTGTTGTGTGAAAAAAATAAAATAATATTGTGATTTATCAAAGATTAGAGTAGGTGCTTTTAAAATAATGAAATAACTTTTAGGTTACGTACTACCAGTGCGCAATAAATTGAGACCTGTGGGGCTATTACGTAACTAAATTTCAATCATTTTGGAATTGAAATCGGGTCAATATAGCGGTTTTCTGATAACTTTTTTAATTTCTGATAACTGCAAATACAAACAATGGTTCATTAGAAATGGAACCATTTCCGATTTTGTAATTTTTCTACCGATTCAGAGGTTATTTCAATCTGAATTTCATTGAAATAAAGTTACGTAATCCACGTACTGAGCACAGTGAAGTCACAGTCGCGCCATAGCGCACGCGTTGTAGACTTGTTTTACACAAGCCGATCCAGTATAAGCTGATCTCGCATTGTATAGGATTTCGGTACAATAAGAGGTCAGCTTATATTGGATCTGCAGCCTTGCGTAGAAGACGAGCGCCATCGGGGAACAGGGGAAGCGGGCAGGTGAACGCGGGTTTCATCGCGAACGGGTAGTAGGTTCCTACGTTTTATTATAAATGTTCCCAGAAAATTAGTAACTAACATCCCTTCCCATCCCTTCTTTGAATTTTTTTTTTCTTTTATTTTTTATTGGAAAAATACCGAAAATTCGTTCTAAGTATTACTTCCGTGTAGTTTTATGATTTCCTTTATTGTAAAAATACCACTAGGAATAATATTTTTGTGACTTAGTTATTACTTAGTTAGAACGAATTTTCGGTTATTTCTGAATTCCGGAATTAGACAATAATAGCAGAAAAATTAATATAGACACAAAGAAGTGTTATGTACTTTTAGAGCATGTAATATCGGAAGGTTTTCAATTCCGATATTGATTTCCAATCTCAATATCGGAATTCCGATATTAATATCGAAATTAGACATTTTCATTGCAAATATTCCTTATAAACTATATATATCTATCCATTAGGGCATGTAATATCGGAAGGTTTTCAATTCCGATATTGGATTTTAATATCGGAATTAGACATTTTATTATAAATTGCATATATGCCTTATAAAATGTAGTATAAAGTGTTTTTTGTTTGGTTAAACTGGCTAATCTGTGGAACTACCGGTCGGATTCGTTTTTTTTTCACTTAAAGGAAGTTACGTTATCCGCGAGTATTATAGGATACTTTTGATCCCGGGAACGCGGTTGAAACCTCGGGGGACAACTAGTCCGTTATAAAGTATGGATTGAAAACATTATCTGCTCTGTCTAGCACGCTTGTCAGAGTGGTCGTGGTCAATAGATACTGTACATGGTGAGTCTTCAACGCCAATGTTTTCCTTGACTAGGGTTACAGCTTTCGCGATGCTTTTCCATTTTTTGCGGTTCGTAGCATTGCGAGTACACCCTTGGACAACAAGTCGAGTGTTTCTGCAGATGTAACCAAAGAACTTGAGAATTCGAAGCTGCACAGTCGACGAAAGCCTATCTGTTATTAAAAGCTCCTTCAGAATCGATTTATTGGTGTGAAAGGCCGTCAACAGAATTTTCAGGAAACGTCTTCAGCACCACATCTCCAGTGTATCGATTTTCCGGCAATTTTGTAGGCTTAAGGACCAAGTTTCAGCTCCATAGAGAAAGATCGGAAAGACCACACGTCTCAAAAGTCGAATCTATGTTTTTCTAGTTATCCTTCTGTCTTTCCAAATCTTCCTACTGCTGATCTTGTGATTGCACATCATCTTCTGATCTCATCTTCAGTCTCCTGTATTGGAAATGGTAGATCAAATTCTTTAATGTGGTACAACAAATGGTAAGTTTTTTAAATTAAATTTATTATGTGCAAACACACTAAGTAAATACTAAATCACAGATTTTGTATTATTATCCTATTATATTACTAATTAAACTACCTCAGAATCAACATTATTAAAACTTAAAATGTGCAAGTAAAATAAACAATTTACCAGAAACTAGTTATCTCTCACGGTTTCACTGGCGTTTCCAGGATAAAAATTAGAATATAATACCCGAATCTTAGCTAGCTTCCTATTAGGGGAGATTTTTTCGAATCGTAGTTCCACAGATTAGCCCGTTTAACCAAACAAAAATTCACTTCCACTTTATTATATTACTAAAGATATACAAGTCGTTGTTTTGGTCAGCGACGAGCGACTCAGGGTCGATAATACAAATGACACTGGTGCTAAAAAAATATTAAAAATACTTTTTTTTTTAATAATAAAAATACTCAACGGGAGTACGAGGGAGTAAAGGTGTGGGGCGATGGGTTCTTCCTTCATGGTTTGCAGTTGCTGACAATAGATATGTGCCGTAATCGTTTGGCCAGATTTTAGAAAGCTGTAGTGAACGACACCGGTCCTAGTCCACCAAACACTCACAAGTAACTTTTTCTGAGTCAATTTTCGTTTATGGAAGGATTTGGCTGGGTCTCTAGG
This sequence comes from Polyploca ridens, assembly GCA_951394255.1. Lineage (NCBI taxonomy): Eukaryota > Metazoa > Arthropoda > Insecta > Lepidoptera > Drepanidae > Polyploca > Polyploca ridens. Next base: position 2,400,619 of record OX596262.1, read on the forward strand.
ATTCAGCCTTTGCGACGAGCGCTTCCGATTATCGTACAGTAATTCACTTTTCATCACAAGTAATGATTCGATTTAAAATCCCTTCATTATTGTGTTGGTTGAGCAAAGTAACACAGCAGTCGACGCGTGTTTGCAAGTTCGATTCACTCAATTCATGAGGTACTCATCGTTCAAGTTTTTTTACTTTCCCGGTTTACTTCATGTGGATTAATACAGTTTTATCACTGAAGTGCTTTATGATGGATCCGCTTCCACAATAGCCTTTAATTCTACATTTTCCACTTTGGTCTCCGGCCGTCCACAGGGTTGGTTCTGAAGGTCGAAATTTCCAGAACGAAAACGTTGAAACCAAAACGTTTCGCACGTACCGTGCTTTCTTTTGCGACACCAGCGCCGTACACATAATTAATCCTTCGAGCTGTTTCTGCAGCACTGGTGCCACGGTAAAATTCGTACCTACTCGTAAATATACCGATATTTCATGTTTTCCATTGTGCGGTTATAAGCGACGCCAAAGGAAAAAAATAATGAGGAAAAAACAAATGAATGACTGTTTTCAAGACTCAAAAGTACCAGCTAAATGAATTTATAAATTTGAATTTGGAATTCTTAACCAAAGAGGAGATATTTCAGATCAAATTGGTCAGTACGACAAAACACTTATTTCATATGTAAGGACCTAATAATATCGGAATTCTGATATTGAGATTCAATATCGGAATTGAAAAACTTCCGATATTACATGCCCTAGCCAACACTAACGTCACTAACTAATTTATTGTGAATAAATGATTTGATCTGAAACGCTTTAAAAAAAAATGTATAGAACTTATTCTGCAAATGATTTTAAAAACTTCTACGTCTCTTTAGCTATTCAGAAAGGTATAACATCTATTATGTATGTTTATAAAATCTTAAAATAATGTTATTTGAATAGGCCCAAGTGGTAGTACCAAAATAACGGAACTTCGAACTTTAAAATTCAATATCTCCATCCGTCTCCAAGTTTCGGATACCATATTATAGAATCAAATTCATCAGAATATTCAGTACTACTTTTCCTGTAACCTTGTATATTCTTTTTCATCTTTTTTTTCAGAACAATAGTAGCAATTGTCCAACTTCGACAAAGAGGTCGATCGAAGAATCCAACTCGGCTGGGCAGATACAAGACGTACACGAGTTTGGAGTTTTGCCTTTTTTGCCATTTAATTGACGACATTACCTTAGGTTAATTTCTTAATTTTTACAAAATATTGCGAAATTGCCGTTTTGTATGAAAAAAATTTAACGATTTTTTTTCATGTATGTTTTATTTGTATTAATCGAAGTAATCACCCATGCAATCAATGCATCTTTGCCAACGCAGTGGCAGTTTATTGATGCCCTTCTTAAAGAAATCAGCCGGACGGGAGGCAACAAATTCTTCAAAGGCATTTTGTACTGCCTCTCGGGTATTGAATTTTTTTCCCGCCAAGAAGTTATCCAAATTTTGGAAAAAGTAGTAGGTCTGGTGAGTAGGGCGGATGACGAAAAACTTCCAACCCCAGTTCTTGCAACTTGGAGACCGTCTGCTGTGCAGTATGAGGTCGCGCGTTATCGTGCACGAGCAGCGGAGACGAGCGATTGACCAATGCTGGTTGGAGATGTGCCAGCTTCTCCATAATTGTGTTCAGTTCTTCACAGTACACATGTGCAGTAATGCTCACCCCGTTTGGTAAGAAGCTGTGATGAATCACACCGGCGCTAGACCACCAAACAGTGACCATTACTTTTCTAGGGGTAAGTTTTCGTTTAGGGCATTGTTTAGGTGCTGAACCAGGATCCAACCAACTTGCTGAGCGCTTGCGGTTATCAAACAGAATCCATTTTTCATCGCAGGTAACAATGCGGTTCAAAATTCCTTCATTTGTGTGTCTGTTGAGCAGTGCAAGGCACGTTTCGACGCGTACTTCGCGCTGGCGATCATTGAGTTTGTGGGGCACCCATTTGTCAAGCTTTTTTACCTTTCCAATTTGACGCAAATGGACCAATATTGTTTTGACGCTAACGTCGAAAGCTGCTGCTAGTTCAGCCGTCGATTGTGTATCATCAGCTTCCACAATCAATTACACTTTAATTCGTCATTGTCGACCAAAGTCTTCGGACGACCGCGAGGTTCATTTTTCAGGGCGAAATTTCCAGAACGGAAGCGAGCAAACCAATAACAGGTGGTGCGTTGGTTTGTAGTGTTGATGTTGCGTGCCGCTTGTGCCGCGTTGCTGCCATGACGGTACTCATATTCCATAATTACTCGAATTTTTAACGTATCCATGATGACGAAAAAGATTGAAATGCGATGAAAATGTAACTAATCAATAAACAAATGACTACTTTTGGAAAAAGAATTCCATGTTTTTAAAATAAAATTAATTTGAAATTAGAATTCTTAGCCAAACAAAAATTATTTTGATTTGAAATGGCCAGTACTGCAGAACGGCAATTTCATATGTAAAGACCTATTATTAATTGGATATTTTTTATAGTTAAAAATGTACTTGATCCCCAGACACTTCTGATGGGTGTAGTTGAGTTTCTGAAGTAAAGATATACATTTTTTATTTTATAATTTCTTGATGATTATAACAAGTTTATTAAAAAAAGTTGTTTTTATTTTAAAACTCAATTCCGTAACTAAATCTGAAATTGGTTCCGGAATTGAACGCATAGACCAATATTGAATTTCACAACCGGGGGTAAAAAACCATTGCAATATTGTTGAGATACGTATCAAATAGTTCACATTATCCGGAAACCCGAACAAATTTTTCATATACTAAAAGCGGAAGAGATTTTTTGTTTGTTTGTTTAAACCGGCTAATCACTAGAACTACCAGTCGGATTCGAAAAACTCTCACTAATAGGAAGCTACATTATTCCCATGTATTATATGCAGGCCCTGCTTTACCTATAGTGCAGGGTGTGCAGCGCACGCGGACGCAGGGTCTCAGGGGGCGCCGAGCGCCACTCGTGACATCGTGACTAATAGAGAAAAGATTTGTGTCTTTGTTTATAATGAATAAACTCAAAAACTAATGGACCGATTTTAAATCCTTCACTAGTGGTATATTATCATTTATCACTGAGTGACATAGGATATATATATTTTTTTATTTAATTTAATTTCCAAAAGACCGTAGTTGAAACTGCAGAACGCAAATATAGTCATTTATATTTGCGTTCTGCACACGAATTTCCGATCACTCTGGTGAGAATATAACTGTTAGTATTCCATTTTGTTCGCGCGCCCACTTGAGGGCGCCAGGGTATTGCTTGCACCCGGGCGCTGTATAGGCTAAAGCCGGCCCTGATTATAGGCTACTTTTTATCCCGGGAGGAGCAATTTTTCAGATGTTTCAATTCCGTAATATTGTATTCCGTTAATATCGTAATTCCGATATTCATTAATAATTTATATCATATATTTAGGATTTCCGGACTTATATTGAATATTAAGCACGGAACCATGGCTCCAACCCCTCAAAATATATCTCGATAGACAATAGCTTTGCTAGTTTTTTTCTCTTCTTATTTCAAATCATCTAGAAACGAAAAACCATTCACAAGGTGCTAATTCAGAAACTAGGTATCTAGTATCGGAATTCAGTTCCGGAATTGAAAACTTTCCGATATTGCATGCCCTATTTCGAACAACATAAATATCATTGACTTTGTCAAAGAAACGAATATTACCTATTTTGCAATTATTTATGTAAGTAGATTTTATAATAGATTTTAAGTGATACTATTTTATACTAAGTACCTACTTATTTCATTAAAACCTAGACACAAGACATAAAATCTATGGCCGTGTCTGATTCGACATTTCTTGTAATACGTATGTTAGTACTATTATTTATTCTGTGGTATGGTCTCATATAACAATCAATGCGACTGAATTTGACATAATCATTTCTTATAAGACACAAGAATCGTTCTTAGAATGCGTAATAGGACTATAAGTAAGTATTTAGACAATCAAAGGCATGAATTGAAATTTCCGGAACTGTAACAACCAGAATAAGGATTCCGGCAGAATAAGGACGCCGGGCGGACTGCGCGGGTAGTACGCGGGGCGCCCCGAATTGAGCGCCGTCTTCACCGCTGCTTCACCCCCTCAAATGTGCGAAAAGTGTCTACACACAGCGCCTTAAATGATCGACGTGTGTGACATTAGGATATGATACGCGAAACACGTATCAAGAATCATCCATCATACCGTAACGAGAATATATCACGTCTGTGTTATTTAAAATGATAAAGTATGTAATGGGTTTAAAGGCTCTTTCACAATACAGTATTCTGAAATGGGGCAAATGTATGACGGGATTTTTTGTAAGTGATGATTAAAAATTATAGGTGTACGCACGGCTACAGATCAAGCTATACATTTCCAATATAAGTTGAGCTCATTGTACGGAAATCCAATACAATACAATGCGAGATCAGCTTATACTGGAAATGTATAGCTTGATGTGTTGCCGTGAGTACATATTTTTTTTATAATATCACTAGATTTCTTCTGTTATGATTATTTAAGGATCTACTTTAATACATTACGATTTGATTTAAGATGTTATACAATTCACCGATTTTGATGTTTCTACTTAATATTTTACAGATTCTATGCTTTCGATTTCGGATTCGAATTGGCCTTCTAACAATCAACAGTCAATTTTTATTTTATTACTAGTTTTCCATTCCTTGGTTTAACCCGCGATCCGGAGCGACTTAATGTTTTCTTAAGATAGGATATAACCTCTATGCCGGGTGGAGATTTCGAGATAGCATATTTTCAAAACCTATGTTGGGTTAGTCATGCTGAACAACTTTTACTATGGAACCAATTATGAATTATCAAAAAAAAAATTTTACTTCCCATAGTAAATGTCAACCTTGCTTGATCATAATGAATGAAAAGTAAAAAAAAAGTTTTGTGTATTCAGTGTTGGTCCCAACTTTTACTAAGTTGTTCAGCATGACTAACCCAACATAGGTTTCGAAAATATGCCATCTCGAAATCTCCACCCTGTATATAATCATTCATGATTGGTTGTATCATTATGGCATTAAGAGGTAACAAACCACTTTCGCATCAATTGTATTAGAGGGACATCCTAAAAGTAAGTATAATAATATTACAACATTAATAATATTACCGTACACATCTATCTTATTCAACACGTTAAACACTTAATACTGCCGAACATTTAACCCTGGCTTAGATAGCCTGATCCGATGTTCAGTTTAATCTCCTCTACTACGATAGACACTCAGTAAAGCCATCGTATGCACGTTCACGATAAATTGGACAAGACTGGGGCGGGTCTAACATGCCCCAACACCGTAGTATACGCGAACCTTTATTCAGATCACGAAATATAAACCAAAATGTTTTACACATGCGGTAAAAAGTATATTTTCTGCTTTGTTGACATTTTCTTCCGAATGATTGAAGAAATCGAATTTATCTCTATTAGACGTCAGGCTCATGTTTCGAAGAAAATGTAATGTATTGAGTAAATAAATAGAATGAAATCACGAAGGGTACTAAGAAAATATTGGTTATTTTCGGTACACAAAGTTATTCTGTGTTTTTTTTTGTTGTGTTGATAGACAGCCAGATTACATCACGAGTAATGTAAAAAACCGGCCAAGTGCGAGTCGGACTCGCACATGGAGGGTTCCGTGTAATATTAACTAACTCAACTTTGAAATGAAAAAAAAAAACGCCAAAAATATTGAATGAAAGGTAAATTGCGATTTACGGTTTATGACGTATTAAAAAAACTACTTACTAGATCTCGTTCAAACTAATTTTCCGTGGAAGTTTACATGGTAATGTACATCATATATTTTTTTAGTTTTATCATTCTCTTATTGTAGAAGTTGCAGGGGGGGGGGACACACATTTTACCACTTTGGAAGTATCACTCGCGCAAACTATTCAGTATCGAAAAAAAATATATTAGAAACCTCAATATCATTTTTGAAGACCTATCCATAGATACCCCTTATATGGGTGGTACGATACACGGATGGGTTTGATGAAAAAAAAAAAGAACGTTTTGAGTTTCAGTTCTAAGTATGGGGACCCCCAAATTTATTGTTTTTTTTTCTATTTTTGTGTGATATCTTAATGCGGTTCACAGAATACATCTACTTACCAAGTTTCAACAGTATAGTTCTTATAGATTCGGAAAAAAGTGGCTGTGACATACGGATAGACAGACAGACAGACAGACATGAGTTATGTCTGTCACTCTTATGGATTCGTCATGTGACATGACGAATCCATAAGGGTTCCGTTTTTTGCCATTTGGCTACGGAACCCTAAAAACGCACAGGAAAGTTTCCGTAAAGACGATTCTTGATGATTGACTATTATTAATTTTGAATATTAATTAATTATTCGATAAAATATAGCTGAAAACATTCCAATAAAGATTTATTAACGAATGTTTTGATAGTAAGTGGATACCGTAGCCTACACGCTTTGCCGAATTACCAAAATCTTAAAAGATCCCCGTACTGTAAGTACTCTCTTGAGAAAAAACACTGCGAAGAACTCATGTCACGACCTGAGCCTCCAAAAAATATACTGGCCTTAATAATATACCCAACCTAAATATTATTTATTTAAAAATTAACAAGAATATTATTTTCCTAGCCAACTCCTTTTGTCTGTCCAAAGCATGTAAATTAGGCTAAAATATACATTTTCAAGTTACCTCCATTGTATATTTATCTCGTTATTTATTTACATAATAGCTATTAATCTGATAAAATGAGTGAGGGAGACGGCGGCATAGTAATGAGGGAAAGAATGGGATGGGGCATAAAATTATGACATCATAGGCCGCAGGCGTGTTTACTGGGAGCGTAGAATTAGGGCCAAGATTTTTCGACTGGAATAAGCATGTCTGCTTTTTGATTTACATAAAAATATGGCAATTTTTGCAGAGCGTTTGTAATAAAAGTAGATTGAACCAATATTTTACATTGATTACTATTTTTTACCAGAGCATGGCGGCGGCAGTAGAATGCTTTGTATAGTCTGCCTGGCTGGGTACTAAAGCTGAAAATCTGTTGCTTTGAAAAGGTCTCCGGCTTTTAGACAACCCCATGGGTACTCATGGCCATTTGAAGAACAGACAAGCAGTCAGAGCTATTATTACTACGTATCGAGAAGCTATCAGACGCAAAGTTTAAGTCCTATTTTATTAGAGTCAACTAAAGTTCTCTTTAGCACTGAAACAATAATTAGTCGTCTAAGCAGACAGTAGAAAGACGTAGCGCTATCAGAACGCTTTTAGGAGTATTTTTCTCACAAACGAACGTGATTTTCACGTCGCTTATGCGTTAATGAAGCCGGAAGGCCTTACTTGAACGGAACATAGTTGTGATGTGTGGCGTCTTCTCTATACGTAATAATAAAGTTCAATGCAAGCAGTAGGATAAAAAGGTGACGCATTTTATAAATCTAGGAAAGATCGGTAAAAAAAAAATGCAAAATCTAAAAGCGCTCCTCTCCTCCAACGCTCATGTAATATTTTTAATAAACCTTTTTTATATTAATTTGACGTGATATATAAGTAGTATTTAGTAAGACAAAAGAATACTATAAAAAGTAGTGGATAATCTCGCTCGCCATTATGGCTGCGACTTCGCCTGAGAACACGGAACGCCACGCCGCGCGCCGTCACCACAGCGCTTGGCCAGAAACCTGACTATTCTGAGAGATGACACTACTTGGTCTAATGTCCATGGAGCCAAATACAAAAAAATAACTATACAGACTAGATAAAGAAAAATACAAAAAATTTACTATTCAGACTAGATCCGTTCAATTCAGCACAACTCCATCATAACGCCAAGTATCATATTGATACCCACTTAGAAGATTTATCACGTTAAGCCTCATATTTTTTGTGAGGCTCATAGGTTCTACCGACGTGTTTCCTTTCGCTCGATGGATGATAAATAGGCCAAGAGATCAAAGATAAAAGGGGTGCGTTGAGGCGTGACGGAAAGTTGGAGGTTTGCGATCGGTTGTCTTGTGAGATTGGTATCCTGTTTAGTTAACTACTTTTTTTTTGTCAGTAACCTTCCTTGGACTACTATCTCACCAAAGATTCATTGGATGGTATAGGGCCGCATCATTTACAAACAGATAGACAAACAAACATCGTTTTTGGTATAAATAAATATCCTGGGACATTACTCACACACGGCCATCTGATCCCAAACTAAGCAGAGCTTGTACTATGGAAACCAGATAACTGATATACTACATAAACCTAATTTTTGTGTGGAAATACATACTTAATACTTTGGCTCGCATGACATCAATTGTTATTATACGACGCGCGTCCCTTTCGAGAAGCAACGGGTAATATACATAATTATATCCAGACTCAGGACATAGACATGCTCATGCAAACAAATGCATCGTCGGGAATCGAACCCACGACCAGCGGCGTGATAGGTGGAATCTGGTCCTACATTACATTATGATTTCCTCATAATAATTCCACATGATGCTAAAGCTTTTTCAGGCACGAAATGTAATAATATCCCAATAAAGCGTATCAAGCTGACAAGCGAGCTTCGAAATAATCTCATATACGCGTTACGAACTTTGCCCCATTTTCACACAAAATATTATTTGGAGGCGACACGTTGAGGTCAGCGGTGAACTTATCTTTACAAGATTTTCATCTTATTTTTGTGGGTTTGCGATTAAAGTTAACTCATACTTTATTGTTACATTTAAAAGGTGGCTATCTGCTTGCGGCTTAAAAAAACGTTGCCATATCTTTTCACCTCTTTATGAATAGAATTAAAGAAATGTCAGTCTCACAGGTATACATAATATAATTCGTTGGTTTCACGGCATAATAACTGATACATAACTTAATGTAGGCAAATTGGGCGGTCTTGTCTTTAAAATTGTTCTATACTAGGCAACCTTTGCTTTATAATACTTTAAAAAATAGTCTATATTTAAAAAAAAAACAGTAATTGTTCTTGGACCATTATTGGTTTCTTTTTATAATGTTAAACTTTATCTGGGGCCCAAGTCTGCTATTACAAATTTTGTGGTCCAATTCCAATGAACTATCAGTGAGTGGTGTCAAAATTTATGGATTTGCTAGTTTTAATTCAATAGTGTCGAAAACTATAATGAATTTAATAGAATACGCACGTATCAATAAAGCGTTATCTATCTACATATTCTATTTGCTCAATGGAAATGAAGTTGAAATGGGATCGTGTCAGTATGACAATTTTAGTTAAAATAGCAGCGGGCCAATTCTAATATTTTAAATCAAAGATGTACGCCACTGGTAGTTTATTAGAACACAATTCTAATAGCAGACTTGGGCCCCAGACTTGGCCCCCTGACCTTCTAAGCACATTTAAATATCTAAGTAATACCTGCCTAAGCATTGGCTGTGGGCGATCTCTACTCAGAGCAAACGAAGGCAGGACGTAGTGGCTCGTCGAAGGCCGATATCGATGCAACCAGTATAGTATAGTGTCTAGGCTTATGCATAATTATTTTGACCAATGGTAGAAGACAGTTAAACGAGATAAACTACTAAGGTTTCCCAGTATTAGACCCATACACAACTTATATTATGAGTGATATTATATATACAGGATGATTTTTATTTCACGATATTCTGCTTCTACGTTACTATACGAAAAAAATTATGTATGATAATCTTGGTCACAAGACTAGAAGCTATCCAAAATATTATTTTGTATGTATGTTGACCGCATAGCAATGAATGCCGTCAATAGACAGCATATCATTGATGTGCAAAAGGAACAGTGTTGGGGACAGCACAGAGCCTTGCGGGACGCCTGCATTAATGTTCATGCTATCGGAGCAGCTACCGTCGACGACGGCTTTTACCAACCTTAACCTTTGAAAAATTTGATACCATACCACAGCAATAATATAATAAGTACCATACATCCTTTTCCATTTTATAAAGTGACGCTTCTATCTAGTTTATAATCCATAATAAAGGCAAGTGTGCAAGACATTACAATTAGCCATAGCGTGCCAGGACAGCTAATTAACTCGTTAGCGGAAGCGGCACATGAGGTTATTGTGTAGTTAGCTTTAATATTACCTCAGAGTATATAAATTACTAACATCACCGTTAGTAAGACTTATACTGATAAGCGTGTAGTACGAGCGCTTAAAACTGAGTGAGTAGGTATAGTAGTCTTTGTTTATAGCGACAAAAAGCGTGTAGTACGAGCGCTTAAAACTGAGTGAGTAGGTATAGTAGTCTTTGTTTATAGCGACAAAAAGCGTGTAGTACGAGCGCTTAAAACTGAGTGAGTAGGTATAGTAGTCTTTGTTTATAGCGACAAAAAGCGTGTAGTACGAGCGCTTAAAACTGAGTGAGTAGGTATAGTAGTCTTTGTTTATAGCGACAAAAAGCGTGTAGTACGAGCGCTTAAAACTGAGTGAGTAGGTATAGTAGTCTTTGTTTATAGTGACAAAAGCATTTACAGCGCTTTAGTGAACGAATAAATATTTTCATAGTCATTCAAAATTCAAATTTTTATTCAAAATCATTTATTCAAATAATTTTATAGATATTGATACAATAAGCAGCGACGAGGACGAAGAAATCGAACTCTAGCATGGCGGGGATTCCGGTTAAAGTCTATTGTTTTGTAAATCAATCAATTTGCCTGGTACAAATGGTTGATTTTGTGGAATAAATCGTTCGATACTCGTAATTCATCCGATACGCCCACGCGATTGGGTCACCACCGGTACCAGCGCTATGATCATCATTTTCCTTTTCGTCATTACGTATTATAGACCCCTGAAGGGGAAAAATAACCGGGAAACTTGTGTCACCATCTCCCGGTCTATTATCTCGTCCATATTCCATTATTTTTGGCTTCTAATATTCCATTCAAATTCATTCCTTTTTGATTTTATGAAAAACCTCTTTTATATGCAGATATTTACTATCATATTTTGAACCCAAAAGGTAATATATAAGACTTAAAATAAAAAAATAGAGGCGAGGTTCTAATGAAATACGCTCTACCAACATTAAATATGCCAAATAATAACATAATATTTCCACCGCGAAATACGTTTGACTTAATTAAATCGTGTTTTACTGAAGGAAAACCACTGAATAGGACATATTAGGGAACTTAAGACTTTATCCCTATATTATTAAGGTTTAAAACTGAAAACTCGAGTGACGAAGTAATTACTATAATGCGGGAAGCGAAGTGGTTGGAAAGGATTCCGTATTTACCTACATTTTGAGTTGTTCATAGAAACATTTCAGAATGTAAGTAAATAGCCTCAAATGGAAGCCTTAGCTACGGCTTACCAGTACAATTGGTGTATTTGTCTTAACTTTGTGGTTCTATAACCCAATTTTACTGATTAAAATTTACTATAAAATTACTAGTAAGCAAAACAACATGTTTAATTTTATTATTAAGATAGCATACGGTCATAATACTTAGATATATACAGTATCTTATATGTGCTCGGTAAAAAAATACCAAACAGGTATTACCTACTAATATAAAACTTACCCCCTTATTCATAATCGCTTTTTAACTAAATCAGTGTAATAGTGTGCCCCGTCTCACTCTTTCGATCACCAAATGTCACCTGTCAGATAAAGACTTCGGAATTTTAGCTAATCAACGTTTGATAACTTTATTATGAATAAGGGGGTTATAGTATATAATTTTTATTATAATAAGTTTTGCTGAAATATTTTTTGATTATAAAGCAATTCGCCATATTTAAAAACAACTTTGGCTCTACGTGACAATTTATATAAATATAAATTCATTAGTTACGAAAACGTAACAATCCTTGATATTTTCAGTACCTATGAAAAAACAACATAATGGCCCTGATTCTGTTGTTCACAACAAAACTAATAATATGTCTCTTTCTAACAAAGAACATAAGAAAAGGATGTAAGACATTTAGTCCTGTCAAATTAGTCCAATGCTTGTTTTCAATATAATTTTAGTCGCCATCTATCGCGGTTACGCCTAAATACACGCAAAATAAGACGGCTAAGATTAATATGACAACTTAAAATATGTTCTATCCTTTTTCAATCATGTTCGTAAGAAAGAGATGAGATGTGACTAAAATTAGTTTAGTGCGATTTACAACAGAATCGGCACCATTATATTGTATTAATAAAATCAATAAGCCAAACAAAGGAATTGAAACGAAAAATATACCTATTTCTAATACAAATAATGAAGAAATGAACTCAAGGGCTAATAAAGATAAACATCGCTATAGGCAGTAAAACGTATATAGTCATCAATCCTGTACATAATAAAATGTATGTATGTTTGTATATGTATAATAAATGGGCTGTACCAATCATCTGAACTCAAATATTAAGGAAATTGGGAGATGAACATATTGTTCGTATAGACTTTCAATGCTTATAAATTCTATTAGATTGAGCCAATATCTTATTATAACATAATAAGATATTGGCTCAAGACTGGTGAATCTATGTATGATTCCCGGTATGTAGAATTGTCGTTTCTTTGATTAGAAAATAGTTATATTATGTACTAGTTTTCACGCAACTGTTTTCCGGGTTATGTTATTCCATATAACAGTATATATTTTGAGCTGTTTAGCTAGTTCACTCATGCATTAAATATTCTTAAGTGGCGAATAAAAATATATTCATTTTTCTTAGCTAGGTGGATCTTCGTGCAATTTGCTACGTGACTTGTCAATCTCAGTCAGTGCTACGAGAACAGTAGCATCTCATACTGTCACGTAGGTAATCGAAGCTGGAAAATTATTCATGTTTCTTAGCTAGGTGGGGCTTCGTAGCAATTTGCTACGCGACTTGTCAAGCTCAGTCAGTGCTACGAGTACGGTAGCATCTCATGCTTCGCAAGAAATCGTAGCTGGAAAAAAATATTCGTTTCGTAGCTAGGTGGAGCATCGTAGCAATTTGCTACGCATCTTGTCAAGCTCAGTCAGTGCTACGAGTACGGTAGCATCTCATGATCCTAGATGATCGTAACTGAAAAAAATATTCATGTTTCGTAGCTAGGTGGAGCTTCGTAGCAATTTGTTACGCGACTTGTCAAGCTCAGTCTGTGCTACGAGTACGGTAGCATCTTATGCTTCGTAGGTGATCGTAACTGGAAAAAATATTCATGTTTCTTAGCTAGGTAGAGCTTCGCAGCAATTTGCTACCCGACTTGTCAAGCTCAGTCAGTGCTACGAGTAGGTTAGTATCGTATACTGCCTCGTAGGTGAGCGTAGCTGGAAAATTTAGGATTTATGAAAATTGATTTCAGAGTTTATGATAAGCTAATTTCCGCCTCGCAGTTTCATCTACGTTCCCGAGGGAACCGTTGATTTCCCGGGGTATGTCAAACATTAACATCTATCTATTTATTTATTTAATCAAGAGGGACAACTCTACATCACTATATATAATATACAGGGCGAATTTTTATTTCTAGCCAGTGTGGGCAACTTCTGAACTACAGGTCTTAGAGAAAAACGCTGAAAGGAACCACGAGCTGAATTTTGAAGAAAATTAAAATGCCATTAAAATATTTAAAAAAAAAATGTATTTTCGAAGATATTGAATTTAAAAAAAAAAAAATTTTTTTCGAAATTCTGCTTCTTCGTCACAATATGAACAAAATTATGTAAGACAATCTTGCTCTCAAGTTGCTAGAAGTTATCCAAAATATTATTTTATATTTTCATTGACCATGGTTTTATAATTCGTAAAGTTTGACGAGGTGGAGGAGATCTCGCAGGGACCTCACTATGTTTAGCCATAAAGAATTGGCTCTTAGCAGAGAGAAGATAGTTATACATAATTTTATTCGTATTGTGAAGTAGAAGCAGAAAAAGAAAAAAAAAATGTTTGAAAAAAATTCAAAACACATTTTCTTTTAAAAAAAAATTAATGGCATTTTTATTTTCTTCAAAATTTAGCTCGGGGTCCCCTTCAGCGTTTTTCTCTAAGACCTGTAGTTCAGAAGTTGCCCACACTGGCTAGAAATAAAAATTCGCCCTGTATACTAATGATAATAAAACGGAAAAGTTATCGAAATATTATTAAAAAAACTCGATCCTTTTTTAAATCAGATAAACAATCATTTTACCCTATAATAACCTAAATGAACGTGCGAATATATTTTTCAATTCCGTTTTGTTTCTGGTTTTATACAGCTCCAATATTGCGCGGAGATAAAATAACGGACACGTGCAAATAAAACACGTGTTTCATTCCTTTTACGCCTCGTTTTTGTTGGTTTATTACTTTATTTCATTAGATTTAATATTGGAGAGTAAAAAGGACGCTTTCCTGATGCCATTTCAATAAAATGGCCGCGTAGGTATGTTATTTATTTTACTTTATTTTCAGTGGTCATATTACAGATTAGATATATTGTTTAAAACACTGTGAAATTGGTCGGAAAATTAAATATTTTCTACATAAGAAACTTATATTTGCAATTTTATTAAATAAAATATTATCAAAAAAAACCTTTATTTTAATAATATTTTTAAGAAACAAGCAAAAAAACAAAGACTGAAATTTTTGCCATCAACTCAAACTCAAAGCCATTTATTCAATTTAGGACCTAGTAGGGTACTTATGAAGGTCAAAGAAGGATCAAAGCTACAGAAGTTACCACCAGTTCATAACTCGGCCTTCAACTGAGAAGAACAGGCAAGAAACTCAGCAAGGTTACATTTTTTATATATTTTTTGGACAATCTGCCTAGATTGGCTAAATTTTTCCAAAGTATATTATGTTTTTTCTCTCATTCAACTCATTTATTATCTAAATATCAACAAAACAGAAATTTAATTAAGAAACGATAAATAAAGGCGGGTACACATTGGCGTAGTCACGGCGGTGACGTCACGCGGCCCTGACACACCACGCCTGCTAGCGTGACCGGAATTAAGCAGATTATTGCTTACAGCACAGCATAATTTCTGGTTTAATCTGGCAATAAAAAGCCATGTTATTTTGGTATACAAAATTAATTTCATGCGCTTGGTTCAAATATGATTTTATATTGTTGGGCTAATTTCGGAATATTGTTTAAGGGAATAGTCGGAAGAGTCATTATATTATTGATAGCTACCTACACAGTTAAATACTGACTGCCAAACCACAGGTTCCCATGGATTCGATTCCCACCCAGTATGAACCTTTGTATTTTCTTAAGAAATTATGAAGAAATTCCCAGGAATGCCATGATATCATATTATAATTGACTTTTCAAGCGATTCATCTTTGCCTGAACTGAACTTAAATTTTTCCATAAATTCTCAAGTCCTTTGATATAAAAACATACAACATTAAAATCATACACATTACAAGGAAATATAAAACCAACATCAAACCACAATTCAATACATTGCGATTAACTCATGGCTTAGAAGTTGCTTTGTCGGAGAAGAGCCAGCAATAAATTAATTAGTTACTCTTTTCAAAACCAAGTTAGGTGCAACGCAGACGATACACTTTTAGTGCGAAGGAGTCTGCGGCACACAAAAAGTCTGTGTGAAACAAAGGGTTGTGCGCCGGTCTTTTTGATCGTCGTATGCGTTACTGCTTAGAATTATATAGGTTATATTTTCACAGAGTAAAAGTACGTCCAGTATAAAGCATTTTCCTAGAGATTAAACCTAAATCGTTTTCGAGATCTCAAAACATACATATATACAAATATTGCTAGATTATGTTTCAGCTCAGAGTATATAAATACTACGTACAGTTTCAGTAAGCCTTCAGTTAAATCCACTGTAAATAACCAAAGATTATAGACCCGTACCCCCCTCTCAATATACTCACCTACGTAATGCTTTTGATACGATCTAAATTGCACACACATTATTTTTCCGTTCTACTGATACCGTAATTCTACCCTTTATAAAGTTATTTCTGCCAGCATATTTCAGTGAAGCATTTGGTAGCAAATCCATTGAAATAAGGGGTATATTGCTTTGGAGCAAACAAACATTATTTCGGGACACCCTCTCAAGAAAATGGATGCCTAATGTGTCCATTACACAGGATGATCGAAGTTAAAAATCTTATACAAAAATGTTGCGTCTGTGATAAAAATAAATGATCTTTGTAATAACTCTTAGGCGCCGATCCCACGGCGAGAGTTCTAGAGTTCCGAGTTCACAGTTCTGCATTCCGTGTTGACTATTGTGCACACAGCAAGCAGTCTAGAGTTCTGCAATATTCGCTAGTGATCGCACATCATACACTTTTTTACTTTCAAAGGCCCCACATAGCTTAGCAACGCGGAATGCAGAACTCGGAACTCTAGAACTCTTCTCTGTGGGATCAGTGCCTTAGTAAGAATAAGGGCCAGAAGTCACATTGACTTGCAAAAAAAAGAGAGGTAACAGAGGGCCGTGTAAAATTTGGAGTAGCTCGACGGGTGACGTACTTTAGAGAAAAGCAAGTGAAATAGCTAACTTCTCTAAAAATCTTATTTTTCCAATTTCTCAATTAACAAAATAAAACCATCTTTAAATTTTTTTTTTTTTTTTTTATACAACTAAGTCGGTAAACAAGCATACGGCCCGCCCGATGGTGAGCGGTTACCGTAGCCATATGGACGCTTGCAACACACGAAGCATCGCTCACGCGTTACCGACTTTTCCCCCCTCCCCTATGAGCCCTGGCGACCTTACTCACGCGCAGGAACACAACTTTACAGAACATAAAGTTATTTGGCTGCGGTATTCTGTAAGGTGGAGGTACTTCCCCAGTAGAGCTGCTCATTGAGCGAATATTACGCTATGCTCTACCTCTCTCAAAATTAAAAATTACTTAAAATTTCATTTTGTATGAAATCGCATTAGTTTGCACGTGTGTTACTAAGGTAATAACTTTATTTATGGTATGTTATTTAGTTTATGTTAACTAAATCACAAATAAAAAATCTTCTATATAATAAAATCGTAAGGAAGACAAATATATACATTAAAATTTTCTTGAAAAAAAAGTAAGTACGTTTGTATAATATAGACCTCAAAACAGTTGTTTTTAAATATTTCTTTCTGTTTTTCTGTATATTTGTCACTCAATAACAGGTCATTCACTTCCCTCCAATATGGCTGTGAGGGCGGTGGCTGCCACACGCGTCATATGCGTGAACAGGTGCTGCTTGTGGGTGCTGCTCTGCGCCGAGTTTGCTATTTATTTACTTATTAAATATTTATTCAGTCTACTTTATAATTTTGCCGGCGCGCCGGGCACGCAATTGTTATCAGTGCGATTTGAATGTAGATATTATGAAATTCCTTAAGCTGGTTTTGAAAAGAGTAATTGCTGAGTTTATTGCCGGCTCTTCTCAGCAAATGCAACCTTCCGAACCGGTATATTTATAGAGTAGTTTTTATAGAGTATTAGAGTCAGACATTTCATAAGTGCCTGCAAAGGTCTATTTGAATAAATGATTTTGAATTTGAATTAGACATAGGCTTCTTTTTATCCCGGGAACGCAAGTGAAACCGCGCGGGACAGCTAGTAGATACAACACAGTCGCTTCAAACAACAAACTAATCGTCTAACATGTTTACATGTTACATAAGCTATGACGTCACAGGCCTTGGCAAACTAAGTCGCATTTAATGACGTCATAGAGTGCGTAGCTTATTAAGTCTAGCTTATGTAAGTTAGGATCAATGCTAAACTCTTGAGTGTTAAAAATCAAGCTGAGTAATTAAGCTTTTGGAAATTGTATCAATTAATGTAGTAAGTACTAGCTGCCCGGGGCGCGACTTTTCGCGTGGTGCTACCCTACCCTACCCTACTCTATCTAAACCATCCAGGGAGTTAATTCTACTGAACAAAATGATCCGCCATTTATTGAATTCATTTGTTACAAAAAATGAGATACACGAAGAACCGCTCGACTGATTTTGTGCAAACTTCACATAAACCATCTACTAAATAGTCCGAACAAAGCCTAAACATTTGGTTTGGATAGGAGAGCCCGTTCTTGAGTTATAAAATTACAACGAAAAGTGGCATTGATTTTTATATATTTAGATTTACTCCACCTTACATACCGCAGCCGATGTTTTTGGCGCGTGAGTAAGATCGCTTGAACATACTGGCGACAGATTCCTCTAAGTTAGCAAACAATGGGGGTACCTCAAAGTATCCAAGTTGCAGTTGCAAAACACCTTTTATTATACAGGTCGTTGTTTTGGTCAGCGACGAGCGACTCAGGGTCGATAATACAAATGATACTGGTGCTAAAAAAAATATAAAAAATACTTAATTTTTTTATAATAATAAAAATTAAAATTGGAATGTCATGTAAAGTGTAGATGTAATACTCAACGGGAGCGCGAGAGATTAAAGGGATGGGGCGACGGCGGCTTGCACCTAGCTCTAGTCTGCACACGAGCCTAGTAATCACACATTGCGGTAATTTTAGTTCAAATTGATTAAGGTATTTCTCACTGTATTTAATGAAATTAAGGTCATTTTTGGAAAATGTATTTGTTGTACTACCGCCCCTGGGTGTCGCCGATCAAAAAAACACCCAGTATAACTGTTTCGGCAAACAAGCATACGGCCCGTCTAGTTGTAAACAGTAACCTTATAAACGCTTGGAACATGCGGGGCATCACTCACGCGTTACTGACCCTTCCCTTCCCTGATGAGCTCTGACGACCTTAATCACGCGCAGGAAATAACATAAATTTATTTGGCTGCGGTATTCTGTAAGGTAGGTACTTGACCCATTTGAGCTGCTTTTTGAGCGAATAAAAGCTATGCTCTACCTCTCTCAAAATTCATATGAGCCATGTTTTTCGGCAAATATCTAATGGGAAATCGATGTCGAAAACGCTAGAATTGGGGGATGGAAACACGACTGTGCGCGGAATCGCTTAAGGCGGCCCTCTGTGGCCGGCGCAACTTCAACGCAAGCATAGTCTAAAAGCTTGTTGTTTCATCCAACGTAATGTTTGACTGCGAAAAAAGAGAGATAGCATCAGAGCCGTTGGTTATCAGTCGGTAAATTCCGCTGATCACTCGCGGCCGCTTCGCTAGGTCGTCATTCATGATTTCGCATATCATAAAACTTGTTCCAGGCCCATACTTCCTGTGAAAAAATCTTACGAGTTTGTGAAAAAAAAGTTAGTTATTTAGAATCTCTAATACATTTGCAAGCCTGGTATCTAAATGTTTTCTTTACTTTTACAATTTATAGCTACATTAGAGATGGCCAAAGTTCAGGTAAAATGTGTGCAAAAACGCTGTTTTTCGAAGGCTTTTACTGAATTTGTTTTACACTTTTTTATTTTCGCCTATATACACGGCTAGATATAGAGCACTAGATACCGATTTGTTTAAAACATCTAACGAAAAATGTTTAACAACGCCATCATCAGTACAGTGCAGTACAGTACAGTGCAGTACAGTGCTTTTGTATGAAAAGTATGGCGACTTGAGTGCTCTTAATGCGTGCGACAGACGGTGCGCTCGTGCTTATAGTATAAAGAGTAAAACTAGATTATTTACGTGATCTCCCAATGTGGGCTAATTTAATTGCTAAAATAACTCAAGTTTTGTTTGAGCTTTGCAAATGTGTCTCGCAAGGATTACTCAACGTTTTGATAAATTAGAGTCTGCGTTACTCCTGAAGGATGAAGCGTACGAATATGAATTATGGGTGGACTAAATCATTCCTTGTTGCTTAGTACTAGGCGCTTGAATGAACGCCTTCATGTATCCAGGATACCTTGTAATTTATGTTTAATAATATCCTGGGAAATTCTTCATACATTCACGTACTACTCAGTCGCTCTATAAAAATCCTATCTCTATTTTTTTTTACTGTTTATAGGCCTGTGTTTAACCGCAATCTCACCATGGTAAGTGATGATGCGGCCAAAGGTGGTAAGCACACAAAGCATAGAAGAACTGGCTCTCAAGTGCAGCTATCGGAACACACTGAAAGGTGCTTGGCGACAAATTTTCAACTTGAGGGTGGTAGCCAGTCAGGCGGGTACTACAAAGTACCCCACCACCGTGCTATGGTTTCCTCACGATGTTTTCCTTCACCGAAAGCTGAAGCTCATTGTAGGATTCGAACCCGGGACCTTCATCTCGGTATCCGATGTCACTATCACTGAGCTATCATCGCCTTAAATGCTCTATGCTAAAATATAGGTATACAAAATTTAACCTTGCTGAGTTTCTTGCCTTTTCTTCTCAGTTGAAAGCCGACTTACGAACTGCTGGTAAGTTCTGTAGGTTTGACCTTCATAAGTGCCCTACTATAGGGCTTAAATTGAATAAATGGCTTTGACATTGACTAATGACTAAACTCTGTTGGTAATTTTTTGGTAAGTTTTAGTCTGGTTGACGTAATTATATCCTATATCCTGGGACATTCCTCACACACGGTCATCTGATCCCAAACTAAGCAGAGCTTGTACTATGGAAACCAGATTATCTGATATAATACATATATTACTTTTTGTTTGTAAATACATACTTAATATACATAATTACACCCAGACTCAGGACATACAGACATTTTCATGCACACAAATGTATGTCCTGTATGGGAATCGAACCCACGACCTGCGGCGCGTAAGGTGAACCTTAACCAACTGCGCCAGCTGGCCCGTCAAATTTTTCAACTATTGGAAGTGAAACAACCCATAAAATAATATACGTCATTAAAGATTTATAAAAAAGTGTAGTGTATGCAATTAATTGCGATGGCACTTCTAGTTACAAAGTTAGTGCCACTGACAAAATGTTTCAGGCACGGCTCAAGTGCAATTAATTTTATGCTGCAATACCGTAGCAATACGATCGCAATTCCTGTATAATAATAAGAGTCCGTCTGCTGAATATTTCAGTATGTCAAATTATGTATGGGGTATCAATCACGCGTTTCCAACCCTGCAAAAATCTCTTCACACCCCTTTTGAAGAACCCCATGCTGTACTTACTTGGGAAAACTACGGCGGGGAGCTCATTTCAACACCTTGAGCTCCGTTGAAACTGCATAGTACAAAACCATGTCGGTTCCAATGTATGAGGAAGGATGGACTCACCGTCGATAGCGAGAGTTGCGATGGTAGTATTCAAAGCATATTTATTAAATGAATTCAATACAAGTATTTTTAACATTTTTTCTATTTTTTTTTAAACTCTTACTATCGTATCGTATCTTCGTGAAGCAAAAACTTTCACTCATTTTTTTAGCCTACATACTACTACATACTACTACTAGTCAACATCTCAGTGGGGCGATTACGTAACAAAATTTCAATCATTTTCGAATTGAAATCGTTTCAATATAACGGTTTTACCTTTCGTATCAAAACTGACTGATAACTTTTTTAATTTCTGATAACTGCAAATACAAACAGTGGTACATTAGAAATGGAACCATTCCCGATTTTGTAATATTTCTACCGATTCAGAGGTTATTTCAAGCTTACTTTCATTGCAATAAAGTAACCCACGTACTGATGTTTAAATGATCATTATTTTTTAATCTAGACTGGTCAGTACAAAAGATTTATGCTCTAATAATTTTCCAAGGAGTAATATGAATTGTTTCTTTGATACGAAAGGTCCGTTTCATTTTGCGACTTATTGTGTCACTCAGACAAAGGCAAATAATAATTACCTGGATTCTCTTTGAAATTGTTCCTTTTAGAACATTATATTTGACATACTTATTAAAATAATTTGAAATAAAAAATTGCTTATGTTTATTAATTCCAACTCAGTGTTTCTTAAGATTATATACTTTCGTTGATTTACTTTTCCGGGATAAAAAATATTTCACGTATTAATCTAGAACATATTCTATCTGTGTATTAAAATTCATCCAAATCCGTTCAGCCATTTATGCGTGATATACTTAGTCACAAAACTCACAAACATCCAAGCGACCAAACGTCCAAACCATGGATGGTAATCACTTTTCGTATGAAATAAAATAACGTGAGGTGAAACCAAAAGGCCGAAGGTAATCAAACGAAGATAAGAATTTTACCAATTTAGTTTTTTTAAGTAATAATTAAATACCTAAGTTTCTTGTTTTTTATGATTGAAAAAATAATGCTGAATACCGAAGTAATTTCTCAAATTAATCCCAGGAATTCATTTTTGAGGTTGAAACTCCAAATTTCATAAACTAAGAAACTCTGTAAATTAACTCGGCGGAGTTATCTGGCAACATTGTTATAACAAGTTGAAGCACACTTACAGTCTGGAAATTTTGTTCGCAAATTCAATAAGTGCTGAAACTTTGACGTTTCGCAAAATTTTGATTTATACTAATGCTTTTTGAATTCTAATTTCGTTTTCTTTTGGGCAAATAATAAATTTACTTTTCATAAATTAAAAAAAAATAAGGGAGGTAGGGCATAGCAAGTTCTCCCGTAAAACATTCGGAGTAGCCCGACTGGGGACGTAGCTCCATGTCACAGAGGATGTGGCCACCTCTACCAATCTCCCGGTCATAAAAAACGGCACACTATACGAGGCAACCCCTTACGAGGCGTCTGGGACCATCTGCGGTAGGTCACGCCGCCAGAGAACTCGCCCCTGGTACTCATGTGAGTAGCACCGTGATCACTCACTACCATTTGTCCAGAATGGTACCGGAGCTGTTAAAGTCGCTCACCACGCGCACCCCAGCATGCAAGCGCAAGCACGAGCACAAGCGTGAACGCAAGCGCAAGGTAGCCAGGCAGGTACCACAAAGTACCCTACCACCGTGCTATGGTTTCCTCACGATGTTTTCCTTCACCGAAAGCTCAAGCTCATTGTAAGATACGACGTCACTACCACAGAGCTATCATCATCTTGAATTGTCTTTAGGCTACGGTAACTACTCATCATCAGCCATATTATAATCAAAAAAACTAATTTGAAGAGAAAGATCAACAATTGTTGTCAGTGCGATTAGAATGTAAATATTATGTAATGAATCTATGCTTGTTTTGAAAAGAGTAATTGCCGAGTTTATTGCCGGCTCTTCTCAGCAAATGCGACCTTCCGAACCGGTATTAGAGTATTAGAGTCAGACTTTTCATAAGTGCCTATGAAGGTCTATTTAAATAAATGATTTTGAATTTTGATATAAATATTTTATTATTTATTAGAGTAAAACCCTTTTAGTTGTTTTAGGCATAACATATGATGGTCAAATCTACTGAAGCCGTATCGAAAGTCGGCATTTATCTTAGAAGTTTGACAAGCAAGAAGACGGTTTACCATCTATGGTCCTTAGCAATACTACAGATATTACCAATATGATACCGGTCTTTATAAAGCATTGAAGATACTTCTAAAAGGAAATTAAAACGGGAAACCCAACTATGGCATTTAAAATTAAAATTGAATAAGAATAGTCTCAGTAAGTTGATCAAATTTATTCAAGAACTTTCTGTTAAAGGTTCTATATACAATTGCACTACTGGCAAGTTATCTATGTAAAGTATTACGAGTACAATGTATGATAGATACCTAATTCAAATGTAAAAAGAATCTGTCTATATTAATTGTACCGCATGACGTATTAACAAAATATTATTTATTATATTATATACCTGATTTACTGCGTTTACTTTGTATAGGGGAAGTCTCCCCTTCCAAGACTTTCTACATATTCCAGCTTATTTTACATGTATAGCTTATGAGAGTCTTTCATTTGAATGGCTCTTCAAACACTCTATCCAATGAGATAGGTTTTCATGAATTTCTACGAAACGTGTATTCATAGGTATCATTTCGCAAATTATGATCGATTGAGACTCGTTTCACTGAAATCTTGAGTGATGACTATCTAACTACTATGTCCCCTTGAAACGTGTGTTGAAAAAAATACATGTTCAGGCTCGTTTCTTATTTTTGAAGGCTTTTTAGATTGATCATCGAGATTGATTGATGAAAATACTGTCGCTTTCTTAGAGAAGATGTCGATTAATTGCCAATATGTTGCCGATATTTTATAGTTTTTTTACGCCATTTTTGAAAAACTACTAGCTTATTTGTTTGCTACTAATTATGTAGTAAAAAATCCCAAAGTTTTTCCATCGACTGATTCACAAAAACCGTTTTATTTTTTCTGGATGTCATTTCACGTACGACATTTAGCAACACGTGGCATGTTGGAGTCTCAAGTTGTTTGAAGCCTTTCTGAGAGGCCTCGGTACATACAGTCATGGTAGAGATACGAGATCAATTAATACAGAAGGAACGTTCGCTTCAAATCTTGTTTTTATGGTGATGATAGTTCAGTGGTATTGACGTAAGAGTTTTACTTTATTATTTACGTAGGTTACAACCCTATACTGGGCTTGAGCTGTTGGTGAAAGCAATTACAGCATTGCTACTCATCTGGCTGGCTGCTACACTGAGATTGTAGTAATATACAAATCTATACAAAAAAAAACTCTGTGGTTGACGCCGTATGCCGAGACAAAGGTACCAGGTTCGTATCCTACAATGACCTTGATCTTTCAGTGAAGGAAAACATCGAGAGGAAACCGTAGCACGGTGGTAGGGTACTTTGTGGTACCCACCTGGCTGTTTACCACGCTCAATTTGAAAATCTGTCCCCAAGTACCTATCGGTGTGTTCCGAGAGTTGCACTTGAGATCTAATTCCTTCTCGGCTTTATGTGCTTACCATCTTCGACCACATCATCACTTACCATGGCGAGACTGCGGTCAAACAGAGGCCTATACACAGTAAAAAAATAATGAATATGGTAGTAGTGTTTTTTCTCTGTTGTTTTTTTTTTCTTCTTTTGGCTGCTTTACGTGTGTGTAATTGTGTTGTGTTATTTCAGAATAAATGATTTTTATTTCTTTCTTTCTTTTCTGAATAATAAAATTGGGAAATTTGAAGCAATCGTATCTTGAATCGATTTGGGCGTTATTAGGGAGCTTGTCTTCTGTGTATATTTATCTTGTGTTGGGCTTCAAACGTGAGCAAACAGTCGTAAAAGGGGTAGGATTGAGTGAGGCAATTTAAGGGTGAGTTTTCACTCGTTAAGCCATGAGGCTATATAGTGCTCTGAGAGGCCGTATCTGTACCAATTTTTATAATTTCATATGTCTGTTTAATTCCGTAGTTTTTTTGGAAAACAAACAGTTTATGACCTACTTATAAATTTTCATTAATGAAAATTTGGGTATTAAATAAAGAAAAGGATCATATATTTATTACTAGCTTACACACAATCCCCTAATTTGCCCACGTAAAAGTGGAATTTAAGGGATGCCTTCATTATTAAACTTTGAATAAAAAAAAACACCTCTTTTAATGCTTTACTTAACAGATTCCATAATATTCAAGCATTCTAGACTCTTCGGATTGAGCTGTGTCACCTTTATATTTCTTGATAGACGAGGGGATCTGATTGACATCCTGTTGAAAAAAAGCACTTTCAGATTTTTCCGAATTATCCGCCACATTTAGCAAATTTTTCCATTCTCGTAAAAACTTTATTCAGAACTTTACGAAATTTGAAAATAATCAGTTCAGACCTCAAGTGATGCGGTTACGAACGAACAGTATGTTTTTTTATTTATATAGATATTTTTTTATTTTATTGATACACAGGAAAACATATATAACACGAATAACCGTATATTTTAAAACACATATAAATAGAGTTATTATTGCTATATTCCGTATTTAGATCGATAGGTTACGGTGCATCTATAATTATCAATTCAATTAATAGCTGTAGTATGGATATATTACCTACCTAGTGCAGTTTAAAGTGCTTCCATTTGATAGACCCATATTGAGTGATAAAATTTTATGCTCGGATCGGAAATTGGGTTTTAATAAACCTATTTCATATGGATATTGAATAGGTACAGAATACCGCAGTGAAATAACTTTATGTTGTGTTCTCGCATGTGAGTAAGGTTGCCAGAGCTCATTGGGGAGGAGGGAAGGGTCGGTAACGCGTGAGTGATGCCTCGTGTGTTGCAAGCGTCCATATGGCTTCGGTCACCACTGACCATCAGTCAGGCCATACGCTTGTTTACCGACTTCGTCATATAATAATTGGGCTGTTTTACAAAAAACTTTAACCGACTTCAAAGTACACTAAGAAGTAATCAAATCCTGATCTGATGACAATGGGACCAAACGGGAAGTGTTCAAATAAAAAAAGAATTTTCCAAATCGGTTAATAAATGACGGAGTTATGAGGTAACAAACATAAAAAAAAAACATCCGAATTGAGAACCTCCTCCTTTTTTTGAAGTCTGTTAAAAATAAGCTTTAATCTTTTCTGTTATATTCTATTCAACGATATGGAATTAGCATTTAAAAAGTAAATATTATGTTCATTATTAAATTAAATTTATTTGTATTCATTAATTGAAAGAACGTTACGCCCGCAACTGTAGTGTTCATATCATAAAATAGAAAACAATTACGTTTTTCGGCCTATCTGTTCGGTCCAGTTCACAAGCGGTCAAATAGGTATCTCTAATAAAAATATAAATATGCCACCGTGCTTTGTAACTATTTTCTTTCTCTGTCTACACCTTCCCCGACACATGAAAAAAACCTCAAAAATTTCATCACTATCGGATGATTGATACAGGACAAAATCCTTATCGACATTGCCACTCCATAAACTTTCAGCTCATAATGATCTTTATAACCTGAGAGGTTTATAACAAGCCTCTTAACCTATTAATACTCTTCAATATCAGAACAACCTACCCCTTAAGTGAAGTCGTTTTATCAGTTTATTTCAAGTTAACGCGTCTGGCACAAAGTAAATAAGTATAGAAGGCTCACTCCCGGAGCGTTACGAAATGTAGAATAAGGTCACAATTTACAAGAGTATTGCCTTAGATTTGATGACAATATTTTCAAAATTAAACGCTCATGGTGTAGCTTGATTGGCCTTTGCTTGCGGCGTCGTGAGACAGATCGCCCACTTCCCTCCAATATGGCGTAGAGGGCGATGGCTGCCATATGCGTCATACTTGTGAACAGGTGCTGCTTGTGGGGGCTGGTCTGTTTAAGTTTGCTAGTTACTTATTAAATATCAATTCAGATTACTCTGTAGTTTTGCCGCGGGGCACGCAATTGTTGTCAGTGCGATTAGAATGTAAATTATGTAACGAATCTAAGCTTGTTTTGAAAAGAGTAATTGCTGAGTTTATTGCCGGCTCTTCTCAGCAAATTCAACCTTCCGAACCGGTATTAGAGTCAGACTTTTAATAAGTGCCTGTGAAGGTCTATTTGAATAAATGATTTTAAATTTGAATTTTTTAATTTGTATTATATTATAGAGTAGTAAAGTTAAGTAATCACTGGGGTGGTGTGGACTGCATCCGGATGGGTGACCGCCTAGTGGTATGACAACTACTCTTTAGATATCGCATATTACTATATTTTTTTTTTACTGTTTATAGGTCTATTTTTGACCGCAATCTCACCATGGTAAGTGATGATGCAGCCGAAGGTAGTTTCGAGCTCTCGAACCTTATTGCAAGAACATAGGTCCCTTATTCAATGCCATACAGAGATTTTGAAAAAGAACAACTCTACGCAGCATCGATTTCTGAATGAACCTAGTTACGGATAGAAGTGGTCTTTCTGTAATTATCTTTTTGTGACTCAGACAGTGCCTCTTGTATACCTGTATGTGTACCGCTGTGCGTTTAATACCTGTATTTTATACCCAACTCCGGCCGTGTTTACTACCGATTAACCCCAAATATTTTATGTGTAGACTATAAAGTATTTAGGTGATACTGTAACGAAATTGAAGTCCTTTGGGTAACTAGAAAAATTGCATCTGGATGCAATCTGGATCTGCCTTACCGTTGCTTTTTTAGGGTTCCGTATTCAAAGGGTGCCAACCCTATTACTAAGCCCCCGCTGTCCGTCCGTCTATCAGTAGTAGTATTACTAATATTATAATAATAATAGAATTACAAACATACAAACATTGATAATAATAATATATTATAATTATTATATAGGTGTAGTTCAGCTATATAACAGGTGCTGCTTGTGGGGGTTGGTCTGCTTAAGTTTGCCATTTATTTATTTACTTATTAAATATAGATTCAGTCTACTTTGTAGTTTTGCCGCCGCGCCGGGGCACGCAATTGTTGTCAGTGCGATTAGAATGTAAATATTATGTAATGAATCTAAGCTTGTTTTGAAAAGAGTAATTGCTGAGTTTATTGCCGGCTCTTCTCAGCAAATGCAACCTTCCGAACCGGTATTAGAGTATTAGAGTCAGACTTTTCATAAGTGCCTGCGAAGGTCTATTTGAATAAATGATTTTGAATTTTTGAATTTTGCTAAAAGGTGGAAACCATATTGTTGCGTTTCAGCATAGATACAAATTATACTAAAGTTTGATAGACCCACAAAGCTTAATGGACCAGAGTAACCAATTTTGTATCTATTTACTATAATGGTATATCGGATATATGATATCGCAGTGGTGAATACAGTAGTTATTGGAAAATACTAGTATCGATGGATCTATAGTGGTAAGGAATGAAATGCATGTTCATATTGTTGGTGGTATGTAATTATTCATACTTACTGCTTATTTCATACCGTTAAAAGTTTATTTAAAAAGTTTTCATCATGTTATGACACGTTATGCCCACGGCTACCTTTCACCATCGCAACTCTCGCCATCGACAGGGAGTCCATCCATATACATACATTGAAACTAGAATTGTTTCGAACTGTGCGGGCTAAAAGGAGTTTTCTTCCGCGGACGCTCGAACTGTGGAATGAGCTCCCCGCCGTGGTTTTCCCAATGAAGTACAGCATGGGGTTCTTCAAAAAGGGTGTGAAGAGGTTTGTTCAGGGTCGGCAACGCGCGAGTGACACCCCTGGTGTTGCAAGCGTCCATAGGCTACGGTAACTGCTTACCAGCAGGCGGGCCGTATGCTTGTTTGCCACCTAAGTGTTATAAAAAAAAAAAAAAATGTAGTATTTTAATGTATTATTAAACTAGCTGTTCCCCGCAGTTTCACCTGCGTTCATTAGCTTCCTATTAGTGAAAGAATTTTTCAAATCCGACCTGTCGTTCCAGAGATTAGCTCTTCATATATAAATTCAACAGCCAATGGTGTTCATTCACATTAATTTAAGAGCTGTGGATTTTATTTGATTGATAATTTAAAAATAAAATATATTTGTGGTTATTGTTGTGGTGAATCCGCTTATCTTAATAAAATTATATTTGAAAAAAAAAAACAAAAAACTATACAGGTCGTTGTTTTGGTCAGCGACGAGCGACTCAGGGTCGATAATACAAATGATACAGGTGCTAAAAAAAATATAAAAAAATACTTTATTTTTTTTAATAACAAAAATAAAAAAAAAAAAAATTGGAAAATCATGTAATAAGCTAAAGTGTAGACATAATACTCAATGGGAGTGCGAGGGAGTAAAGGGGTGGGGCGATGGCGGCTTGCGCCTAGCTCTAGTTTGTGCACGTGCCGAGTGACCGTACTTTGCAGTAATTTTATTTCAAATTGAATAAGGTATTTCTCAACGCATTTACAGTATTTAATGGAATTAAGTCCATTTTTGGGAAATGTATTTTTTGTACTACCACTCCTGGGTCGCTTGTCGCCGACCAAAACAACATCCTGTATAGGAAAAAAGTCTTCGTCTTGTCATGGGTTAAAATCATTCTGCTTTTCTGTTCTTCATCTAGTGTCTTTGTCAGCCAATCAATGTCCTTTCGCAGAGGTTCGAATCATATTTAACAAAAAAAATACAAGAATCTCACATATCATTAGGGCAATAGCCCTTATAAACTTATGTGTATAGTTACGAGTACACTTACCCCAAAAAAACTTATTGGCAACATTTCCTTAAGCCGCAACCTCCGTCCCACACAAGAATAACCCCGAAATAATAATCCCGTCATAACATATAATAACGTGGCCGTTATATCTTCCACATAACTATATATAACTTAATCGCGTCATAAACCGCGACAGTGTAAGAATATAGCTTGAATAAAATAGGAGGGAATGGCACAACAAGAACTTATTACTCCTGTACGTGGATTACGTAACTTTATTGCAATGAAATTCAAATTGAAATAACCTCTGAATCGGTAGAAATATTATAAAATCGGAAATGTTTCCATTTCTAATGAACCACTGTTTGTATTTGCAGTTATCAGAACGTAAAAAAGATATCAGAAAACCCCTATATTGAACCGATTTCAATTCGAAAAAGATTGAAATTTGGTTACGTAATCGGCCCCCTGAGCATCCAGGCAATGTGTAATATCCTATGTACAGAACGGGGTCGGATTTGGGAAGGGGCTGTTTTAAATGTCGCGTGGAGACTGGACATTTTTGGACAAATTGTTGACGTTTATGCGAATTTTATTTTATTTAAGGCCAGGTCTAAGCTCAAATGCACAAAAATGGGTTTCTTTGAGAGTCGAGTATGACGTAACGCAATGAAAATATCTAAGACAAAAAAATACTGTGGACAGAAGATGGTTTTAAGGAAAATGTTAACTGAATAGAATATTAAAAAGTGCTTTGATATTCCCAATAAAAGATTTGTAAGTTACGTCAAAAAAAATCAAACACGTCGAAATTCTCCGTATTTTCAGCGACGACAACAATTTTATTTTTAAGAATATATAAGATACAGAATTATATTAGAATGTTAACCGGACACTTATTCAATTTAATGTGTATATTCTGTATAATCTAAAGAAAACCCGTAAATAACAGTCCATTTCATAGAGTCGACAAATTTATGATTTACCATTTTCAACCTTATTCCAGTGAAGAACGAGTGCTGTCAAAATCGTAGTCAGTCCGCGCCTTAAGCAAGTGTCTGTTTTCCGTATGTTGAAGCATATTATATTGTGTATACTTTGTTGTAGTTTCTTTATTTTTATGATCATATTCCGAGGACCGGGCCACTCAATCTATATCACGGTCAGTCATGGTTAAGGTGGCCCTCTGTGGCCGGCGCAACTTCAACGCAAGCATAGTCGAAAATCATGTTGTTTCATCCAACGTTATGTTTGATTGCGAAAAAAGAGAGACAGCATCAGAGGCGTCGGTTATCAGTCGGTAAATTCCGCTGATCACTCGCGGCCGGTTCGCTTGGTCGTCATTCATGATTACGCATATCATAAAACTTGTGCCAGGAGTATACTTCTTGTGAAAAAATCTTACAAGTTTGTGAAAAAAAAGTTAGTTATTTAGAATCTCCAATACAACTTTTCAAACCTGGTATCTAAATGTTTTCTTTACTTTTACAATTTATAGGTACATTAGATATGGCCAAAGTTCAGGTAAAATTTGTGCAAAAACGCTGTTTTTCGGAGGCTTTGACTGAATTTGTTTCACATTTTTTTTAAATAACGCCTAAATACACGGCTAGATATAGTGCACAAGATACTAATTTGTTCAAAACATCTAACGAAAAATATTTAACAGCGCCATAATAAGAACAGAGGTTTTGTATGAAAAGAATGACGGATTCTTAAGACAAACTAGATTACTTCATTTTTAAATGTCACAAGACAACTCATATTTCAGAGTGGAGAGAGAGAAAGCCGTGAAATCAGTGGTTGATGCACTTCAGAACTCATAAGAGGCATTATTTTCTTTCGTTTAAAAGCCGCTCCCAAATATCTACAGATTTATTAAAACAGGTACAATAATCGAATAAAACAGCTGATTTCGAACTCCAGTACATGCATCGTTTCGTAATAAGTACATCACTAAAAAGGTTATCTCGACCTAAAATAGGTCATACAAAAAAATCATTTTACAGTTTATGAATTGCTGGCGGAGAGACCACATATACGAAACAACCCCATTTAGACATGGTAATATAGAAAATTATGCATGTTATTACATCTCTTTCTAATAAAAATCATATGAAAAGTATATAAGACATGTAGTCCTATTAAATTAATCCAATTGCTTGTTTCCAACGTGAATTAAGTCACCATCAAAACGACTATTTTCCCGATAATTACATTAGCATAGACAGCTTTAAATATGTTCTATTCTATTTTAATATTTTTTGTTAGAAAGAGATGTGATATAATTAAAATTACGATTCACAACAGAATGCGCCATTATCTTAAAATAGATCGGTCGCTCACTTCCCTCTATTATGATGATGAGAGCGATGGCTGCCACACGCGTCATACTTGTGAACAGGTGCTGCTTGTGGGGGCTGGTCTGCTTATGTTTGCTATTGATTTACTTATTAACGATTCAGTCTACTTTGTATATAGTTTTGCCGCCGCGCTGGGGCACGCAATTATTGTCAGTGCGATTAGAATGTAAATATTATGTAATGAATCTAAGCTTGTTTTGAAAAGAGTAATTGCTGAGTTTATTGCTGGCTCTTCTCAGCAAATGCCACCTTCCGAACCGGTATTAGAGTATTAGAGTCAGACTTTTCATAAGTGCCTGCGAAGTTCTATATGAATAAATGATTTTGAATACAGGGGCGTATTGCATCACTAATCTAAACAATGGCTGCAAATAGTTTGCACAGAAGCGCGATGATAAATTGTGATTTGCATAGCTGCAGCCAGTGGACGACTGCTGCAATAAACAATGAAGCCACTCGTAATATTTTAAGAACCCATACATTTATGGGTTGCTTTCACATAAATTTAACGATGATATACGAGTATAGCTCCTCTGTCCATTGCTTTTTGATATACAATATTATATTCACTACAACTGACTTATTTAAAAATTGTTTTATTGCAGTTGCTGCCTAGCTGCATGCCGTGAAACTCACTTGTTTTAACTGTTCAGAGTTTAGATGAATAAACTGAAAAAAGGCCCATAAAAATGAAACGTATTTTTTTTTAAATTAAAATCCAATGATTCTGTAAAATATCTCTGATACTAAAAATATGATAAACTAGTTGTCCCGCGTGGTTTCACCCGCATTCCCGAGGTATTGTATGTTTTCCCGGGATAAAAAGTGTCTTATGTGTTAATCCAGAGTATATTTTATCTGTGTGCCAAATTTCATCCAAATCCGTTTGGTAGTTTTTGCGTGAAAAAGTGGAAAACATCCATACATACAAAATTTCGTGTTTATAATATTAGTTATAAGTTATATTATAAATAGAGAAATAATACTACTGAAGTACTTTTTCGATTAAAACTTCAACAATTCAATATTGCATAATAGAAAAACTATGCCTATCTATTCGCCACAAGTTTAAGCAAAGCACGACTACATAATTTACCCCACCCTTAATGCGGCCCTGTAAGCCCAACTACCGGGACAAGCTTCTTTTTGCCCCCGATTCTTCAAGTGACGTTTGATAAATGGTATGCCCCGAGTAGCGCTGACTTGCCCATCTTTTAAATTGTCTTTTTTTTCTTAAAGCTATGATTTACGGAGTTAAGAGATTTATAGCCCCTCACAAATCTCAGGCGGTATTTAAAGTAACGTTTTAGGTTGCAATTTAGAGAAAGTATGCAAATTTTTTATCAGTGTTTGAAAGCAAAATAGAGTTAATTAGAACGTAATTTGTAAAAGTGTTTTTTACTCAGATGTTAGGCTTTTTTAAATTGGTGTTTTATTATTTATATAAGCTAATGCTCGGCTGCTTTGCAATACCTCTTTGTTTTTTTCTCTTGGTTTTAATGGAATAAATGTAGGAGCTTATACATAAAGATAAAATTTTCATCTGAAAAAATCTCGCAACAAATATTCTCAATACTCTAGTCCCTCCATCTATAAACGGCCAAGCCACATATTTTGACTACGGTGTATAGAGTTTCTGACGTTAGGGCTTGTAGAGTAAGTGTAGAGTTATAAGCTTGGCTCTACATGAGATCTGATAACTTTTTGACAGTGCGAGCCACATGTCTTGGCAATATTTTACATAAAAAAATTTTTGGTGGTTTAAACTGTATTTTTACTATTATAATTTCAAATGAACGATTGGAAAATCAGCCAAGTGCGAGTCGGACTCGCACACGAAAAAAACGCCAAAAATATTGAATGAAAGGTAAATTGCGGTTTACGATTTATGACGTACCATTTTACGATTTATGTTTTACCACTTTGGAAGTGTCTCTCGTGCAAATTTATTCAGTTCAAAAAAATGATATTAGAAACCTCAATATCATTTTTGAAGACCTGTCCATAGATACCCCACATGTAAGGGTATGATGAAAAAAATTTTTTTGGGTTTCTGTTCTAAGTATGGGGAATCCCCAAAATTTATTGTTGTTTTTCTATTTTTGTGTGAAAATCTTAATGCAGTTCAGAGAATACATCTATATACCAAGTTTCAACAGTATAATTCTAGTGGCTGTGACAGACAGACAGACAGACATGACGAATTCGGTTCCGCTTTTTGCCATTTGGCTACGGAACACTAAAAACTAGACAACATTATCAACCTACATTCAACCTAGCTCAGCCGCAACAAAATGTACCGTTGCAGTAAAATTAAAACAAAATTATGTACCTGGCTGTAAATGTTGTAATCTCCCACTATACTACGCTATCTACTAATGTAATGGTCTCGTAGCAGATAAACGCCACCGTAGTACATTGCTACGAGCTACCGGCTACGGCGCGGGTCTATTTTCCACTACGCTACGAAAATTTACCTTTCATTGCTTAAATGAATGGTCCAAGTTAAAAATATTCACTTTTTTATATTATAGAGTCAAGAATTTGATGTAATAAAACGTGATAACTTAAATCCCTACAGAGAGATATCTCTGAGCCCTAATTACTCCTAAGATATCATAAGCTCAATCTTATTCTTCTTCTTCTTCATGAAAAATGCTCCGTTTTTGTGCTAGATTGTATAAATGTCAGTTTTTTGTAATGCTTGTTTGGAAGCTTTCGTTATAAGATTCGAACCGAAAGGCCTTTATTACGGCATTCATGGTCACAACCACTGTCGCCATCGATTTGAAACTAACTAGCTTCCACTACGCGGTTTATCCCACTTGAGGAATCTCATATGTTCTCGTTGTCAATAGTATACAGTATATTGTCATTGACAAATAATGTGACGTTGTTTGCGTGACCATTTAGTCAGTGTATTGGTTGAATGGCGCTTTATGAGTTAGGGGGTTAGTAAATAAATATACGAGATATTTCTATAATAAATCAGTGTAAGTTTGTACATGAAATTATATCCACGGGAACTGCTGCCGACAAACTGTCTGACAGTTTGGAGTACCTACTTTATATGAATACATAATAAAAAAAAATACTGGGCGTGATTTATCTGTGGGCCGAGTTTCATGCAAATTCATTCGGTATTTGAGGCACAAAAATCCAAACAATACAAAAAATATAAAAAAACTATACTACAATTACGGGTAGAGCAGACGACGCACTTTTTGTGCAAAAGAGTCTGCGGCACACAAAAAGTCTGTGTGAAACAAAGGGTTGTGCGTCGGTCTTTTTGCGCGTCGTGTGCGTTACTGATTAGAATTATTTATTTCTATTGTCACAGACTAAAAAGTGTGGCTCGGTGCGGTCTGTTGTCTGCGCTGCAACTTACAAAAAGTACTCCATTATTTCCAATCGCTTCCCGCTATCGTCTCTACCTTACGCCACACAGATAAAGCGACAATCTCCCATATTATGCGGTATTGAGGGAGAGTCCGGGACTACAATGGGTTACAAATGCGCCTCCAAACGTGCTTATTGAGACGAGGGTCTTTTTTATAAATGATGAACAGTCTCTACGCACTTTCGTAAGGAATTATGACCGTTCAGACTAGAGGTTTTAGACTTTGCCTCCTTATGTGTGTTCTACCGCTTGTACAACGGAGAGTGTTCTAAGGAATTGTTCGACTTGATGCCCACGGCTACCTTTCACCATCGCAACTCTCGCCATTGACGGGGAATCCATCCACACACATTGAATTGTTTCGAACTGTGCGTGCTAAAAGGAATTTTCTTCCGCGGACGCTCAGACTGTGGAATGAGCTCCCCGCCGTGGTTTTCCCAATGGAGTACAGCATGGGGTTCTTCAAAAAGGGTGTGAAGCGGTTTCTTCAGGGTCGGCAACGCGCGAGTGATACCCCTGGTGTTGCAAGCGTCCATAGGCTACGGTAACTGCTTACCATCAGGCGGGCCGTATGCTTGTTTGCCACCTTAGTGGTATAAAAAAAAAAAAAGTTACAACTGTTTCAAGGTTTTTTTATGATTCTTTGATGGAGGGTTCTGGAGAGCTGTTTAGAGTTAACTTTTGGCGTTATTATGGTGTCTTAATGTAACTTTTTTTATGCTACCACTGATGGTAAGCGGTTACCGTAGCCAAATGGGCGCTTGCAACAAAAGGCATCAAGTCATGGTGCTTCTGGGTAAAAATTACATAGAAGTATAATGGTACGGATTCCGATGCAAATCGCACTAAAATATCTCATAGGTATTTCTTTCTATGACACATTTATATTGGGAAATAATAGATATTTTTATAAAGCCTTTGCCATTAAAAATGAAAATACCATTTTGATGATTCACGTTGAAAAAAAGTAATTTATAACTTTGTACAGCTGCACTTTAGACTTCTTTGACTTTATATCCTTTTCTTATGTTTATTGTTACAAAGAGACACAGCGAGACTAAATTAATTTAGTTTATAAACGGAATCAGAACCAATATTTAATGTCAATTTGTACAATAACTGGAACAGTCAGTTGCTAATGATATCATCGACTGACAATCTGACGTGCTGCTACTTGCAAGGTCTTATCAAATATTTATGGAGCTGGCCTTCCGAGCCTATTTGGCTGTAATATCCTGGTACGTTACTTTGAGTTATTTAGGTATACAATCATCATCTGCCCGTCCAGTTCGCAATAGGCCAGATGACTGAAAAACTCTAAAAAAACTAAGATATCGTGCGTTGAAGTTCCACGTGACGTCACGAGCCCCCACTTCCGAACTTTAACGCGCTTTTAAAATTAAAAAATCGTAAATTTTGTATTTTTTGGTAAAACAAAAAATACGTGTCCTATATTTTTTTTAAATTTAACCTTGAGTTTATAATATTTACATGTCTTTGTCTTTTAACATGTTGTGATAGCCTATAATTAAAATAGCACTAAGCTTTAAGTATTGTTTGTGACCATTGTATTGTTTGTTTGGTGTATGTTTTGTTGACTGTCCTTTTAATTAAATATATTTTTTTTTACCCAGGAAGCATCCCTATATTATTTTAGACCGCCTTCTATCCATCATACCAGCATTATTCCCTTTGTATCTCATATCATCTTTCACATATCCTACTCTTTCATTATCATCATAAACAGCTCATATACATCACCCATTCAATACACACACAATTACAAGGGTTTCACCACAGATATACATCTAAATAGATGCCGCAAGTGTATGTAATTCGCGTGTCAAAATCTGTGCAAAAATGGGGCCGAATGTTCTTCTTTTGAAACTTTCGCGCGGACAGGGAACTATCATAAGGCTACATGCCCACCAGAGATGTGTAGCGAGGCATGTGTTTAGCTGACAAATAGGATAGCTTCATTTTCACTCTATAATCTAATGCCAGCTTAACTAAACCAATCTTGTGATATTATCACGTCATCACGACGGGCCAGTTGGCGCAGTTGGTTAAGGTTCACCTTACGCGCCTCAGGTCGTGGGTTCGATTCCCACACAGGACATGCATTTGTGTGCATGAACATGTCTGTATGTCCTGAGTCTGGGTGTAATTATGTATATTAAGTATGTATTTACAAACAAAAAGTAGTATATGTAATTATATCAGTTATCTGGTTTCCATACTACAAGCTCTGCTTAGTTTGGGATCAGATGACCGTGTGTGAGGAATGTCCCAGGATATTATGGTAGGTACAAAAAAAGTTACACGCTTGGTTTTCATACGGATGGAGGGACTTGCGGTATCTATTTAGATTTAGGTCTGTGTATTTTTAAATGACGAAATCTGTGAACAAGCGTTACCATTGCATATGGACGCTTGCAAAACTGCTTGTGAAAACTAGTTTCAATATAAAAATCCATCTAACCATGGAGTTAGAAACTGACTATACGAAGGACAAATTCTAAAATTGGAACATAAACGATTGTTAGACAAGAAAATCGATAGCATCATTACCGATGCAGACGCCATGCCGACGATGTGTCTACGTCTACACCTTACAATCAATTGCCTTTTACCAATTTAGATGGCTGGAACAACTTTTGCTCTTTATCAATTCATCGCGAGAGTCGCGGTGAAGAACTTTATTGACGTGTAGTTCATATCCTTTGTTTAATTTTCAAATGATTGATTTGACAATCAATTAGGACGTTTAATTTATGGGTAACAGTTGATATGTCTAAATCCTCACCTATCGTACATCCTATAATTCAATATTATATTATTTAATCAGGTCAGATACATTGAAAGAAATATTTAGAACAATGAACCTAAAACTAAAAACCTTAAAAAAAAAATATAATAACTAAAATATATTATTAAAAGAAGTCCCTTTAGGCAAGGTTCCGAAGATACTGGCACTTTGAATAGCTAGACTAATTCTTTGTCCGAGGTAGCTATCAGCTCTTCGGTCTCCTGTGATGTCGACTAACCTTTTTGGTAATAATTTTGTTAATGTTCAAGTTAATTCTTGGCAATTGCTTGCCTTTTTAAGACTAAGCAGAGTTTAATTGACAAAGCCACTATAATGGTGCCTTCTCACGGCGCGTAGTAGCCCGAGCCGCGCCGCGCCGCGCCGCGCCCCGCGCCGTGTGAAGGCAACGGCTCGGCGCGACTTGGGCATGCGCGTCCAATGCTCGGCGCGACTCGGCCTGGCGCGTCCAATTTGGTCGCTTCACACGGCGCGTGGTGGGACGAGCCGCGCCGCGCCGCGCCGCGCCTCGCGCCGTGTGAAGGCAATGCTCGGCGCGACTTGGGCTGGCGCGTCCGATCCGCTAAATGTCGGTAACTTCAAAGGCGCGGCGCGGGCAGGGTTGGATTTCGTAGTATAATAAATATAAATATAGTACTTATGTAGTATCGTAATGCCAGGATACTTACTACCTACGAGAAAATACCATAATTTTACCTTCAGGTCGATTAATTCTGTTATTTGTTGAAATAAATTAAAAATATTACTTTAATTATGAAATAAAGTTGTAATAGTTGTTTTAGTTGTAGTAAATCGGCCTATTTACCCCTGATTCTTTCATACGATGCTGTGAAAGAAAGTAAATTTAATTTGTATTGAATGTATTCCATCTGACGACATGCTATGTCGTGTCAATGCCAAAGACGAAGTTTCGATTGACGGATTGGCTGAGATAAACATCTACTTGCCTAAATTTGGTCAATTTGTACCTACAATAACAATAAAACTAAAATGTCCTTACAAATACATTTTTATTTCAGTTAAATAACAAAATAGACGATAAGCAAAATGCAGTATTATTTTCGACAAGTACCTAGTATAATTTTATTTTCCATATAAGTACAATAATATTTTGAGGGTCTGAATGCAGCCCTGGGCGCGGGCGCGCGCGTGGGTGGCTCGGTTTTGTGCGGAGTTGTGTGTGCGTTTGAACACGTTCATTTCATCTCGAAGCGTTCGAACGTGAGGTACTCTGCGAGCTTAAATATGGAGTGGTCGAATGACACGATTGCCGAATTTTTACATTATTACGAGAACGAACCATCTTTGTTGAACTCGAAAAATGCGGAGCACAAAAATAAGAATGACCAGCACGATGCCTGGATCAGAATAGTTTAGTTAAGGACAAAAAAAACCCGACTGCGTAAAACAAAAAATAACTGAATAGAGTATAACAGCTTGCAATTTGAAAATATAGTATTATATTAAAGTAATTAATTATAGTAACAGCAATTTTGAAAATATGGTATTATAATATATATATATATACAGGGTGTTGTTTTGGTCGGCGACAAGCGACCCAGGAGCGGTAGTACAAAATATATATCCCCCAAAAATGGACTTAATTCCATTAAATACTGTAAATATGTTGAGAAATACCTTATTCAATTTGAAATGCAAAGTATGGTTACTAGGCACGTGCACAGACTAGAGCTAGGCGCAAGCCGCCATCGCCCCACCCCTTTACTCCCTCGTACTCCCGTTGAGTATTATGAGTACTTTAGCTTATTACATGATTTTCAAAAATTTTTTTTTTTATTTTTATTATAAAAAAAAAGTATTTTTTAAATATTTTTTTTAGCACCAGTATCATTTGTTTTATCGACCCTGAGTCGCTCGTCGCTGACCAAAACAACGACCTGTATATGTATGTATGGCTGTTTACAAGCTTTCATTTGATACCCATATTTTTGTAATAACGACATTTTTATTTTTATTCCCCTCCTCTGTTTTTATTCGAAGACGCCATATAAAAATAATATAACCTATGTTACTCCCATAGTTAAGACGAATCTAACGACACCTCATGTTTAACTCCATCAAGCCGTTTAGGCTGCAGAGCATGCCAAAGAAAGACATACATACACTCGAAAAACATAACCCTTCTCCCGGTTCAGTCGGGTAAAAATAGAAATTGTTATTTAAGGGGGCCAACGCAACTTCAACGCAAGCATAGCCTAAAAGCTTGTACCTTTCATCCAACATAATGTTTGACTGCGAAAAAAGAGAGACAGTATCAGGAGCCGTCGGTTATCAGTCGGTAAATTCCGCTTATCACTCGCGGCCGCTTCGCTAGGTCGTCATTCATGATTTCGCATATCATACAATTTGTTCCAGGAGTATACTTCTTGTGAAACAATCTTACAAGTTTGTGAAAAAAAGTTAGTTATTTAGAATCTCCAATATATTTGCAAGCCTGGTATCTAGATATTTCGTTACTTTTTCAATTTATAAGTACATTAGATATGGCCAAAGTTCAGGTAAAAATTGTGCAAAAACGCTGTTTTTCGGAGGCTTTTACTGAATTTCTTTCACACTTTTTTTTATTTTTGCCTAGATACACGGCTAGATATAGTGCACAAGATACCAATTTGTTTAAAACATCTAACGAAAAATGTTTAACAACGCCATCATCAGTACAAAGCTTTTGTATGAAAAGTATGGGCGGATTGACTGCTCTTAATTGTCGTTTTAAATTTCTCCATGGCTGGACGTGCGACATTGTGCGTTGCGTGTCTCGATATGCGGCAAATTCCAATCAAACGAGCGCCGCGCCGCACCGCGCCCGTGTGAAGGGGTGACTCGGGCTCGCGCGTGGCGCGTGCTTGCTCGTAGAAATCGGCGCGGCGCGGCGCGGCTCGGCCTACGACGCGCCGTGAGAAGCCACCATAAGGTGACTCATTACGCGAAAGAAATAGTTGCTGTAGTTGCTTCTCTTAAGTGGCAATTGGCATATATTGTAGTGGAAATAAGCATAAAGCCCATCAGAGACGTAGCTATAATATATATTAATATAAATCATAGTATATTACGATATATTTTCAATATTAATCTTCGAGTGACCGCACACGCAGCTATAATATATATTTCTGTTTCTTCGCCAACCTGTACTGTAATTTATATTATAGCTGGGCATATTAATATATATTAGTATTTGGAACAAAAAAAATCATAGAAAATTATCCACAAAAAAAATCTTGCCGGAGTCTTTTCAGTTTAAGTGTATTGAACCGGTAGTAGATTCGACTGTAGCGTTCATAAGTTCAGGGTCTGAATAAATTAATGCAACCTTCAACTTAGAAGAACCGGGAAGAAAATCAGCAAGATCTACTTTAAAAAAATAATAATCAGCATATGCCGTGTCAGTACTTTATCGACATGGTCGTATAACACCAAGCACATATCGGTGTGTTCCGACTGCATTTGAGAGCCAGTTCTTTCTAGGTTTTGTGTGCTTACCACCTGCGGCCATATCATCACTTACCATGGTGAGATTGCGGTCAATAACAGACCTATTCATAGTAAAAAAAACTCATTGTCGAATGATTTATTTCAATATGATTGTTGGTCAATTATTAATGACGTCAGCGTGTGAGTTACTACGTTGGCTGTCACGACTGGATGACTGTGAGACGGTCAATATTATTACATACATGAATATTGCAGAAGAAATTTTCTAAATGACAAATCGCATCCAAATCTATTGCGTATTTTAAAATAACCATGGTAACAAACAGACAGACAGAAATTGTTCTCATTGTAAAAACGGAGAGAAAAGAGCACAAAAAAGCATCGACACAACAATTTACTCTAATTTCCAATTGTACCGAAAATGCAATCGTTAGAGCGTTTGTTAACATTATACTCGTTTTTTTGATACGTCGCTCACGTTCAAGTAATTGGAAAAAGTCTCGACATGTCCCGGCACGTTCGCACTATAAATTGTCTAGCTGTTGACAGCAGTCAGGACTAACTTGAAAGTAGTGTTGCCAGGTGTCCCGATTTGCGCGGGACGTCCCGATTTTCAGGGGTCTGGTGACACGTCCCGATTAACCTTTGATCGGGACGCCAAATGTCCCGATTTTTCACCAACCTCATGAGGCTTTAGTATATTCGATATTTTGATAGGAAAAACGAAAATAACTAAGCTGTTACTTCATAAAAATATTTTTTTTTTCAAATTTTCTCACCAAAATCAGACTTTCTAGAAAAAAATTAGAATTAATGATTATGAAAAAAAAAAATCGCAGCTGTCCCGATTTGAAACCCAAAATCCCGATTATTTTATCCTTACGTTCCGAAATTTGACACACGGGACCTGGCAACACTACTTGAAAGTTATATACTTACTAGTTACTTGGAGTTTTTAGAGTCTAAGTACGAGTACGTCAGTATTATTTGTTACTAAACCATGTCATTTAACATGAGGACATGGATCTCCTTGTCACGTGTTGACAGACTCTCAAACTAAATAGACTAGAAGGCAATGCTTATTTTCTTCAAGCAATCATGTGGTCTCAAATATAAAGCTTAAATCAATGATTATAGTGACAGCGAATAAATT
Organism: Polyploca ridens; assembly: GCA_951394255.1. Lineage (NCBI taxonomy): Eukaryota > Metazoa > Arthropoda > Insecta > Lepidoptera > Drepanidae > Polyploca > Polyploca ridens. The sequence continues at coordinate 2,443,740 of OX596262.1, forward strand.
TATGTATAAATCACCAGAATGTAGTTCAAGCAAAATATAATTAAGTAACAAAAAGTCGATGTCCAAATAAATAGCTCAAACGCAATGTTTAACAAACTTCACCGTCTACATGATTTATTATTTAATCTAAGGTAACACGAATAGGTCGGTCTTTAACGTATAGGTAGACAACACTCGGAGGATGCTTCAGCAATATCAAATTATAACTAGTATATCCCGACGAACACATCTTCTCAGCGGCTTTGGGACGGGCCGATCTGTGAGCTAGTACGGAACCAACTTTTACAAACGTGCTCAAGCTCTGCAGATCGCACCCGTCTTTTAGCCGTTGCAGAATGGGAATCTGGTTTGTGGCTTCAGGCGCTTCCATCGGCTAACACGGGCACTTTAATAGATAATACCTCATTTCGCGTGTCGGTTTCCCTCCGCCTGGGCACATCGTGCTATGCTCCTCACCGCTGCCAGTGCGGCGCTCCTGTCAGCCAGCTCGGTCATCACGGCCTGTCTTGCAGCAAAAGTGCTGGTCGGATTCCCCGCCACGCCAGCTTGAACGACATCATCCGTCGGGCTTTTACCACCGCCAACTGTGTCGCCATTTTAGAACCAAATGGCTTGATGCGTGACGATGGTAAAAGACCCGACGGAATGACTCTTGTTCCTTGGAGGATGGGACGGCCTTTGGTATGGGATGCCACTTGTGTCGACACCCTAGCGCCGTCTCATCTTCCTTTGACACAAAATAAGGCTGGCGCGGCTGCTGAATCAGCTGAGGGCCTTAAGAGGCGCAAATATAGTACGCTTGATAGTGGATATATATTTGCGCCTTTTGGGGTCGAAACATTGGGGCCGTGGGGACCGAGTGGCAAAAAAATATATAAAGAACTTGCGGCACGCTTAGTTGAGGCGACACGTTCCCAGGATGCTGGCTTATACTTTGGTCAGCAGCTTAGCATTGCCATCCAACGTGGCAATGCTGCCAGTATTCTGGGAACGTTACCCACTGGCACGGATTTAGAATAGTTTTTATTTTTAAAGATTAGGTTTAGTTTAGAGTAGTTTTTATTATTTAAGTTTTGTTTTATTTTGATTTTATTATTACTATTATTGAATAAATGCCCTATATTTTACCTCCTCTTCATATAATACGCATAATTGTGACATTATTATATTATGTTTCATAATAGTTATTCATTAAAATTATCATTATAAACAAAAACACATAAGTTGTAAATGTATGAAGTAAAAAATAACTAGTATATATAAGTTCAGTGGCTCAGTGGTAAACGCATCGATCTACGAACTTTTCGAGCACCTTTCGGTGTGTTCCGTGTGTTTCGACAGCTGCACTTGAGAGCCAGTTCCTTCTAGGCTTTGTGTGCTTACCAACTTCTTCACCTTCACTTCGGCCACATCATCACTTACCATGGCGAGATTGTGGTCAATCACAGGCCAACTCAAAATAAAAAAACAATAAAGCTTTTATTTTATTTTATTTATGATACCCAAACACAAAGGCAAAATTTTTCCTGTTACCAAGGTGTAATCAAATATTCTTTGCTGTTTATTTGATAATTTACAAAGTCAACTATGATATTTCCTCTATTTCTTCAGATATTACTATAAAAAAAAAACAAATATCTAATTTTTAATTTCAAATATATGACCAATTCAAAAATATCAAATTCTGTCTTGGTATTCCAAAATGCTGTCAATAATCTCATACATATTGGTCAAGTGCCTAAAGGAACCACAAAGTGCAGTCATCCTATATGTTCTAATGAAAGGATTTCATGAAAAGGTGCTCAACCTTGATATTAATTGTGTAGTCGGTAATATTTATATAGTTTCGTGCCATTGTACCAATAATGACTTAGTTTTGTCGATGAAGCTAAAAAGCGTAAGGCCCTTTGCACATTATAAGAAAATTTCTTGTGTCATGACATAAAATTTATGGGCGTGTCTGATCAGACATTTCTTGTAATGTGTATGGTCTCATATAACAACCAGAGCGACTGAATGTCTGTTAAGGCGCGGACTGACTACGATTTTGACAGCACTCGTTCTTCACTGGAATAAGGTTGAAAATGGAAAATCATAAATGTGTCGACTCTATGAAATGGACTATTATTTACGGGTTTTCTTTAGATTATACAGAATATACACATTAAATTGAATAAGTGTCCGGTTAACATTCTAATATAACTCTGTATCTTATATATTCTTAAAAATAAAATTGTTGTCGTCGCTGAAAATACGGAGAATTTCGACGTGAAAGATTTTTTTAGACGTAACTTACGAATTTTTTATTGGGAATATCAAAGCACTCTTTAATATTCTATTCGGTTAACATTTTTCTCAAAACCCTCTTCTGTCCACATTATTTTTTGTGTTAGGTATTTTCATTGCGTTACGTTATACTCGACTCTCAAAGAAACCCATTTTTGTGCATTTGAGCTTAGACCCCCCCCTTAAGTCACAAGAAATTTTCTTATAATGTGCAAAGGCGCTTATTGTTTCAACAAATTATATTAGTACCACAGACCAGATATCATGTAGACACCTATTAGCTGGATACACCAATATTCAAGCTTATGCATTGCATGCATGCTGACCAAAATTAAAACACGCCATAAATCGCCGCCCGTTCTGCTGACCAATTAAATCTCGCCTTGCCATTATTTTACGATTGTGTTAAGCCGGCTTTTCACTATGGGATATAATCTATCTATCTATATATATAAAAATGAAACCCGTTTTCCGTTGTCACGACATAACATGAAAACGGCTTGACCGATTTGGCTTATTTTTTTTTTGTAGTTTTCTAATACTCTGTACAAGGTTCTTACGGAAACAAATATTAAGAAAATTGCGCAGAAACTTAGAAAATTTAAGAAAACTTAACGGTAGGGTGGCTTAGGGTAGGTTAGGTTATAGGGTAGGATATTACGCAAACGAAGTTGCGCCGGGCAGCTAGTATAATATAAATTACATCTTGAGATATAATATTTTATCGCTCGTCATACAATTTGTCGATACAAAAATGTACATAGAATAAATAATATACATACTACGTACAAGTACTAATCACAGACCAGATAACCTTTAGACGCCATAACTACTAACCACATTTTATTTGATTGATTGTTTTTCATTCAAATATGATTGCTATAGAAATAGTATTCAATTTTGTTAATAAAATATACTTTATTCTATAGCTAGATAATATCTTAAATGACCTTTCGTATTGAATAAAGGATAGGGATAAACATAAAAAAACCGGCCAAGTGCGAGTCGGACTCGCACACGGAGGGTTCCGTACTATTAACTAACTCAACTTTGCTATGAAAAAAAAAAACCCAAAAAAGGTCGTTTCGTGTATGGGATCCCACTTTAATTTTTAAATATATTAAATTTTTATTATTTGTTGTTATAGCGGCAATAGAAATACATATTCTGTGAAAATTTCAACTATCTACCTATTACCGTTCATGAGATACAGCTCAATGACAGACAGACAGACGGACGGACGGACGGACAGCGGAGTCTTAATAATAGGGTCCCGTTTGGCACCCTTCGGGTACGGAACCCTAAAAAGCAAAAAGGACGATAAGTTAGATAAGTAAACAACTAATACTCTTCCAAAATAAAAGCAAAATTCATTTTCCAACCGATAGCATTTAATACAGATTAAATAGAAAATAAAATTGTATTTTCCTTTAAACTCTGATGGGAAATGAAATAAAAGAACTGATACGAAACGTGGAGATAGCATTCGGCTGACTGTTGCAGTTATACGGTGTTCGTTTTGTTTTGTTTGGAAAGCCGGCTTGATTGACGTTTAGAGCCTCTCGCGGGGTTAACAGGCTGAAGTTTTAAAAACTGGTAGTCGGAAATATCATACTATTTTTTGTTAATGGAAGTATTTTATGACAGCATCAGACAGTATATATGTTTTTTTGAAGTGAAAACTTCTTTAGCGGCGTTGTGCACTTTTTTGTGATGGGTAAAAAATGTTAAACTCGCGTCAGGTGTCACGTGACCCTGATCGAAAATTCGTAGTGTCATTTTTTTATGTAATATAAATTGTCATGTTTGTGTACGATAGCGCAATAAATGAATATTGGTGCCGATTCTGTTGTAGATCGCACTAAACTAATTTTAGTCACATCTCATCTCTTTCTTACGAACATGATTGAAAAAGGATAGAACATATTTAAGTTGTCAAATTAATCTTTGCCGTCTTATTTTGCGTATATTTAGGCGTGACCGCGATAGATGGCGACTAAATTTATATAGAAAACAAGCATTGGATTAATTTGACAGGACTAAATTTCTTACATCCTTTTCTTATGTTCTTTGTTAGAAAGAGACATAGTGACATTAAAATAAGTTTAGTTGTAAACAACAGAATGTACTTTTATACTGATAATTAAAGCAATTCGTGCAAAATTATTTCCTAACCATTCCAAAATATCTAATATCTAATATTCAAGTTTTCACTTCTGCCGGCACTCCCGGAGTGCAACCCGTTGTTTTTTTTTTATAATAGTAATTATGTTTAAGGTTCGATATTAAAATGTACAGTAGTTTTGACCTTCATAAGTGGGCACTTCATCATCATCAGCCTATAATGTCCCACTGCTGATCACAGGCCTCCTTTCACAAATGAAGGTGAAAGGGAAAGGGCAATACTCCACGCGTGCCCACTGCGGATCGGTGGAGGTAGGCTAGAGTTCAACCTACTGTTGGAATTTTTCAAGCCGCCTAGGAGGCATCCAACTAGCTTAACGACTATCAGAATTAAGTGATAACCGGGACCAACGGCTTTACGTGCCTTCCGAAGCACGTAAACGCTCGATTTGAGATACCACTAGGCGGTCACCCATCCAGGTACCGACCACGACAGGCGTAGCTTAACTTTGCCGATCGATTAAGAACGGCTAATCACGCTACACCACGAGCACTTCGTGGGGACTTATGAGGGTCAAAACTGGCTACTCGGGCCTAAATTGAATAAATGGCTTTGGCTTTGACGTTGAATGTGGTAGGGTAGAGTCACGCGTGACTATGGTTTTGATTCCCACATAGGACAGAGTTTGTGCTATGAGCTTGTATTTTTAGGGTTACCTACTAAAAAAGAAAAATAAAACGGAACCCTTATAGGATCACTTTGTTTGTTCGTCTGTCAAGACCCTTTTTCTCAGGAACGCGGAGGTATCAAGCTGAAATTAATATCTAATACTCAGCTCTGCAATCCCTTGGAGCAGTAAATAAATCAAACTTCTAAGTCAACGCAATCAAAAAATAAGGCCGTTTATGCCGCATATTTTGACGATCGCAAGGGAATCAATACCTATAGGGTACTTCCCGTTGACATATAATCATGAAATGTGGCAAGAAGTAATGCCATAAAGAAAACTGTACTAGTTACTTCGACAATAAAATAACAATCGGAAAAAAGGGGAAAAATCTTCGAGACTTGATTCCCGTGATGAACGAATTATTTTCATGCCTACAAGCTTGTACGGTAACCATCGGTACGCGAGTCCGACTCTAACTTGGCCGGTTTTTTTTTATTGTATGAACTAGCTTTAACTCCGCGGTTTTACACAACCCGGGATAAACAACGGAGCAGTGGGTTGGTGCAGTATTTTGTTATGCATAGAGTTCGTAACATTTAGAGAGTTGAATTTAATTTATTATTGTATGAATGTCTGATTAATTAAAATCTGATGAATTATTAATAGAAATAGAACAAAAGTTGTTGTTTATGATATTAGTAATATAGTCCTAAGAGTTTGTTATTGTTACAAGCTTTTATTTAACTTGCAATGTATGTTCGGGTGGAATCTTGCAAGTCGAATTTCACCCACTTCCAGTGGTCGGATTGACTTGATATTTGGTATACAAGAGTATATTGGAAGACAATGCAAGTACAGTCAACAAAAAGTACAGTCACCAAAAAAAGCTGGTATTAAAAATGAAATTTTTAACAAAAACTTATTTATTTTACCAATAAAGCTGTATTGGCGCAATATAAATATTTTTTTAACTCTGAAATCGCGGTCAAGAAGTTTTTTATTAGCATATAAGATTTTTTGCAAAGTTAAATATCCGAGATGAATGACAAGTAATCATGTAACGTTATCCTAATTTAGACACCATGCCTATCAGATGTTTGGTTTTCACAGGCCGTGATTGAAGTGTTGTCCTTAAAATTAATGTATTTTTCCGATTGTTACAGAAAGTTCATCCCACTTCACATTATAGAGGAGGACAGCTACGAGAAGGATGTCCTGTTCTACGTCAACCTCGGTGAACCAGAGTTACTTGGAGGTAAGTTATCTGAAACTGATATTTATTATCTTTTTAGCTTTACAATGGCATGACCCATAGATTTAGAATATTATAGAGTGATATCGTTAACAACGTTACTTTGCGCAAAGCGTGAACAGTTTCCAAATAGATCTTCTTCTCTGTCGTTTCGCTATTGGCAGAGCGGTCGTGTTCACTTTGAGGCATCTACAACGGTGGTAGAGGCGGACACGGCTCTCCGCACGATCTCCCGCCATCTCTTTCTATTGGCAGACTTTCGGGTGCAGTCGGATACGCTATTCCCTACTGCGGATTTCACTTGGTCAGTCCAGCGCATAGGTGACCTGCCCCGCGATCTGATTCCCTCCACTTTTCCCTGTACGACCAGCCGCTCTATGGAGTCGTTATTCCGCCTAGAGACATGACCGAAGTACTGCAGTATACGCGACTGTACTACGGCCGATAAACGCCGTGTGATGCCGAGCTCTTGGAGTATGGACACGTTGGTGCGAAACTCCGTCCACGATATCCCGAGCAACTTCCTCCAGCACCACATCTCCAGGGCATCTATCTTCCCCTTTTCCAACTCAATGCAAAATCCAAAATCCTCCAAATAGATGCATTCACAGATATATCGTACACTAGTGGATTTGCAGTCAGACAATATTACGTTATGGATTCTTTGTCATTTGTTCTTGGTAGAAGTATCGATAAAAAACGAGAAATTGGCATTCATTATACGTATTTTAGTCGTTCAAACTATGTACGCGCACTTCGTTTCAAGGCATTTAGACCGTACCCGTGTTCACAAACCGTACTCTCGTGCAGTCGCTCTATAATATTCTAAATCTATGGAATGAACTTTATAATCAATAATAATAGTACCTACATATTTTTTTATAATCCTGATAAAAAATTATAAGTCAGCCAACGTATGATAGATTCTGTCTTGTAAAAATACAAGTTTGGAAACCAAGAAACAATCACATAGTTACCTAACATATTAAATTTGCAAAAACGCTATGCATGTTTTCAGTGAAAATCTTTAATATGGCATGACATTTTCTATTACAGTTTATTTGTAGAAAGTTTTAAGTATTATACTGTATCGCTACCGCAACAAGATTTAATGTATCTAATTAAAAAATGTCTTGGTAAATAGCGTTGCTATACTGAATTTTATTTGCAGTGGCATAAGCATGTTTTTATTTAATAGCCTTCATTATTCAAGTAAAATTAAGTTGGCATGCACGTTACCTTCAAACGTAATTTCCTGATAAAATAATAAATTTCAGGCCAAAATAGTTGATTTTAAACTATATACTATTTAGTTTGTAAAATGGTAGTATCGAAACAAACAATAAAAAAAACTAGTTTAACTGGAAATTGTGTTTATTAAAATTTGAAGGTTGATATTGCATCTCAAAATAGAGCGCAGCAACGTAGATATGCTGTGTATTTACGATGTAATATCCTTTTTGATTTTATCTGCAGAAGGTCGATTTTCAACTGCATTGATGTGACAGTCGAATATTATGTATTCACCGCGGTAACGTGTTTTGAGTTGTAGTGCGAAGGATGCTTACAAAGTGCAAACTAACCCCCTTACTCATAAAACGTTATTTAACTAATAAGCTGATTAAGTGGTCACTTAAATTGTTTGACAATGACAGCAAGGTGACGTTATTTATTTGAACATTAAACCCCTTACTCATAAAACGTTATTTAACTAATAAGCTGATTAAGTGGTCACTTAAATAACGTCAAATTGTTTGACAATGACAGCAAGGTGACGTTATTTATTTGACCATTTATTCAGTAGATTTAGTTAAATAGCGTTTATGAGTAAGGCCGTTAGTTGATAAAAATCGACATATACCAGCCATTAAATATGAAATAGAAAACAAACTTGCGTCAAAATAAACTGTCAGCAGTCGAACTGGAGCAATAATTTGTAGACAAATGCAGTTAAGCTATGTAAAAAAACTGATTTACTATGGACAAACCAACCATTGTATCTGTGAAGTTAGTCACCAACCATAATAGCAGAGTAAACTGGTAATAGTGAGCTACGATCGACCGTACCCCTATTCATCAAAATTATGTTCTGCGACGAAGAATGACGATGAATCCGAGATGCAAACTTGTGTTGCGCGTATTGTAGGTAGGTACTACACAGAAACTTCACTGGATTACAACTTATTGCAACAATTATGATTGACTGTAGACAACTGCATGTCTCAGTCTGTGACCGCTCTAATAGTATATGATATTTTGTTACCAAATTCGTGCAGAGATATTTGAGACCTACCTCCCTGACGCGGATGCGTCGGAAGCTGTCCAGTTCGCTGGTAAGTTATGTGTGAGGTAGTACTGGATTGCACTGTGTGTTTGATATTTCAGAGCCAGTTTTTGCTGCTTAATTTCTAGATTCACGAATATAATGTCTAGTGTTGTGACTTGTTTTAAAACATGAAGTGTTCGTTGCTCTTTTTAAAAATGGAGTTTTAAGGTATTTGAGGATAAAAAGGTTTACAGATGTCCTACATAAAGTACAACGTACTGACAGTATCAAAAAGTAGGTTAGTACATTTATGGTTTGAATAATTACTACTAATTGGTTACAATATTCGTTGTCGCGACAACTAGGTTACGCTAGGACAAATGCTAGGATGCCTAAACAACTACGGCACTAACGATACATCGATTAGTAACAAATCATGTAGATCATAGGTTCTCAAACTTTTTTTCCCAACGCCCACTATGTCAGCACCGCTCCATCGCAACAACGCCTCGGCATCTACCTTGCCATGCAAGTGAGGCCTTTAAATCGTATGCGTTGAAGTAAATTTTACAATGACTAGATAAAATAGTGGACGTCTCGCGGCAAGTGCGCTTGCTACTACAAGCCACTAGTCTTGTCGGTCCGCTCCCTTGCTGCATGACGCCAGCAAGCGGTATCTTGCCATAGCCGCGCTACTAATTTCACCGGCGCCGCGCCGCCCGCGAGCTGCCACCTCGCAGGCGGCGCGCTGGCAGCTAGTGGCTGGATTGGGTTGAGGCGGTGCCGGATCGCTGCTGCGATGGAGCGAAGCTGATAAAGTGAGCGATGAGCTTAACCTTTTGACTACCACATCACAGAATAGATATTTGACCAAAGTGATAGCCAATGAAGTGACTCACATGCCAACGTCATCAATACATGAATAAATACATCTGACATGGCACGTTCACAGTACTCACACTTATGCAAATTCAGAATACAGTACGTTTTATTACATTATTACTTCTCAGTCAGTCAATTATAACGGACGAATACAAAAAAAAAAAAACATATTTCTGAGCCGTAGCAAAAGCAAAACAACTTTTCATAATGTGAATGCAGTGCGATGCACGCCGCGCGCTTATTCACATACACTACACATACAAGCGCAACGTGTAAATGTGTTGAACGTGCCAGCTTTCGGTAATAGACCTGTACAGTACAATGTGTAGTTTCTTCTATTAGGCAGTTTGTTCCATGGCGTGAAGAGCCTCTTACTTCATTAGGTGTAGAAACAAATTTTTTTTTTCCTACTTCACACTTCTCGCAGAGTTGTTGGGCATCCTATCATTTTATTTGCTACATTTCGGCACTCGTTGTCTTTTATTATATTTAAGATATTATTGTGTATTTTTTTTTGTATGACTGTTTGTGCCATAATAAAATAAATAAATAAAAAATAAATAAATAAATATTATAGCGGTCAAAAGGTTAAAAGGTGTATTTGATTCAGTTCAATAACGCATCATAAAAATTGCGATTACAACGAATATTTTTAAACGTGACATCTCATTTCTGAGTTCAAACTAGCATTTTTATGAGCCTTTATGATAACAAATAAAACGCATACTTAGTTAAATCATATAAATGATTACGTATCTTTAAGAAATCGCCCCTTTAACTTCTGGGGTTTCTACTGCCCCCTGAAACCTTCAAAGCCCACAAGGGGACTTATCGCCAACTTTGAGAATTATTGATCTAGCTAGATACATGAGCGACAAAATACACACCAAATATAAGGAAATAGATTTATTTTTAATAAAGTACCTGATAGTCGTTGGATTTGAAGTGGAAAGAGGCTGTGTGCAGATTGCGGAAAATTGGTTGTGGTGGCCAGATTTAGGAATGACTTTGTAAGTAGTGGATATCTGTACATCGGTGTATAACCGCGGAATATTATAAGGTGGGTTTTTGAAGAAGGTATTGCGCCTTGTCCTAATTTATATAACACAATGGCCCTGATTCTGTTGTTTACAACTAAATTAATTTTAGTCTCACTATGTCTCTTTCTAACAAAGATCATAAGAAAAGGATGTAAGAAATTTAGTCCTGTCAAATTAGTCCAATGCTTGTTTTCAATATTTTAGTCGCCATCTATCGCGGTTACGTCTAAATACCCGGATGAAGACGGCAAAGACTAATTTGACAGCTATAAATATGTTCTATCCTTTTTCAATAATGTTTGTAGAGTCTGGCAAACGAAAGTTGAGCCTGGCTGTAATTGAAACTCTTTACATGGCAACATTCTATAATATTAATGTCACTTTCGTCACCCGGTATAAAAAGTGTCAACTAGTTTACTGAACCAGTTTTGATACTTACCCTTTATTCATATAGCTAAATCAGTGTTATAGTGTCCATCTTCTCATTCTTTCGATCACCTTAATATTCTACAATATGCTAAATGAACTTCTACGGTCGGTAATCACTGAAACATCTATCCATATTTTTCCATGAAGGTAAAAAAAGTAAATCTAGAAAAAAAACACAATTTTTGAATTTGAATATATACAAGTACGCTTAGTTTGGGATCATATAACCGTTTGTGACGAATATTCCAGGATATTTTATTATTTAAAAGTATTTATTTTATTTAAAAGTATTCTATATAAAAATAGAATATAACGAGTTTATGTAAAATTTTAACATATTTACATGCAAATGAAAATCAAACATAACTTAATATTTAATTATTTTTTTTGTAAAGTATCAAAACAGTTTATTCCTACTATACTTAGTGATACCATATCTAGTTTTTTTTTAATTTGCCGCGCTTTTTCAGGTTCTACTTTCGTATGCCAGACTTATAACAAAGATATGTGATGTGACTAAAATTAGTTTAGTGCGATTTATAACAGAATAAATCAAACCAGTAAATATTATTTGTAAATATTTTTGCAAAATAGAAAAACATATTGTATTTTCATTAACTAACTCACTACTAAGAAATTGAAAGAGTTTTGCAACCAAATTAATAACGAAGACTAACGAAACTATAATTCCAAAATCAAAACATATTTAACATTGCATGGGGTATTGTTAATTCCATTTTTAGGATTCTGTATCCAAAGGGTCCCAAACGGGCCCCTATTACTAAGCCTGCGCTGCCCGTTCGTCCATTTGTCCGTCTCTCTATCAGTGGGCTGTCAAGAACGCCTTTACCTTCCCCTTCGTGTGCGAGTCCGACTCGCACTTGGCCTAGTTTTTAAATTACTCAGGTATTAAAGATTCATCGTCATTATCTTATAATGTCCCGCTACTGAGCACAGGCCTCCTTTCACAAATGAAGGTGTAAGGGAAGGAAGAGGGAGAGGACCAAAGATTAGTCATATAAAAATATGACATATTGGTGCCGATTCTGTTGTAAATCGCACTAAACTAATTTTAGTCACATCTCATCTCTTTCTTACGAACATTATTGAAAAAGGATAGAACATATTTTAAGTTGTCAAATTAATCTTTGGCGTCTTATTTTGCATGTATTTAGGCGTAACTGCGATAGATGGCGACTAAATTTATATTGAAAACAAGCATTGAACTAATTTGACAGGACTAAATTTCTTACATCCTTTTCTTATGTTCTTTGTTAGAAAGAGACATAGTGAGATTAAAATTAGTTTAGTTGTGAACAACAGAATCAGGGCCATTGACACATTTTCATAAAATCCATCAATATGATAGTCTTATACGCTTATTGGATTCGTTATATATGTATGAAGATCATTAAAAGAATTACTAACTACTAAAAAACTTTAAACTAAAAACCTTAAAAAGTATAATATAACTAATTCGTTTTATTATATTTAAACAATTAAATTTGAATTCTAAGCCCCGAACTCCGATTTGTAACGAATTTTTAGTTTAGATTAACACTATCTTTTCTTGCCTCAACGGAACCCAGCTCTTAAAGTTTGGGTAACATTGTAAATAAACCAAAATATTTCCATATAAAAACTGGATTCTCATGTCACATTTTTTGTGTTAAATTTACAAATATATGTTATGCATTGAAACGGCGCCTTTTCACATAAACATGATGAATCGGACGGACGAATGGTTGTTTTATAACCAAACGAATTACATTCGATATTCGAAACACGTGTATGTAATTCTATATTTATTATTTGATCTCTACATTTTGATTTTGTCTATTATTCGTTGATAGAAGAGGATGAAACTTGGAGGTTTCATATTGGTACATTTTTTTATACGACTAAGTATACGACCCATCTGGCGGTAAGCGGTTACCGTAGCTATATGGACGCTTGCAATACCCAGGGCATCTCTCACGCATTACCAACCCTTCCTCCTCTCTAATGAGCCCTGGTGACCTTACTCACAGGCAGGAATACAACATTGTTATCTGGCTGCGGTATTCTGTAAGGTGGAGCTACCTACTTCCCCAGAAGAGCTGCTTTTTGACCAAAAAAATTATAATATTAGCACTTGAACTAGTAGATATTATTTTTATCTTGAATTTACTGAGAGACACAAAAAATGTTGTTTTTTTTACAAACAAAATGCTATTCCAACTTTATTCGTATAAAAATCATACGTGAGCTGCACCAAACATAAGAACTGGTCAAAACTTATTAATAATCTTCATTTTCCCAACTACATGAAAAAGTGGTTCAAAGATCGTGATGAAATTTGCCAAAAGGTAGACTGTGCCATGGAGAGGATACTATAGTATCGTAGAGTTATACTTCTTTGATGACAAACTGCAGATATATTCTGGCACAGTCATTAGGCCCCAAACTTCTTCTAACCAGGGGCCCAATAAGTCTGATATTTCAATTGTGTTCCAATGAACTTTCAGGGGTGTAAAAATTGTGACGTTTTACAGTTTTGGTAGTCTACTAACACAATAGTCTCATTATTTCATTTATATTGCATTCACAGACAAACTGCAGATATATTCTGGCACAGTCATTAGGCCCCAAACTTCTTCTAACCAGGGGCCCAATAAGTCTGCTATTTCAATTGTGTTCCAATGAACTTTCAGTGGTGTCAAAATTGTGACGTTTTACAGTTTTGGTAGTCTACTAACACAATAGTCTCATTATTTCATTCATATTGCATTCACAATTTTGACACCACTGAAAGTTCATTGGAACACAATCGAAATAGCAGACTTGGGTCTCTGATATACATACTTTAGTCTACAATTATGTAGGATATACTTTTGTAGATTTCTTTCTTTATAAGATACGTCGCGATGAAAAACATTCGAACTAAAGTTTTTCGCAATGGTATACTTTCGAAAAAACGTACTTCGCGATGAAGAATATTCGAACTAGAGTTTTTCGCAATAGCATACTTTCGCACTAACGTATTTCGAACATATCAACATTCGAGCTAGAGTTTTTCGCAATAGCATATATTCGAACCAACGTTTTTCGAACTCACGAACATTCGCAGTACAGTCGATCGATGTTTCAAATTTCGAAGCTCTGAAATACAGTCTACATATTACACCTAGATTAGGACAGACATTCATGCACACATTTATCTTGGATGGGAATCGAAACAAGCACGAGGTGGCCAATCGGCCTGTCAAATTGTCGTCCCAAATCGGTTTCCACAATGATCGATCCTTGCTTGCTATTGCATCTAGGGACTCCCAGCGGTCTACCCCATCTTGTTCTGTGCATAATAATGTCAGCTTTGCTTTTATTCCAAGAAACTTGGTGATTGTGATTGTGTACGGAACCCACGTTCGGGCCCGAGGTGATATTTCCTGGTTGCCCAGAATTATTTATACCAAAGGGTCGGGTTATCGTGAAAAATAGAGGCGATTTTCCTGTTTTTCTCCAATTCACGTAAAAACGAATGCATAATTGTGTTTTCGTTTTTATCGACTGTTATTGTATATGTTTGTTTTTGTTATGGTAAAAAAAGGTAGTACATAACAGTAGGTATGTACCTATAGCAAGTACCGTGTAACTTATGATTTAAAAGGTAAATGCTAAGTCGTAACCCTGATCTAAATGTCTCTATGGTTTCCTCACGATGTTTTCTAATGATACAAGAGTTTTAAATGAATAAGACTGTCATTAAAATTGCGTAATTTGGATCGTGTTGAAACTATCGCATTTAAGATCACTTTAGGCCATAGACTACTGACCTTTGGAGCTGATATTCCGCATTAGGCTACATTGGCGTGGGGAACTGAATTTCTTGCTAAATTAGTGGTAAAGTCAATTTTAATCATAGAGTTAGAATATTATAGAGTGATAGCATATACGTACAGATAGTATATACATTCACAGATAATATATCGTGCACTAGTTGATTTATAGTCAGACAAAAATTTCGATATGGATTTCCTTGTCCTTCTGGTTAAAAGTATCGATAAATAACGAGATATTGGCATTCATTATATGTATTTTAGTCTTTCGTACATAGACGCGCAATTTGTTTCAAGGTATTTGGACCGTACCGGTGCTGACGGACCTTACTCTACAGTCACTCTATTAATATTTTAACTCTATGATTTTAACTTTCTTATGGTGCGTCTATGCTACGCGAAGATAGCACCAGCCGAACCTCGAACGAACAGGATTCGTTCGTTGTTCGGGTAGCGTGGACGGACTTTCGAGCCTCGAACGAGCATTCGTCTCGCGATCGACTGCGCTCCGCCCAATAGTCAGTTTTTTTCACTTACAAAGGGATTTGCATCGCGCTCGTTGTAGGCTCGTTAAGTAAGTCCACACTTGACATCGCGAGCAACGAATGAATTCTGTTCGTTCGTGGCTCGGCTCGTGCTGGGTCCGCGTAGCGTGGACGCACCAAAGTGCCTATTAAGAGTGCGTATAAAGCAAAATAACAATCTTAGAAATGAAATTTACCCAAGTGAATAGTATTTAAATGAAAAAATATTTTTATATGGGTATTTTCATTATATACGCGAGGGTTCTGCCTGAGCAAAAACATAATGGAATGAAATTTCCTCGATAGAAAAATCGTTCATGGTGTATCTAATTAAGACAAAAATTCGATAAATAATATCACTAACATTTGACCTAGGGCTGGTACTAACGATTTTTTTAAATATTCTATACTTTACGAGTTATTTAGATAATAAAAAGCGCTTAGTTCATTTTTGTTCCGCGAAACACACTATCTCCATCTCATCTCCACGCGAAGATTAGACATAAGTTTGTTTCATCTGACATTGCCATTTTTTTCTGGCTTGGTACGCACTCTTAAGGCATAATCTGAGTAAATGAGTTTGAGTATAGGCTATACATCATAGATATCTAAATTAGGGAGATTGGCTGAATAGTAAATTTTACAACAACATACGCTTTAATAACCTCTTGTAATTACACGTCAAACACAACTAAAAGGTGTTAAAGTGAAATGTAAAGAAACAAAGCTAAAAGATTTATTATTCAAAGTATTTAACGTTGAATTATTAAAGAGAACGCTTTAACGTTTGCCACAGAATATAATGTCCTTGGGGTTCTAATCTATTCACATTTTTGTTGGTACATATTTACATTTTAGACGGTGATTAAATTTCGAGCTCGGTTTGTTATGGAAATGCGTGGAATAAATGTTTATACGAATGTGTTTATGTAGTTTTTTTTAGTGTAAAGTGGTTGCCCAAATGCCTATTGGACGAAATTCGATAGTAATTTATTTAAAAAAATCTTCTCCATTTAAACTATGCCAAATCGTGCGTCCATGCTTCCCGAACCTAACACGCGCCGAGCCACGAACGAATACAATCCGTTCTAATAATGCCTGGTTTCAATAAACAAAAACGAATCGTTTTGCTTACCAATGGTAGGTTTTTTATTGCCAAACTGGGCATTTCGTAAGCTAATTTTACCTGTGATAGCTACTTCCATATGGGAGGGTCTGCAATGCAAAGCTTTGAGGTCTTTGCTTCATTATTAGTAAAGATATAAGAGTCTTAATTTTAATAAATCTTAACCGATACCGGTCCGTAAATTTATTGAAACCGGGCCTAAACGAACCTACAATGAGCGCGATGCGAATCCCTGTATTCGTGAAAAATCTGACAATCGGGCGGAGCGCAGTCGAACGCGAGACGAATGCTTGTTCGAGGCTCGCAAGTCCGTCCACGCTACGCGAGCAACGAACGAATCCTTTTCGTTCGTGGCTCGGCTCGTGGTCGCTTCGCGTAGCATGGACGCACCATTAGACCTTGCCCAGAAGGGCGATTTCGTCGCTATTCTCTCGCGCGTATTACTAGTCAAAGTATGGGGGAAGTGCATGCGATTTATGCCCGTATTTATAAAATCGCGCGATGCTTGTGGACACAATTTATTGGTGACTAGTACAGTAGTACCCAATTAATATGGCTTACCGATGTACCTGCGCAGAAGATACATTTTCAAAGCGTGGGAAACGCTATTGGTTGGCAGCTGCCACCATGTTAGCGCGCGCCGTGCTGAGGGGCGTGCCTTGCGAGTGAGACGGAACTAACAGCTGCAGTGTATTATGAACACTATGAACCTTATAGTAGTGATCTAAGGTTGATTGTAAGTTTTAAGCATTCTTTCGTTAATCTTCGGGGCCATACTTTCTTTTCTGTGCGAACGAAGATTAACGACGCGCCATATAAGTTGGGTAATACTGTACCTCGCTATCGCTCGCGAGAATCACGGCGATTTCGCCCCTTCTGGACAGGCACTTACATTCCTCCGTGCGCGCAATATGATTAAAAAGGTTAAGAGTGCGTACCAAGCCAGAAAAATATGGCAATGTCAGATGAAAAAAACTTATGTCTAATCTTCGCGTGCAGATGAGATGGAGATAGCGTGTTCCGCGTAACAAAAATGAACTAAGCGCTTTTTATCTAAATAACTCGTAAAGTATAGAATATTTTAAAAAATCGTTAGTAGCAGCCCTAGGTCATATGTTAGTGATATTATTTATCGAATTTTTGTCTTAATTAGATACACGATGAACGAATAAAACTGAAAATTCATTATTATTAGAGGTAGCTTTGTGATTTTTTTCTATCGAGGTAATTTCATTCCATTATGTTTTTGCTCAGAGAGAACCCTCGCGTATATAATGAAAATACCGATATAAAAATATTTTTTCATTTAAATACTATTTACTTGGTTAAATTTCAATTCTACGATTGTTATTTTGCTTTATACGCAGCCTTAAGTCGTCAAACAAGCCTATGGTGCGCCTGGTGGTATGCGGTATTACCCAGTATTTTAGTACATTTCTCGTCAATTAGTTAGGCCTTGTTCTTATACAATGTGTAGCGGAAAAGGTATATCCATAAAAATACACGACTTCTTTGGTACTAGGCGCACAGATCGCGAAAGAGAAAATTTTAGAATAATGTTAGCAAGTTACGTGAAAAGATAATGGACACGTTGGTTATGATTTTAATTCAATAAACTTGGAAGCAATAATTTGGTATGAATTTTTGAGACTATTATTTTGAGGTGTAACTATTTATATAGAGTCTGCCTTATGTAGTCTTCACCCCTTTTGGATCACCCTTTGCATTATACGTGTTGTATAAAAAAAAAAGAAAATTATCTAAAATCTCATTTGCTATTTACAAAAATATACCAAGAATACCATTCTAAAATTATCGCAGCAAAATAATTGTACATTCAAAAAAGCAGCAATTCCTCCAGAGAAATGGCGTGAAGTTACGTAGACGTATGAAATGGAGCCTTATTTAGGATAATTTGATTGCTACAATTTAGGGCGGAAGGCGACGGTCCCTTATTTCCCACGAATGGGAGAGCTCATTTGTTTTGTTCCTGTTTTGTTTAGGACAGGTCCGATTGGTAAGCGAGTTTTATAGCTCTTGTCGCTTATACTGTGTGTAACAAAAAGGGTATATACATACATACGTCCGAAGGGTGCGAAGATTTCATCAGATACAGATTGTCTGTAAAAAAAATCGGCTCGAAATAAATTACTCAAAAATTCATACCAAATTTTACCAATCAAATCGGTCCAGCCGTTTAGGAGTTCAGTGACATACACACGTACAGTAGAATTAACTACCTGGATGGTTTAGATAGGGTAGGGTAGCACCACGCGAACGAAGTTACGCCGGGCAGCTAGTATGAATATAAATTTTTCTCTTCCGCGATCTGAGCGCCTAGTACCAAAAAAGTGGATTATTGTAATAAATTATACACTTTCCGTACACGTTTTTTTTACTTAGTATAGACCTTGTTTGAGCAAAAATATCATTTTTAAAAAAGGTAAAAATTTCACTAGCCGATTAAAAAAAAAGAAGTTATAAATATTGTAAAGTTGGGTGTCTGAGGTGTCTCGTAATAATAGTAATGCAAATACATTCGGTTTCTAATCGATTTTAATCTCAAGCATCTGTAGCTTTGAGTGGTACAATAATTTCATCGCGTACACTCCGTCTGTGAGAAATATGCCGTACCTAATCCCACAAATGAAGAGAACTTTGTTTTTGTTCATGTTTTCTTTAGAGATCCTTTGTCGGGGGTTTTTGGTATCCAAACATTTAGCTTTTGTTTTATCGTCGCCTATTGTTATCGTTTTGGCAAACATTGCTCCGTATTTTGTATACAATACATTTACATAATTTTTTGATAAATTTTATCCTTTTTGGGACTTTGCGTTTTGTTAATTAGATCCTTTAAAATTTTTATTCTTGAAGGAAAGATTTATTTTTCTTGGAGAAATTTATTTTGGCTGTGAATAATTGGGAAACTTATCACCAGTTTTCTAAGTTGATGATATTTTTGTAATTAGAGGTAAAAATTGGTTTATAACTGGGGTAAGAGGAATATTTACTCGAAAACCTGCATACGCTATGCAGATAAGGTCAAAATAAGTCCTTTAAATTGTTGCAATATTATATACATCATCATCATCAGCCTATAAAGTCCCACTTCTGAGCACAGGCCTCCTTTCGTAAATGAGGGTGAAAGGGAATGGGCAGATACACCACCACGGGTGCCCACTGCGGATTGGTGGAGGTAGGCTAGTGGTCAACCTACTGTTGTAGTTTTCAAGCCGCCTAGGAGGCCTCCAACTAGCTTAACGACTATCACAATTAAGTGATAACCGGGACCAACGGCTTTAAGCCTGCTGAAGCACGGAAAGCGCTAGTACCGGCTTTACCGATGATAGCTTCGCTTTGCCGAGTGATTTAGACGGCTTCTTATCTGATTATAGTATACATACATAATAATATTTATGTTTTTAATTGAGTCGGCAAGTCGCTGGTGTGGGATGCCACATGTGTCGATACACTCGCGCCATCTCACTTACCGGCGACTTGTAAAGCTGCAGGGGCAGCTGCGGCCAGTGCGGAAAATTCAAAATTCAAAAAATATGCATCGATTGGACCCAACTATATTTTTGTACCTTTTGCGGTCGAGACCATGGGACCGTGGGGGTCCGAAGCTCGCCGTTTTGCTCGCACCTTGTCATCAAAATTGATCGAGACCTCCGGAGACCAGCGGGCGGGGAGCTTTTTCCGCCAACGCGTCAGCTTGGCTATCCAAAGAGGAAACGCTGCCAGCCTTCTGGGAACCCTGCCGTTAATCGGAAGCAGCGGCAGGCTTGAGGAAATTTTCTATATATAGATTGTATTTTGTACATATTTGTTGTAAATAAAGATTTTATCATTGAGTCTGATATCTATTAAATTTGCTATACTTTCTAACACTTTCTCAAACTATCTTCTACTTTTTAATTTGTCTATCTTTTCTTCCTCTTGCTTTCTCTATCGCGGACTTATTCTCATCTCTATATTATGACAAGTAAGACATTTTTTTGCATGAGTAGTATCTGCCAATTACTTAACGAATTGTTTTTATAGTTTCGCTTTTAATAGTTTTTTTTATTGCTAGTTCAGACTGGCCTGTTTATTATAGCTTTTTAGCGTAGTTCTAGGTTATACCTATAGTTTTATAAAAACAATCTAAAGCTGGCCTATTTTCAGAATCAGAATATAAAATGAAGTCGTAAAATACGGTTTAGTACTCCGCATAAAGCATTTATAATAATTATAAAAGGTTTTAAAATTATGTATATAACAAATTTTTTTTTTATTCACACCTTTCGCTGGGATACCCCAGTTTTTCTTGTCTTCTCGAGTGGTATATTTTGTTATCTCGAAATTAAAAGTATCTCATGTTTTGTCAATGATTTTATTCCACTAAGCTAGCAAACAAGCATACGGCCTGATAGTAAGTGGTTACCGTAGCCTATGAACACTTGCAACACCAGAGGCATCACACGCGCGTTGGTCGGCAACGACAAATAAATAATGTACCAAAAATCACCCCAATCGGTCATAACCGTCGGACATACCCAGATAATGTTCGAGCTCACGACGAACGTTCGTGGTAGTCGTCCAAACATGGCGCGGCATTCGAAGGACACAAATCTGCCGCGCGACTAGTTTGGAGATACCCAGAAATGTGTGAAATGTTCGCGACGAAGGTGCGCGGCAGTCGTTCATACATAAAGCGGCAGATTTGTGTCCTTCGAATGCCCTTCCAATGGAAATACCCTTAGATGAATAAAGATTAAATATCTTATTAAGAAACTAAAGAATATTCAACAAATCGTTAAACTAATAATACATTTAAAACTTATAAAAAACATGAAAAGTTTATGCCAAATATTACCCCATATTGGCTTAAAGAGAATATTACAAAAAATAACTCACATTAGCCGAAGTAATTTCCTTTAAAATGATTTCCTTGTAAGCTATTTCCCTAATGGACACCTATTCACCTCATTACATTACTGTAACAAACAACTGGGATTATGGCGCAGTATTTTTTTTAGGGTTCCTCTCGGCATCTTCCAAGACCTTATTACATCACTGTCTATCAGTTTATCATTAATTGACAATTCTCAGTGGCAGTTTTTAGGGTTCCGTAGCCAAATGGCAAAAAACGGAACCCTTATGGATTCGTCATGTCTGTCTGTCTGTCCGTCCGTATGTCACAGCCACTTTTTTCGGAATCTATAAGAACTATACTGTTGAAACTTAGTAAGTAGATGTATTCTGTGAACCGCATTAAGATTTTCACACAAAAATAGAAAAAAAAAAAACAAAAAAATTTGGGGGTTTCCCATACTTAGAACTGAAAGTCAAAAAAAATTTTTTCATCTACCCATACGTGTGGGTTATCTATGGATAGGTCTTTAAAAATGATATAAGGAGGGTCCTGATATCATTTTTTTCTAAACTGAATAGTTTGCGTGAGAGACACTTCCAAAGTGGTAAAATGTGTCCCCCCCCCCGTAACTTCTAAAATAAGAGAATGATAAAACTAAAAAAAATATATGATGTACATTACCATGATACAGTATTACCCAACTTATGTGGCGCGTCGTGAATCTTCGTTCGTACAGAAAAGAAAGTATGGCCGCGAAGATTAACGAAAGAATGCTTAAAACTTAAAATCAACCTTAGACCACTACTATAAGGTTCATAATACAGTGCAGCTGTTAGTTCCGTCTCACTCGCAAGCCACGCCCTTCCGCAAGGCGCGCGCTAACATGACGGCAGCTGTCGGCCAATAGCGTTTCCGGCGCTTCGAAAATGTATCTTCTGCGCAGGTACATCGGTAAGCCATATTAATTGGGTACTACTGAACCATACCATACCAATAAGGACCAAATACATTGGGTGTAACGGAGTGGGTATATCCATTACAGTAATCCACTGTTTTTGAGCTGAAACTTCTTATAGAGAGTCTGTACCTGATGTAGTTTGAATATATACCCTTTTCGTTACACCCAGTATAAAAAGCTTGCTTACCTTTTCCAACATCATCAATACGCAAGCCTATTCACGGCAAAAAAATCACATGCAATAATTAGCGTGGTAAGTACGGAACCAAAAGAGCACGAGTATGACTGGCACTTGGCCGACTTTTCCCTTTAATTTTCCACATTCAACGTGCCAATGCTGTGCCTAAATGAGCTCTGAATACTGAATGAGCCGCCTTTCTTATAATGAGCGAAAGAAAATAGCGAGCCATGCATTTTTTATAGGTCAACGAAACTGAATGGAGCTATATCTTTTAACTATTTACTTTCCAAAAGAGGTATTTCTCTATTTGATCGACATTTATTTTTATGTACCTATTCAATAGATTTGAAACGTGCATACATCGTAACGTGTATACTTATAATCCTGGTAAATATCCGATACGTCGGGAACTCGAGTAAAACCGAAGCAAAAGATAGCCGTGACATTACTGTCACGGCTTACGCCAGTACAGTAGTACCCAATTAATATGGCTTATCGATGTACCTGCGCAGAAGATATATTTTCAAAGCGCGGGAAACGCTATTGGTCGGCAGCTGCCGCCATGTTAGCGCGCGCCGTGCGGAGGGGCGTGACTTGCGAGTGAGACGGAACTAATAGCTGCAGTGTATTATGAACTTTATAGTAGTGATCTAAGGTTGATTGTAAGTTTTAAGCATTCTTTCGTTAATCTTCGGGGCCATACTTTCTTTTCTGTCCGAACGAAGATTCACGACGCGCCATATAAGTTGGGTAATACTGTAATAGCCTGATGTTTATGTCGATATATTACCTCCACGTCTAAGTTTCATAATTACCCTACTACGTTTAATAATAAAGGAGTTATGTAACACGTGATTCCTGTCACTTGCTAGACTGAAATCATAAAATGTCACTTTTATTGTGGATGTTTTCATTTGACAAAGCATATTTTAGTCACTATCGTTTTTTTCACGTCACTGTCCAGAATGTTTGTAATTAAGTTAGGATTTCTAGCTATTAAGAGGTTGTTTCAATCTGAAACTGTTTGTAACAAAGTTACGTAACCCATGTACAGATCGCCATTGCGATTGCCACTGCAAACCGCTCCTTTTTGGTGGAGGCTTAATGAAAATAAGTACTTTATAAGTAAATGTCTAATGAATTTAAAATTTATTTTTCATTCCTATATCTATAATTTTAAGAACAGCTATGGGATTTGATACCACATCAGATGTCCTCTCTTTTATCGGCTCACCGACAACCCCGAACCTCGTTTAAACCAGGGACCCAAGTCTGCTATTACAATTGTGTTCCAATGAACTATCAGTGATGTCAAAATTGACACATTTTAAAACTACTAAAACAATAGCGTCATAATGGCGCTATGATTTTCCACTGAAACTATAATCGTGCCACAATGATCTTTTAGTTGTCAGTTTTGACAGTTTTTGTACCAAAATTCTTTTCGTTCATTATGGGACCATTATGAATTAGTAAACTGCGTACATCGGCTCAATGATAATGGAATTGCAATATCGTGTCAGTATGACATTTTAGCAGACTTGGCCCCATCTTATCTATTCTCAAATCTATATTAGTTCCCAAATCAATTAATATAACGCAATACCTAATAACACCCTGGATTAAATAAAACTTACTAATACCAATAACTTCGCAAATGAAACTTAATCACTTATGATTAAACTTGTAATTCCAAACTCCAGTCCAACAGTCCACTAGTTGGAAGTGGAAACTTTGCGAGAGGTACAAAGTTCGTCTGGTCACTTTGAAACATGCTGTGCGAGTTCATTTCGACTTACAGGAGTTCCAGCCGTGTGTGACGAATCTAATTTTAATGTAACGACGGTTTTATTAGTTTGTAGTTGGAAAGATTGTTATCGGAAATTCTGAGTCAGGCTTTTGTAAGCCAAGCGTTGCTATTTCGTATTCGTGAGGAAACCACAGCACGGTGGTAGATGTAATTTGGGCTGGCTACCGCTCTCAAAATGAAAATCTGACAAGCACTTACAGTAGTATCCAACTGATATGGCGCGTCGTGAATCTTCGTTCGCATAGAAAGTATGGCCCGAAGATTACGAAAGAATGCTTAAAACTTACAATCAATCTTAGATCACTACTATAAGGTTCATAATACACTGCAGCTGTTAGTTCCGTCTCACTCGCAACTCACGCCCCTCCAAGTATCTTCTGCGCAGGTACATCGGTAAGCCATATCAGTTGGGTACTATATCCAATTTCTTTGGGTACTACTGTACCGGTGTGTTTCTGCAGCTGCATTTGTAAGTCCTTCTGGGCTTTGTGTGTTTACCTCCATAATATCACTTACCTTATGGTGAGCAGGTCAAAACACAATCCTATCGATAGAACAAAATACACACGCTTTCAAACTAGTTTTTTTATAGTTTTTCTTTTTCTTCTATTTTTTTATACCACTAAGGTGGCAAACAAGCATACGGCCCGCCTGATGGTAAGCAGTTACCGTAGCCTATGGACACTTGCAACACTTGTATCACTCGCGCGTTAAACCCTAAAATATTCTATTCTGCAAATAACGTGAATAATAATTAAGTAAATGGAAACAATAAGATCAATTTAAAAAAAATGTTAAGTGCAGTGTATTTTGTACGATTAATTAAATAAATAAGATCACTGTAAATTCTTTGTAACTATTGGACACCGAATATCCCACAATTCAGTTCAAAAATACACACGCTTTCAAACTAGATTTTTTAAATAGTTTTTCATTTTTTTATATTCTGCAAATAACGTAAATAATAATTAAGTAAATAAAAACTATAAGATTATGTGAAAAAATGCGTATTTGAATAAATAATTAGACATTCTTCGTACGCAGCCATCTGCTTCCAAAATAATCAGACCTTGGACACCAAATGTCTCAAAATTCAGATCCCGATGTCCGTATGAAACTATCCTATTAAGATTAGTAGAGCTTAGCATTTTGCTCAAAATGCAGTTCGACTGGGGAAGTACTTCTCCTTATAGACAAGCGCAGCCAAATAACAATGTTGTGTTCCGGCGTGAGTAAGATTGCCAGAGCTCATTGGGTCTACGGTTAACATTACGGTTACAGTTATCACCAAACGGGCCGTAAGCCAGTTTCCAGACTATTAGTCGTATAAAAATAACTAAATTTATTGAAAGAATATTTAATATATAAGTATGTTATTAGTTTACATAATGCTCTTTGTGTCCTGAACGAATACAATAAAATAATTGGACTGTTTTACAAAAACCTTAAACCGACTTCAAAGTACACTAAGAAGTAATCAAATCCTGATCTGATGACAATGGGACCAAACTGAAAGCGTACCCTTTCAAATTTTTTTTTTTTTTTTTTTTTTTTTTTTTTTTTATTTTTTTTTTATTTTTTTTATTTATCCTAGGATACACCTTCTTTAGTGTTCCCTATTCATACTACAATCTAGCCTTAATATTAGGCTAATAAGTAATTTAAATTTAACATAAACTTCTATATTGACTATTTCTAAGAATGTGTCCATTAACACTTTTCTTATTGTCTCTATTAAGGGGAAGACACTTTGTTCTTGTGTTCTTTATAATAGCACTTGGACTACGTTACACTATTATAGCTATCACTACACTAACTCAAATGGTTTAGTTCTTTTGAGTCGTCTCACTATGTCTGTGTGATCGAGGAGCTGGATTGCCTCAACGTTCACATGATGATGAAGCCGGTTGTGGTGAGCTTCTGCATATTTTTTAATCACTGACTGTACGAGCTCTACTTTTAGGTCCCGATGGAGGTCGACATTTCTGATGTACCAAGGGGCATTCACTATTTCCCTCAGTACCTTGTTCTGGAAGCGTTGGATAATCAAAATATTGCTCTGTTTGGTGCAGCCCCATAGCTGTATACCATAAGTCCATACTGGCATAAGGACTTGTTTGTATAATACAAGTTTATTGTGTATTGACAACTTAGAGTGTTTTCCAAGCAACCAATACATTCTTTTATACCGCAGGTGTAATTCGTTGATTTTCTTCTTGACGTGAGCTTTCCAGCGTAGCTTAACATCAAGCGTCATGCCGAGATATTTAGCTGTATTCTCATATGGGATTTGTTTGCCATCAATATAGACTGGAAAATACTGGTGTTTCATATTACTAAAGTCTATATGAATAGATTTGGATTCATTAAGTTTAATTCTCCATTTTTTTGTCCAGTTATAAACTTGATCAATAGCTGTTTGAACCTTATCAGCTGCCTCCTTGTGGCTATTCCCTGTAGCCATTATGGCAGTATCGTCAGCAAAGGTAGCGATGGTGTTGTTTTCAAGTTCAGGAATATCACAGGTGTATAATAGATACAGGACCGGACCCAATACACTACCTTGTGGTACACCAGCTCTTATTTCTTTCAGTTCAGAGTAGGCATCTTCTTGCCTTATTCTAAATACTCTATTTGAAATATAAGATTCCAGGATATCAGCGAACTGCTTTGGTAGGTTTTTTCTGAGCTTATGGATGAGACCTTCATGCCATACTTTATCGAAAGCCTGTGCCACATCCAAGAACACAGTAGAGCAGACTTTTTTCTCTTCAAGAGTATTTTCTATTAGGTTAATAATTCTGTGCACTTGATCTATTGTTGAGTGCTTTTCTCGAAACCCAAATTGATGATCGGGTATGAGATTCTTACTTTCAATGATACCTTTTAGTCTTTTGAGCAACAGCTTCTCAAATAGTTTAGACATGATAGGCAGCAGGGAGATCGGCCTGTATGATGTAGCTTCATGTGGCGGTTTTCCAGGTTTTACTATCATTATTACTTCAGCAACTTTCCATAAGTCAGGTACTTGTTTTAACCTTAATGAGGCATTTATAAGGGTTGTTAGTTTGACTATACCTTTTTTTGGTAGATTACGAAGTATTTCTCCTGTTATCAAATCATAACCAGGAGATTTGCGTGGGCTTATATGTTGCTTAATTTCTCGTGCAACTTCTCTAGGTGTAACTAGCTTTATATTTTCATCAGTATCATTTGGCATCGTATTTTTGTCCAAGGTAAGGACTTCATTTGTTTCACCATTGTTAGGTTGAAAGATGGCTTCTAGGTGCTCTGCAAACCTTCTAGCCTTTTGCTCGTTATTTAATGCCCATTTTCCATTCCCATCTTTGATTGGTGGAATTTGAATAACAGGCTTTTTCAGATTCTTGGTGGCCTTCCACAAGGAGTAATCTGTAGTACGATCACAAGTAATACTTTGTAGAAATTTATTTGTGGACTCATCGTTAAATGCCTGTATTTGCCTATGAACTTTTTTTGTTAAGTTGTTAAGCTTTCTTTTATCTTCAGGGCACCTAGATTGATGCCAGGTTTTCCTTTGTCTTCTCTTTTCAGCTATGAGTTCTATTATTTTGGTAGGATACGTATTTCCTTTGGTTTTCTTGTCCCTGAGTGGAGTATTTTTCCATGCTGCTTTTTGAATGTCTTCTATGAACCTTTGGACTCCATTGTTTAAGTTTTCCAGTGTCTTAAGTGGAATCTTAAGATCTATATAGTTATCTAAGTCTATCTTAAAGCTCTCCCAATCTGTAAACTTATTCACTAATGTCAGAGCGCTTTTATTATATAGAATATTCTCACTTATTTCTAGATATATTGCAGAGTGATCTGAGCTCATATCATAGCTATGCTGTGCTCTTATATATTTGGATGATATATTTTTTATGATGAAAAAATCTATGAGGTCTGGGATTTTATGGGGATCTGTAGGCCAGTATGTGGGCATTCCAGTAGACGCCACGTCACATTTTATGCCTTTTATAGCGCCCAATAATTCTCTGCCCTTAGTAGTAGTTAGTCTGGAGCCCCAATACGTGTTTTTAGCATTGAAGTCACCTCCTAGAACAAATCTACTCCCAAGGCTCTTTAGAAAAGTCATATACTGTTCTTTCCTGATTAAATATCGAGGTGGACAATAAATGGCTGAAACAGTAATAGGATATCTCTTGGTTTTGATAGATATCGCCACAGATTGTATTTCTTTCTCTTCATACTTTATTTCTTCGTGATGTTGAATGTTTTGTTTTACAATCACAGCACTACCGCCTCTAGCAGTGTTATCAGGATGTAACGCGTGATACACTTTGTAGCCTTTAAACTTAATGTGTGATTGTTTTGTAAAGTGCGTTTCTGATATTAGACACACATCAATATTTTCTATGTCTAGGATTACTTGCAGTTCGTTTTGATGCTTTAGTAACCCATTTGAGTTCCATGTCATAATTTTTAGTATGGTATTCATTTTGTCGGTTTCAATATAGCTGTTTTGGCACTATTTTCGATTCGTTTTAGTCTATCATCAAATGTTAACATGAGCTTTAAGATATCATCTAATTTACTATCACTACTAACACTTGCTGGAGGACCCTGGTGTACTTTGGTGTCTTTTGTAGCTGCTTGGGCGAAAGATATATTTCTACTTGTGAATTTATCAAGTTTTCTTTGAATAGGCTTACCTTGGACAGGACCATCTTCTTTTTCATTGGCTACCTTGTATTGGCGTGTTACAGATGATTTTTTGGTATTTTTGTTTCGTATCAGTTGGATTTCTTTAGCTATAGCACATCCCCTGTAGTTGGCTGGATGCGGATCTCCACAGTGTAAGCATTTTGGCTTTTCATCAGTTGTTTTTTTGCACTCTTTGGTTAGATGTTTACCTGTGCATTTTACGCATCTCGGTGCTTTAGAGCAATACCTTTGTGTATGTCCATAAGCTTGACATCTCTTGCACTGAGGTACTAGTTTGTTGGTTTTGATTGCCTGTATCTCCACTTTATAGCCCATAATAGTTTGTATATTATATATTTTATTTATTTGCTCTTCATTATTGAATGTCAGCATGAACATATTAAGTGGTTCCTTAGTTTTCCAGCTCAATTTGTTTACTGCGTCTAATATCTTGTGACCTTTGCTTTTTAGGTCTTCTACTATTCTCTCCGGTTTGCATGAAGAGTGAAGTTTTTTGACCATCACTCGTATTGGTCTCTCTTGTTTATTCTCATAAGAATGCCATAGACAATCGTTATCAGTAAGAGATTTTGTTATTTTTCTATACGTTTCTTCATTAGTTGCATTAATTTTGAATGTGTTAGCGTTCATCATTTTGATAGTGAATGCTTCGGGTTTCTGGTTTTCTGATAAGAAATCATAGAAACTCTGGAAGTCTGTAATGCCATCTACTATGATAGGTGGTGGCATTGGAACTTTCTTAACCTTGTCTTTGCTGACGTTCGGTTCTTGGACAAGCGTTTTATCTTGAGTGGGTGTGGTGTTCAATTTTCTCTTCTTTCGTGTTTTTGCTTTTACACGAATCCACTCCGTTTCTTGGGCAAGATCTTCTTCGTCCGTGCCATATTCAACATGGGGGGAAGAAGTCTCCATGGTGGTATTCTCTGTTTTAGAGTTATTCTCCGCAAGGCATTTTAATTGCTGTTGAAGAATTTCAATTTGACTCTGCAAATCCTTTACATGGCTTTGCAGTTTTTCGCGCTCTGCGCGCTCCTCACTGTAATGTTTGTACAACAGATGTTCAGTTTCTGTTGTAAGACTGATTTTACTCTTGCCTGGGGATTTCTTCGAAGCCATTATTACGAATTTATTAGCGAAAACTATCTTCGCCTTAACAATATTATTTGCTGACAAGCGTACGCCACGGTAACTGGGTCATCGCGGTGCGGCCGCCTCGCCGGCTTTGTTATGACGCGTTAGCACTTTGCACTGTTTGGACCGCACGGTCGCGTCTTCGCGAGTTGCACGACTGTTCTCAGCGAAAATTGAACGATCACTCTCGACCCTTTCAAATAAAAAAAGAATTTTCCAAATCGGTTCATAAATGACGGAGTTATGAGGTAACAAACATAAAAAAAAAAAAAAAAAAAAAAAACATACATTCGAATTGAGAACCTCCTCCTTTTTTTGAAGTCGGTTAATAAAAAACGTAACGTAACCAAATAGGTAAGTTTCCTTCTAGATTCCCAGAAGTTTTGTTTGTTTTATGAGTAGTTCATAGTTCTTTACTAGCAGTGTTCTTACGCTAGAAATCACATTAATATTAAAAGCCTCTGTGTGGTTTGTTCGTTGTTTGTTCTCTTTGTATATGTAGAACATGTGTAATGTATTTTAAAGTGATGTCTCTTTGCACAAAATATAGTGTTGCACAGATTTTTAATGTCAGGGTTGAGAATATTAGTTTTAAATTGTTTTCAGTACGACACTTATGTGCGAGCTTTGTGGCTATAAAATAAAAGGCCTGATACTGCAACACCTACCCTTCCTTACCACTTTCAACCACATCATTAATTACCATGGTGAGATTGCGGTAAAACACAGGCCTATTCACAGTAAAAAAAACACCACTTACATAGTGGATATTCGTCAGTGCGATTATTTGGGATAGTGACTATTCAAGTATTTAAGAAGCTTCCAGTTATAGGTGGTATATTAGTATTTGGTCATTAATCTAAAGTTCTTGTCTCACTTTCTCATCTCACTAATATCTCGGCTAATATTACAAATGCGAAAGTTTGGATGGATGGTTGTTTGTTTAGTTACTCAATCACGCTTCAACAACCGAACGGATTAGCATGAAATTTGGCGCTTTGAACGCTGATAGAATATGTTTTGGATTAATAGGGTAATTTTTATCCCGGGAAAACCATATATCCCTCCGGTACGCGGGTGAAACCGCAGGGCGCAAGTAGTTTGTAATAAATCTTTGAGATCTTCAAAATGGGCAGGTAAGGAGAAACGTGGCGACATCAGGTTTTGAAGAAAAAGTGACCCATAGCTTTTCTTACACATTCTACAGTCCAGAAACATACGCTATTTAGTTCAAAGGATCCACACTGATAACGTAGTCATTCCTTGATATTCTCCATAAGAACAATTTTTTATCCGATCTGATATCAATATTTTTTGCAGATGATGATAATCCTGTGGCAACTGGCAATGAAGTGAACCACCTGGCAACGCTGCCGGAGGAAGAAGCAGTGGTAGCCATGATGGGGTTACCACGGGCTGGTGAGATCACCAGAGCTCAACTAAGGATAAAAGAGAGCAAGGAGTTTAAGGTAATGAGCTCACTGCAATATAAAAAACTACTATAAGCCTGAATGTCTGTCAAAGATTTTGAAAGAAATCTCCAATTTGCAGATCTATGTCTATCCATTGCTCGTAAAAGTTCATGGATCAAAATGTTCTGACTGGGTGGATATGTATAGAAAGAATAAAAATGCAAAGGCTTTGACTAACTGCTTCGCATTACGGATTATAAAATTTTTGGATCGGATCCAAGTCACGAAAAATTTATGACATGCAAATCATACATAAAGAAACTATCATTAAAAGATTTATTTACGAACTTAATTAGAATTTTGTTTTATTTTAACAGGATTTTCTTCTGAATAAGGTAATTAATTAAGGGTAATTAAAGTCATGATGATCCAAGCAAGTGAGCACCAACCATGTATTGTATAATTTTTTTCCCATCATGAGTCATATCAATTCATTGAGACTAGTGAAAATAGTTGAAGATTTTATCAGCGAGATGATCCCCTTGTTTTTTAAAAGAGCTATGTTATAAAGCACACATAATCATAACAGTTAAGGGCTAAAAGGAATTAACAAGATACATGCGTGTTGTGAATCGTGAGTTTGTGAGAAGCATGTCCAATAGTATAATAATATCTACCGATCATCTTCATCTTATTATTGATAAATATTATTAGAAGATATTTACATGTGACTTTAAAATAACTAATGTTGAATCTTCTTTGCAGAATACAGTAGACAAACTTGTGCAAAGAGCCAATGCATCAATAATTATAGGCACGTCTTCATGGAAAGAGCAGTTTTCAGAAGCTTTGACAGCAAGTTCAGGTACGTTCCTATTCCTAGGGTAGTTTTTAAGTTCGCATAATTTTTCTTGTGACCTTTCTGCTAGTTCTGTGACTATTTCATCAAATAGTAAAGTACTTTGACAGATTTGTCCAGCCTAATTAAGTTTGTACGTTTATTTCCTAAAAACTGCTATTATAGTCGGGCTGATTCTTCGTAAATACTTTCAAGTAAAAATGTAATCAATATTATTTCTTGTTCCTAGGTTCAGATGACCCTGACGAGCCACCTTCTTGGTCAGACTACATTCTTCACATAGTGACGCTATTTTGGAAGATCATATTTGCATTTGTGCCTCCAACAGGTATGTTGTTAAAATTAGACTATTTTCTATACTACAATTCATTTTTGTATCAACTCCTCTAATTCTTAACTTATGATTTCCTTTCAAGCTAATAAGGTCTAATTTCCAACAGACATTGGTGGTGGCTACGTTTGCTTCGTAGTATCAATCATTTGCATCGGATTAGTAACGGCCGTCATTGGAGACGTGGCATCACACTTCGGCTGCACACTTGGTATCAAGGATTCTGTTACTGCCATCGTCTTTGTGGCTTTGGGGACGAGTATACCTGGTGAGATTGGTTATTTATAGAATTTACTTACATTATAATTATTTAACTGATAGTCGCCATATCATCATCAGTTCATAAATAGCCTCCTATTCTGATATTAAATCTTCACTTTTATAGTAACGGTAGATGCTGTCACCAGAAAGCCACTATGGTTTTTGGTATGATAAAATTAAAGCATATTTTGCTTTAGATGTTAAAGTACTGAACATAAAACTAATTTTCTCAAAGCGTTTATGAGTTTCTGATATGCATCGACCATCTCAAACAGAACACTGTTCTATGAAAACTTTACTGACTCTTTAGACATTTTATCTGCTTCGGTTATTATGATGTGAAGTTATCGTTTATTATCCGTGTTTAAGACATGGCAGCTTGTCAGCACCCATTGGTTAATAGTTTTTAGATGTTACTTAATTAATAATGGTATAATATAACACATGTTTTCGGAATCACTAACAAACTTCTGTTTTGTATTAATTAAGCTGTGAATTTCATCTTGGCAAGATTTATAATGAAATCCAATCATGTCAAATACTGTAAATTTTACTTATAAGTCTCTTTCTGAATGAAGTTTATGATCAAATAAGTTGCAAAGTTAAATTAAATAAAAACAACAGTACAATGTGTTACTGACCATTAAGTTTCCCCCACAGATACCTTCGCCAGCAAAGTAGCAGCAATCCAAGACAAGTATGCTGATGCGTCAGTAGGCAACGTGACAGGTTCCAATGCTGTCAATGTGTTCCTCGGCATTGGAGTAGCGTGGACTGTTGCTGCCATTGTACATTGGAGCAAGAATGAGAAGTTCCTTGTGGATCCTGGGAAGTAAGTAATCATTTGTGGTCTTGTGGATATTGAAAGATTGTTAGTGTCATCGAAGGTAAGCTTCTTCTTTATAGTGTAAAGTAAAGTCAGCTTGCTGCGTCTGTTTAAAAGTGCTCACTTCAAAAAGTTTTGAACGGACATTCAAGTTTCCACCAATAGAGTCTTTTGGAGAAGGTTGGACTGTATGTATAGTAACTTCATTATTATGTGTTGTATTGGATATTATATGGGCTGAGGTTAATGGCAAGGCAGTCGTAAAAACAATCATGGGCGATATTTCTTTTCCTTAAGTGGTGTATACGAAGTTAATAGTTATGGCACCTGTGTGACGTTCGGATGACGTCAGCTAGTCTATAAAAGTATTTTTTAACAAAAATATTACATTTTGTATTGGCGTTATACTATTCTAGAAAAAAGAAAAGACACAACCCCAAAATAGTTTCTACCCGAATCTTGAATGATTTCTAAATCCTTTCCCATGACACAAAGCGACTTATATTCAGATCTAACAGTTTATGAACAATATGAGCTAAATATAATTGAAGTTTTGTAAGTCTAAAGGGCCAAAGGGTAAACATTATTAAACAAGTCAATAATATTGAATTGTCACTTGGCACTTAAACCCTTTAGACTTACAACCCTTCAATTGAGGTATTTATGAAATCTATTTGTCCACAGTCTTGCCTTCAGTGTCACAATGTTCTGCTCGGAGGCCGCCATAGCTGTTCTGGTCTTAGTTCTTCGAAGACGGAAAAGCATCGGCGGTGAGCTGGGAGGTCCTCGTGGCGTCAAAATATTTACCTCCATGTTCTTATTCTCCCTCTGGCTTATATACCTTACTATGTCCAGTTTAGAAGCATATGATGTAATTCAAGGATTTTAAAGATATTGTTTTGATATCTTCAATATTTAAATTGTCCTTATTATTCAATTCCTCAAATTGTGTTATGGGGTAAAATGTAGATAATCAATTGAAATCCTGCTCGTTAATTTTAGTGTAGTAAATGTAGACTTAATTATTCGAGCAGTTGATATAGAAGATATATCTTTATCTGAAGAATATATAAAAATAAATGATAAAGAAGATAAGATACATATAAAATGTAAAGTCAAAGATAAAAAGCTTATAATCTGGCGATACCATCATAATATGTCTAGCTAATGAATATAAAGAACATGATGAGCAATTTGCATATTATTAAATCTAGAGAAGGTATTTGTAAGTCAATGAATACATAATATTTGAAGCTAAGATTGCCTCGAATAATTAAGGTTTCATTACGAATTGGATTCCCAAACTAAAGCTTCTAAAAACGCTTGTATAAAATAATAAAAGAATCTAAAAACCAGTTGAGAATATAAATGCTCAAATGTACAGGATTAGATCCAAAAAATATGTATATCTTGAATGTATTCCCCTTTCTTCTAGAAAATTTTCCTCTATTTCAACATTTCTATAAACACAGATAATAATCGTTAAATGTAGCCTTAAAGGCTGTGGTATGTTTAGAATAAACTAGGTAACAGATCGGATACTATTGTATGGATTGTGAAAAATTACCTTCTTTAATTGACCGGGTTACATTCAAGTTTTCTGCTCTTGTGAATGCTCCAACAAGTTTAAATAGGGATAGTCAAGAGCCAGAAGTAGCTGATCACTATAGTACCGTGTCACATTACGTCATTTACAGTTTTCATGCAAACTTTCAAGATAATGCCAACCAGCTTATTATGAAAGGGTACTAAAGAGATATTTACTCTGACTATGCAAAATCAGCGTTGTATATATGACTTCAAAGACAAAGAGCACAATGTAAGAAGATAATCTACAAAATCGAGCAAAGTTAAAGTGAGATAGCAATACACCAAGACCTTTATTTAGTCACTTCCCTAATTAAAGAGTATAACGTCAGTCATCGATAGCTTAATTAATTTAGCTTAATTAGTGGCGATGACAGAGGGAAAGAACAGACAGCCTGAGACAGCCGTTTGATATTTGCTTTGATATAATAATACGCCGATGACAATAATATTAAGACAGTTTCTCTTGTGGAATAAAATGAAATAGATTTTTTAAAGGAAAATAAGATTTTTTTTTGTGTCTATCAAAATTGGCTCAATTTTCTTACAATTAGTTAATCAGTACGGGATGGGAGTTACTTTCACTTCATGCCGGGATTTTTTCGAAAAAGTAATAAATAATTTAATGGTGTCAAATTAAAGTCGGCAATTTTTGACAATCCACAAAGGTAATATGACGCTAATTTGAGAGAAAATAAATCAAATTATTATGGAGAATATTTTATAAATCAATAGATTTAGATGTCGTTCATACATGTAGTATTCTAGAGTATTTTGTATATAAATAAATATAACAAAATACATATTTATTTAGCTTTAGATATCGCTTAAGGTCGTATGCAGTTTGCGATGCTAAGGTGCCTAAATACTAGCGCGACTTGGGCGAACGACACGCGAACTGAAATATTTGGAATTCAGTTCTTAAGTGCATTATGATCTTGTTTAAATAATATTTAATTGAAATTTAATAGCCAAATTATTTATTAAATGTTTGTAGTATGTAGTTTCGATGCGTGAATAATTGTTTGTAAAAACATAAATGTATACATCGAAATTTTAATGGTACAAGATTTTGTCATTTTGATGCTGTGAATTTATTATGTTTTATTACTTTCACAGAAGTATGTGCTATTAAAGGCATCATGACAAAGTGTTTAATGTATCGTTATTTATTTTTAGATTTCTTGTGTTTGGTATTAATTAGGTCATATAGTATGTGAGCGGTAGAAACTAGAGTTTAAGTAATTTCGTCTAGGTGTGTTTTATTGACATTAAAAATTGTTCATGATATTTTAATGTCAAGCTTCAAGTCTTACGGCCTATAATTCTATAATATCGCTTAAATGTTTTCAGACCTTTAGATTATTTTTAGCTACTGTTCGATTTTCTATGTATCTTTATGAAACATTTTCTGCCTGACTTTGGACCAAATAATCTTTTCGAATTTATTTTATATATAGACTTTCTCTATGGTCTTTTTTCTAAAATGGTAGATTTTCTAAATTTTCAACGTTTATTAATTTGCTAAATTCCTAGATATTACAATATTTAGCCCATTCTAACTAGAACTATCAATTTTACCTATACAACTACGAAGAATCATTTTACTTACATTTATTGTAACTCGCATATTTATAAATGGATATACAAACAAAAAAAAAGAGTTGAAAATGATATTAAAATCGACTACAATGTTTGATATAATATCTATTACTGTTACTAATTACTACTAAGAAAAACATTACCTACATTAAAAAAAAAAATAATCGAATAATAGAATACTGATCGAATGGATAAATAGCCCAATGTAGGTTAACACGGAGTTTTTCGCAAAAGGTGTGAAGAGATTTTTGCAGAGACGACAAAGCGGGATTGATTCCCCTGATATTATAAGCGTCTTAGGCGATACCCGCTTACCATCAGGCGGGCCGTAATGCTTGTTTTCTACCTTAGTAACCCATAATCATAAAAAGAAATATCCACCAGTTTAATGCTAATTGTACAAGTAATTATATGGTATCGATAATTACGTAGATATCGAATCAAAATGACTGTATTATCGATTTACTCACTAAAAATAGACACGTTACTGCACTGTCGACGAATATGTAAGTTCTTTTGTGGTATATTATTCGATTATATTCTTTTAGATACTTATATCGATAATTCCGTTTTATATCAAACCTCTCGAATTATATTTTTAAATGGAAAAAAGGTTATTGGTCATGACTGATTATTTTTCCTCAGCCGTCAAACGATCACTCAAGTTCATACTTCGAGTTAATTGAAATTTATTTTCACAATCACCGTTATTTTATTCTCAATTTGTTCCGAAGCACTCGAATAGCTCTTTAATCAATCAGTAATGTCGACATTCATCATGAGGACTGAGTGGAGCATTTGTAACCGAACTGTATTTAGGAGCTTATTTTCAATTACGTTAGACTAAAACTCCTTTGAATCTTTCTGGAATTATGAATAAGATTTTATCTGGAAATGAATATTCTTCCTTTGATCTAGTTTTATTAATTCGTAGATTTCTTTATGATTCCAAATTTGAATATGTTGTTTTTTATGATATTACAAATGATCGCTTAATTTAGGTAAAATTTTTATTGTATTATTTGATCTTATGATTATACCTAAAAAAATCTTGTATAAATTTTAATAACTAAAAGATTTTTTATGTGTTGGTCTTAAAACGGTTTTATCGATAAAATAAAAAAAATACAATTTTCTATCTAAATGTCGTGCGTATTAGAGTCTTAAATACTTGTATTGCATGTAAAATATACGCCATTTTGTAGTTATAACGAACTGATAGTGTACATAGGACGTTATGTATTACATTATGAGATTTTATTTACAGAGAAAGTAATGTATTGTAACGATGAAATCTCATACAAAATCTATGTGTCAGTTTTTTTCTATATTGTATTTTTTGTAGGGCTCTGTATTTTATTATCTTGTAAAAACATAATCAGCGCTAGCATGTAAAATAATATTTCATTAACAAAACTAAAGACAAACTTACATGCATTAAAGCAAAACTAAAGCTAGCGGTATAAGAGGTATTTTTGCAAGTAAAAATACGACTACGGAACCCTACATTATGTGTGATATTACACACCCTTGCTGAGTTTTATGTTGTGTATGTAAGTATAAAAAGAGTTACTAGCGTATGATAAAGATAGTTTAATTCGCATGCATTTTAGAGTTTCAATCTTCAATGTTGCTCCTATCTGTACAAACCTTTATATTAAAATATTCTCCTACCAGATTATACTATTGGGCAAATAAAAATTATTACCCAAAATAAATATTACCTTTACTATAAGTTTCATTTTGCTAAGCCGTCCGACATCAAAGAGAATTATTTTATTGTTATATTTATTCATAAATATAATATTTGATTTATTTTTGAGCATGCATTGAATTTATTTCACATTATTGCAAAATACATAATGTGACCTACTTTTTATTTTGTTAACATATTATTCCATCTATTTATTTCTTTCTTTATAATTATTACATAAAAAATACTCATAAAGCTAATTTATACCTATTTTGTAATCAATAGTTCCTAAATATAGTTACTGTCTTTCAAGTACAGTCGTCTACAGAAATACTTAGACATCTATCGAAAACTACTAGCTGTTCGTGCCCGGCGCCACCTGGGTAATCTTGACCTTCCTGATAAATTAGTAACACAACAAAAAGAAACAGCCGAATTGGGCGAACCGTTTCCAAGTGACAATCATTAAAACATGCAGCTATAAAAAAAAATACACATCAAATCGAATCAATATCCTCATAAGTGTTAAAGTGGACGACTTGTGTTTTTAAATAGTATATTTTGTTTGTTTTTAAATATATTTAAGGTAACTTCAATATTTCCTACCCTCTAATGTATAGTTACTATTCGATATCCTATTTCGTAGTCAACATTTGAGTGTCATTATTTTACATTGGGCAAGAGATATAGGTAGGTATATCAGATGATTTTATTTTAGTTTTGCCTTGACATAGTATAAAAATCTGTCACTGTTCTTAAAAAATGTTATTACTTGATAATTTCTGGTTCATTCCTCGACGAGACAAAAAATAAGATGCAAAAAAAATCGCTGGAAAGTGATATAACACCATTCAAAATCGGTGTATTCAACGCAACTCAATCGGCGAACCTTTGTTGCCTGACCCGGCAAATTTAGAATAGTTTAGTTTATCCTGATTCCAAACTCCGGGAATAAATTTTCAAAAATCAGCCAGTGATACTTTTAAGTAAAAATAAGTTCTGAAATTAAAATCAAACTGGGCTAGTGTTTAAAAAAATTATAGTCCATGTACCTTGAGCATCAGATAGCCAGATTGAATTTTTATAATAATAGAAATCAATTGTTTTTTTTTAACCGCTGCTCCAGGGCAGGCAGTGACAGAAACATTTCCAAGCCAAAGCACGGGTTTACCTATCTATTATTTAGGTTACAAGATTTATTTATTAAAAATTCTGACACTAAATAATGTAATTAGTTGTAACAAAATAAATACAGCACGCCGACCGAACGTTATATTTAATTATGTTAATTTTTATAATAATTAATTGTTAAAATAAAGTGTTTGTTAAGTACTTAAACTGTGTGTCTTATTTATTTTTAGTATCTAAATAAACATGTCGTTTTACTTCGGACAGTATTGTCCTAGTGACCACAATCACACCAGAGTAAATAACAATGTGGCCGAGAGAGGTAAGTACATAGAAGCCTAGAATTTATCATCGATCACCCGATACCTATAATTTCAATGCTATTAAAGCCAGAGTGAATATGCATTTTCTGGATAAGGTTACATTCTAGATCTCGTCATGATTTATTTTATAGATAGATAGTCCGTCGACTATCAAATAATTATTAATAATATTATTAGTTATTATTAAGTTTGGTCATCACCAAACTTAAGCCCGAGAAGAAACAAGAATCTTCCAGCAATCTTCTGAATTTTACAAACCTACCTATGTACTCTATAAAATAATTTTCCGATAAGTTACCATCATCAAAAACTCATTTAGGTACGTGGCAAGTGTTAGCTAAAGTGTTAACAAAAGTTAAAAGTGAATTTTATTCTCACAATACACAAAAAGCAGTAAGCATTTACTGAAATGCATTTTCTGTTATCTGTACATTTTCGCGAACATTTATTTCACTGCAAACAAAAATGTTTTAATGAAAAACGAAAACAACCGGTCGACTCTTTGTCGAGACCCATTATTTGTTTTAGGGGTATGTCCGCGAATATTCATGAGGATTTAATAAAATTATTCGATGAATTATTGAAGGATTCTAGATTTCTCTCTTCTATTGGCAATATTCGAAGATTACATGAAGAAAAAAAATTACCCACAGTATTAGTTTGCATAAGTAAATCTCTTGTTTAGAGTTAAATATGGTTTAAATACTGAACAGTAAGCTGTCCTAACTGAGGATAGGAAAATCCATAGTTGTTAGGAAAAGTTTTAATTAAATATGTCTAAAAGCCCCAGTACCTAATCTATCGATGATGCTAATACTTAATCCCCCTTACGTGCAAGGGTTTAAAGCAAGTTTAGCAAAACCTAGTTTTACCCAGGTTTTAAATATGTCACTTTGTAACGTCATATAACACAAAGAGTTGGGCTATCTTAAAACCTGGGTTTTACAAAACTTGGTTTAAACCTGTTCACAGAAACCTCGCATTATTCTTGCTAAAATAGCATAAAATTGTAATTATTTTATACCGTATTCAGAGACGTCAATTAAGTGTAATGATCCGTTATTTATAGACCTGTCCCTTTCTATAGTAATACAATAAACAAAGATAGAGATCCTTTAAATTCTAATGTCTTCTCTGAGTACGGCAGTAAGATTGTTTTACTGGGATTTAATTACTCTAAATAGGGTTATATATAGGATTCCGTTATTATTAAGTCTAATAAAAATCATTTTGAAATTTTGTGATATCAAAATTATTCATTTTCAAGTAGACCTAAAATAACCTACTACAGTATTACCCAACTGATAAGGCGCGTCGTGAATCTTCGCACAGAAAAGAAAGTATAGCCCCGAAGATTAACGAAAGAATGCTTACAACTTTCAATCAACCTTAGGACACTGCTATAAGGTTCATAATACACCGCAGGTGTTAGTTCCGTCTCACTCGCAAGTCACGCCCCTCCGCATGGCGCGCGCTAACATGGCGGCAGCTGCCGACCAATAGCGTTTCCCGCGCTTTGAAAATGTATCTTCTGCGCAGGTACATCGGTAAGCCATATTAATTGGGTACTACTGTACCTACTTAACCTTCCTAGTTTTATCATAATTTATTTAAGCAGTTACCTTAAATTGTATGAACTATAATATAAAAACTACATTATGATGAAAGTAAATACCTCTCACACAAGGAAACTTCTATATTTTTTTTATTTACTATAGCGCTTTAGTTTAGCGCGCTATATTATCAACGCTATCTTTCTTGGAGAGCAAAACGGCTCAACGTAATCTTACCTTGGCTAATTCAATGAATCGCGATACGACCGAAGTTGATAGACGTTCCATTCCGATGGCAGATTGGATTGAGTTCCGCTCCTTACCGCAGACACGACCGCAACCCTATCTCATAGAATATATACTTTTAGATCGACCATTCCCTTCATGTATAGTTGAACTATGAACAAGATTATAAAAAAAAAACAAAAAGGTTTATATAATTCTTTTTCTATTAACTCATTCTTCCATGCATCACCCGTGGCTTCAGTTGAAAATCAGCGGTGTAGTTATATGCAGCACATGCTGAGCTGGGGCCTATTGGACCCATCATAATAACTAACACACGCACTAACATGGCGGCAGCTACCAACCAGCGTTTCCCACGCTTTGAAAATGTATCTTCTGCGCAGGTACATTGGTTAGCCATATTAGTTGGCTACTACTGTACAATATCGCAAAATTTTGCTATGTATTTTATAATGTCATGTTTTTGATATTAATTACTAGCTGCCCGCGGTTTCACCCGCGTTTCCGGGATAATAAATATAAAGCCTGGAAATACTCAGGGATAATGTAGCTGCTTCGAATCTGACTGTTAGTTGCAGAGATTAGCCCGTTTAATCTTTCGGAATCACGACATCAGGGGGTGATTCCGTAAGTTTTCTGTCTCTAACGAATGCACGTAGAAACGTTAAATAAGTTAATTGTATAAATTATTTCCTACCTGTCTCTTTCTATTACTATTCAATAAACAAAGATGGATATGGATATACTTTAATAAGACATTAGATTTTAATAAAGTCTGAAAATGTGAATATAAATTAAAGATGAAGATTTCTTTTCCACAAACACAGGTATAGAGAGAGTAGCAACCGCATCACTTTTAATAACAATCGACTTGCAGGTTCATCCTAGTAGGCATATATACAGGGTGTAAGGGACATCACCGCACAAACGGATACCATGGGTCCAGGACATGATTCTGGACCCCCCCATGTTGGAATTTTTCGTCGGTTTTTCCCAAATTTTAAAAATTTTTTTTTTAGTTTTTTTTACTTTAGACTGTTCATAATCGTTATTCTTTCCTAACCCAAAGAGATTTAAAATAAATAAGTTATTAATTCATTACTTTCACTAAAAGTAGCAATGTAAATAAAAGTAGAAACGGTGTAGGTATTATTGTTGTTGGCGATATTCGCCTGCAGTCAGCGACATACTACGTAGGCACAACGTTATCGCGCGTTTAAATCGCGGTGTTCACAATACATTGCGCGCTCGAAAATGACAATTTCTATAACCGATCATTAGCGAGGTGAATGACTTTCACAATTTGATTAGTGGCATTAGGTGTAGCCTTTTCGCGAAGTTTGCGTTACCATGCGAAATACACCCTGTATATCAAATTATTCGGTCCTGACCGTCTGACTTACATATTCTGTGGCTGCGTACAGTTCCCATATACGCTGATACAACTACCACATAGTTTTGCGCAAGTTAATTAACCCAACTGGCTTTGTTTAAGTTACGACTAGCTTTTGCCGCGGGTTTGTTTGCTTTTCAAACAGTATTAGCTTAGTTTGTGCGTGTTCGTGCTTGCAGTTGCGATTTTCTGATCCGATTTCAAACTGTTCTTACTCGGGAAATTTGGATTGGTTTTAGGGATCCGTAACTAAATGGTAAAACGGATCGCTTTTTTGTGTCGCGCTGGATGGACTTTCTTTATTATTTTCTTCTATCTTTATAAATAAAATATTCAGTTTATTTAGTATGGTTGTTAAAGAACTTATGAACGTTAATAATTGACTCTCACATTGGTTTCCACTGAGGAGACATTGAAGGCATTTTTTAGCGGAATTATATTTTTAACCGACTTCAAGAAAAGGGGGAGGTTCTCAATTCGGATGTTTGTATTTTTTTTTATTTTTTTATGTATGTTCGGGCATAACTCCGTCATATATGGACGGATTTGCAAAATTCTTTTTTTGTTCGAAAGGGGTTTATACCGAAATGGTCCCATATAAATTTCATATAGATGAAACTAAAAATTCAAAAATAAATTAACTTTTTAACAAAAAAATAAACCGCCTTCAAAGTACACTAAAAAGTATGAAATAACTCCTATCTGACACTGTTTTGAAGTCAGCGAAATATTTTCTATTGAACACGTCATGCGATTTCGCTCACTTCAAAACAGTGTCAGATAGGAGTTATTTCATACTTTTTAGTGTACTTTGAAGGCGGTTTATTTTTTTGTTAAAAAGTTTAATTACTTTATTCCTTTTTTTATTCAACTAAGGTAGCAAACAAGCATACGGCCCGGCTTATGGTAAGCGGTTACCGTAGCCTACGGACGTTTGCAACACCAGGGGTACCACTCGCGCGTTGCCGACCCTTCAGAAATCTTTTCACATCCTTTTTAAAGAACCCCATGCTGTACTCAATTGGAAAAACCACGTCTCATTCCACAGTCTGAGCGTCCGTGGAAGGAAGCTTTGTGTTTACTTACTGATTTATGGCCTCTAAAGCTAAAGGGGAAAATCTATAAGTCCGTGTTAAGACCTGTCTTCATGAATGGTTTGGAATATTGCGAAGTGAAGAAGAGGGATGAAAGACCTTGCATGCAGCTGAGATGAGAA
Source organism: Polyploca ridens (assembly GCA_951394255.1). Classification (NCBI taxonomy): domain Eukaryota; kingdom Metazoa; phylum Arthropoda; class Insecta; order Lepidoptera; family Drepanidae; genus Polyploca; species Polyploca ridens. Next base: position 2,488,233 of record OX596262.1, read on the forward strand.
CGTTGGAAAAAGAGATGGATGGATCGTGTGAAAGATGATATGGGTAATTAAGGAGTGGATGCTGGTATGACGGATAGAAGAGACGAATGGTAGTAGCGGACATATTTTGCTGATCACAAGTGATTGGGAATAGTGCGCAGATGAAATTAATTATGATTAGGTACCTACGGCCATTGAGGTATTATTACTACGTATAGAGAAGCTATCATATGCAAAGGTTATGTCCCATTTTTTAGAGTCAGCAGACAGTAGAAATACGTAGCGCTATCAGAACGCTTTTAGGAGTACCTATTTTTCTCGGAAACACCGTGATTTTCTCGGCGCTTACGCGTTTCGTTCGTCTTTCTATGCCTAACAACATAGTTGTGATATGTGGCATCTTCTCTATACGTATTAATAATAGAATAATAGCCCAATGGTTATGACTGACGCTAAGCCAACGTATAAGCTAAGGTATAACGGTGAGAAATCACATAAATAAAGAGCATTGTCGGTGATAGGGAATTGGCGGAATAGATTTCAAATAAAATAAACGTCATTGCGGTTCTTTGGGTTAACTTTTCTATGGCCCTTAACATCTTCGGCCACATCATCTTTACCATGGTGATCTTTACCAGGCCAAACATGGCCTGTATTTATAGTAAAAATATGCTACAGCACTTTCTTTACGATTATAGCAATAAACAATGTTTAAATTTAAAAAGTGCTAACAGACAACTAGCGAAGTGTAATTATTTGGTTTGTAACTGTGACGTAATTGATGGTACAACTTAATTTTACGCTCTGTTTTTCCTCCCATCCATGTGGAAACATACGGCGCAATGTTGTGTACGTACCCGTCCGACCCGGATGACCTAGCTAGAGTTTGAGATGCTTTACCTGGCCATGGTGACTTCATATATTGTTGACAAAACGTTGTAGCTTATTTTTTTTATTTCAATGGGTTTGCATTTGGCCACTGAACCGCCCACGAGGGACGATGACGAAGCCTAAGATGGAATACGCTTACACAGATGAAACCTATTCACTCTGGCCTTAAAAGTCCCTAGATTGTAAGAGGCAGGAAACAGACGCCGGAATGAAGCAAGTTCCACTACCTTTTATTTTCATTAGATTAACTACCTTATTACTATAACTGACAGTATATTTTGGTATGCTACTAAGGTTGCCAAAACTTACAGACGTTTGCAACACCAGGTGTATAAAAGCGAGTTGCCGAAACTGCAAAAATTCACACCCTTCTTGAAGTATCGTATTCTGTAGTGAATTGTGATTAATCGCTTGGCTCGCGGTTAAAACTATAACAATGACATCAATTGTTATAATAGGACGCGCGTCCTTCGCGAGAACCAACGGGTTAAAAGTAATCGAAAAGATGATTTTGGGACAGCAAAAATAAATTATTTATGTCTTTATTTAATCAACTTTTGAGGTTTCCAAAAGCAGCTATATTTTTTCCAAGGTACCTTTATTTATTTTCAAAACGCAGCGTAACTGTCCACATTGCAGTCCCGTCCGAGCACGCGGGTTGCAGGGAGGGGTAAACGACTCAAATGCATTTTTAATTTCCCCCAAGTGCTCTGGGGAAAAGTAAGTATTTCTTGGAAATGAATGCTGCCGCGCATAAACTGGTGAAAAATCGCCGTCATTTGAATGCAGAAGTTATTTTAATATTAGATTTTTCTTTAAATCTTATATTCGCTTTATCACTAGGTTCTAGGAAAAGATTGATATTACTACATACTTCGGAGTTAAAGTGAGGTTAAATTATTAAGAATAACTGAGTTCTTGTATTTTTGTTTTATGTAGATGTATAATTTGCGGTTGTTGTGTACATGATGAAATAACCGTTTTCTATATAATTTTTTTTCTATATCAATTTTTTACCACTAAGGTGTCAAACAAGCATACGGCCAGCCTGATGGTAAGCAGTTACCGTAGCCTATGGACGCTTGCAACACCAGGGGTACTCGCGCGTTGCCGAACCTGGAGAAACAGCTTCACACCCTTTTTCAAGAACCCCATGCTGTACTCCATTGGGTGCACCACTATGATTTGTGTTATTACTGGATAAGCCAATAGCAATTTTTTTTATTTGACCAAGTCGGCAAGCAAGCTTACGACCGCCTGATGGTAAGCGGTCACCGTAACCATATGGACGCTTGCAACAGTTGCAACATACGAAGCATCGCTCACGCGTTACCGACCTTTCCCCCCTATGAGCTCTGGCGACCTTACTCACGCGCAGGAACATAACTTTACACAAGATAAAGATATTCTGTAATGGCTGCGATATTCTATTAGGTGGAGGTACTTCCCCAGTCGAGCTGCTCTTTGAGCGAATAAACTCTATGTTCTATCTTTTGAAAAATCTTCAATAACAACAAAGTCATAAAATATTATCTTTCTTTCAGGGCTCATTTCACACAGCCTTAAGGCGGCCCTCTGTGGCCGGCGCAACTTCGACGCAAGCATAGTCTAAAAGCTTGTTGGTTCATCCAACGTAATGTTTGACTGCGAAAAAAGAGAGACAGCATCATAGCCGTCGATTATCAGTCGGTAAATTCCGCTGATCATTCGCGCCCACTTCGCTAGGTCGTCATTCATGATTTCGCATTCATAAAACTTGTTCCAGGCGTGTACTTCTTGTGAAAAAATCTTACAAGTTTGTGAAAAAAATGTTGGTTATTTAGAATCTCCAATACATTTGCAAGCCTGGTATCTTAACGTTTTCTTTACTTTTACAATTTATAGGTACATTAGATATGGCCAAAGTACAGACAAAAACGCTGTTTTTCGGAGGCTTTGACTGAATTTGTTTCACACTTTTTTTAAATTACGCCTAGATACAAGGCTAGATACAGTGCACAAGATACTAATTTGTTCAAAATATCGAACGAAAAATGTTTAACAACGCCATAATAATTACAGAGGTTTTGTATGAAAAGTATGACGAATTGAGTCCTCTTAATAAAGCTTGATGAAAAAATTCATTAACAAGAAAGCCGATTGCTATTTAGATGTCTGTGTCCTTCCTTCGCTGGAAGTTGGTATCTGTATTTCTTATCTCACTTTGCCTTCAATTAATTATGTTTTTCTGATGGTTTCTTTGGAGCTAATATCTTTACAGGATCATTTTTCACGCGGCGAAGAAATTCATCATGGGTTTTCGTAGCTTGATAGAATGTATATTTATGATTTTGTTTCTCTTCTTTTTGTGAATTCCAAATCTTATTCCGAGGCAGCAAAATTAATATCTGAGTAGCTACTTTATACTCAAGTAAGTTAGTGCCTAAGTATTAGGCTCTTTAATAATTCATTATATAGGTTACATATTTATTTTAATTTAAATTGTATTCTGTTTTCTAATTTCTATCTATTTATACTATTAATATATAAACCGAGGGTGGGCACTGGTGCCTATCATACTTTATCTTGATAGCAAATATCCTAGTTTAGATATCAGTATTTACACTGAAACTGAACTTATTCTACCTTTAAACTATCTCTATATACAAAAGTCTTTTTAACCGACTTCAAAAAAAGGAGGAGGTTCTCAATTCGAATGTATTTTTTTTTTTTTTTTTTTTTATGTTTGTTACCTCATAACTCCGTCATTTATTAACCGATTTGGAAAATTCTTTTTTTATTTGGAAGGGTACGCTTCCCGTTTGGTCCCATTGTCACCAGATCAGGATTTGATTACTTCTTAGTGTACTTTGAAGTCGGTTTAAGGTTTTTGTAAAACAGTCCAATTATTATTTGTATTTTTAACCAACTTCAAAAAAGGACTCTCTTTTTTTTATGTTTGTTACCTCATAACTCCGTCATTTATTAACCGATTTGGAAAATTCTTTTTTTATTTGAAAGGGTACGCTTCCCGTTTGGTCCCATTGTCATCAGATCAGGATTTGATTACTTCTTAGTGTACTTTGCAGTCGGTTTAAGGTTTTTGTAAATAGTCCAATTACAATCAACATTATTATTATTATATTATTATTTATTAAATATCTATTTAATGTGGAACGAGCACTTATAAAAATTCTTTCAGTAAATAGTATAATTATCCCCCAGTGTTATAGGCTACTTTTCATCCCGGTAAGATAACATAAGTGAAACCGCGGGGTCAGCTGTATATATTATAATAAGGAAAGTTTTTTGTTGTTTTGGATGTATGAAGTAATCTCAGGAACGAACGATTCAATTCTTAAAATTCTTTCAATAATAAGAAGCTATCCCCGAGTATAAGCTACTTTTCATCCCAGGATCGCGGGTAAAAACACGAAGAAAAGCTAGTTTTAAAATTATGAAATAATGGTGCCGATTCTGTTCTAAATCGCACTTAACTAATTTTAATCATATCGTAATCTCTTTCTTACAAACATTATTGAAAAAGGACAGAACATAGTTAATGCTGTCATATAAATAGGCGTAACCAATTTAGATGGCGACTAAAATGTTGCAAACAAGCAATTGGACTAATTTGACAGGACTAAATTTCTTACATCCTTTTCTTATGTTCTTTGTTAGAAAGAGACATAGTGAGACTATATTAGTTTAGTTGTAAGCAACAGAATCAGCATCAATGATCTTTTACACATTTAGTTTATTTTTCAATACAAGTTCGAACACCTGAAGCAACACGCACCGGTACCGTCTCAGCTAAGATCTCACAAAAGGGATTAGTATTCTTTCCCCGGCTCACACAATATGTATCTAGTATTACACATAGTGACACCAAGCGACTATATAGCGATTTATAGCGACCAGTGTGTGTTGGGGTTTTGAGCTTTTATTTTGCGGTCCACTTAGTCTCCACAGATGTGGAATGTACTTCCTTGCCGCGAGAATCAGTAAGGGTGAGGATAGTTTGATACGCGGTTGCGCGGCCAACGCGACTCACATTGAAAAAAATGATCTACAAAACTAGTTATATAAGTTGAGGTTTTGTTGTCGGAAAACTAACTTTAGTTGTCGGGAATTTAACTTTAATTACATTTAATTTCAAATAATTTAGTAACGAACAAAAACTAGTTTTGTTACTGGTAAGTTTAGTTCGAAAGTCACTCTGTTTAGGTTATATCTAGGTTGTCTGTTTAGGTCGTCAAATTTTGTGTTACTGTTAAATAAATTTTTGTAGTCACTTGTAGTGCAGTCGTCTGCGTCGCCGGGATAAAAAGTAGCCTATGTGCTTTTCCATACCATAGGCTATCTAACAACACACGGAAAACGCTCGAGATACCACTCATCCATCCTGATACAGCTTTGCCGATCGATTAAGAACGACTAATGAAGCTAAACCACGAGCGCGTATTGTCACAGTTTTACCAACATATTATATTAGATAGAACCATAAGCACAATTGAGAATTCATACGACATGCATAAAAAAATAAAAAAAAGGTTTAGGTTTAGGTTTCCCGGGATAAAAAGTAGCCTATGTCCTTCTCCATACCATAGGCTATCTGCATGCCAAATTTCAACATGCAAATCTTCTTTATTCTCAATCTTGACTCATTAAAAAAACACATGACATGAAATATTTAAATCTACTATTAAGAGTGCGTACCAAGCCAGAAAAATATGGCAATGTCAGATGAAACAAACTTATGTCGTAATCTTCGCGTGCAGATGTGATGGAGATAGCGTGTTCCGCGGAACAAAAATGAATTTAGCGCTTTTTATCTAAATAACTCGTAAAGTATAGAATATTTTAAAAAATCGTTAGTAGCAGCCCTAGGTCATATATTAGTGATATTATTTATCGAATTTTTGTCTAAATTAGATACACCATGAACGAATAAAACCGAAAATTCATTATTATTAGAGGTAGCTTTGTGATTTTTTTCTATCGAGGAAATTTCATTCCATTATGTTTTTGCTCAGCAGAACCCTCGCGTATATAATGAAAATACCCATATAAAAATATTTTTTCATTTAAATACTATTTACTTGGTTAAATTTCAATTCTAAGATTGTTATTTTGCTTTATACGCAGTCTTAACCGCCATCGCTTATGCCACTAAGCCCTATCGCAACCACGTATAAGCTGAAACAGGTCGTAATTCACAAGTGTTTGGCCACAACACTTGAAGATACTAAGTTTACAACTTGGTGATTTGTTGCCCACTCCTTGATAAACGTAAGGAGTTGGGAGTAGGGTAAGCAAAGGTCCTAGATAAACAAACTATAGGAACTGGTGCCTTTTGAGTGTTTGAAGTGCTAATTGTTTTGTTTGTTACACCCTTGACTAAGAACCTATAAACGTGTACCAGAAAGGGTATCCCTAAAAGTACACAACTTCATTGGTACTAGGCGCACAGATCGAGAAAGAGAAAATTTTATAATATTAGCAGGTAACGTGAAAAGATAATGACCCTCATAGAGCGGTGACACATTGTTGAAGCAAAAATTGGGTATGCTTTATGACACCACCTTATGAAGTCTTCACCCCTTTCGGAAAGATAATACCTACCCTTTTCGTTACACGTTGTATAAAAACGTAAAAATAATATTTGATGATGAAGATTTTTTGGTAGTTACGTAGATAAATTCCGAGCATTTCCATAGCTTGCTGAGTGAGTCTGAGCCATTGACTTATATATATAGATATTACTGGATAGATATTACTGGCGTAAGGACCGGGCCAGCTGCACGACGAAATGGCACCAACGCGCTGGCCCTAAAGTCATTTTAGGGCCAACGCGACTCATGCAGTCGTCTGCCGTCACAAGTTCGTTCGTTTATTGTTTATTTTTTTCTTGTATGTGTATGCCAAAGATTTTCATACGGCATCGTGCCTCTACCCAGATGGATAGTCGGCCTTACTAAAGCATGACATTTAATATCACTCCGCTTGAGGGGCTCCTGAACAAATCGCTCTCAGTTCGTGCTGCGCACGGCTGTCATCGCGTCATACTCGCTGTACTGATTAAATAAAAAATGTCAACTTGCGTATTAAAATACTGTCACAACACTTATAAAAACCAAGGAAAAACTAAAAAACTAACCTTCCATGTGTAAGTATTGCGATTTCGTCACTTTTAATTACCTAAACTTATTACTTTTAAATACTGTCAATTATGGCTTGTTTATTTCGTGTTCCCATAGAGGCGACTATCCTTCTGGACGTTTTAAATTCTTTGGTGTATGCATTGTACGCACATACAAGGTTGCATCGTACGCCTATGCAACGCGGCACTTGGAAGTTCGATCGATTGTAAACAGATGGCGGTATTACTTGTATGAAGAAGTTTTGTGCAGTGTTCCTGTGGCCCTATCCTTAGTTTTGAAATCATTGCCCTGAGCTTATTTATGCGGCCAGCAGTAAGACCACGTCTTTGTTCCGTATGCGGACAATCCGATTGGTATACACTTCAATTCGCTACTTTAAATTCTACACAGGCTAGTTTCAACGATCGATCGACCTTCAATTCAACTCAGAACCTAACATGGTGTGGTCGATACCTTAATTGGTAATCTTTCACCCGGAACCGTCGCAGTGCAATGAATCATATCGTTGTTTCCAACCATATAGATATATCGATTTGCATATACTTATGTGGTGTGTTGTTAGCTGTATCATTATTGAAGAATTAACGCCTCACGAAAGTTTTATTATACTAGTATCTATACAATATTATCTATTACTATTAATCTATACTAATATTTTTTATAGATAAAGCAGAAGTTTTTTTTGTTTGTTTAAACGGGCTAATCTCTGGAACTACCAGTCGGATTTGAAAAAATCATTCACTAATAGGAAGCTACATTACTCTCGAGTATTATAGGCTACTTTTTATCCCGGGAACGCGGGTGAAACCGCGGGTGCAACTCGTATTGATAGCTGAAAAGATATCCGATTTAGTTTCCTTTGAGGGATCTAAAGAAACCACTCGTACATTAAACACGGTAAATTAGGTATTGTAGTAACCTGTATGCAAAGACCCTCAATTACCTAGACCCTATGTTTGCAACAGTGCGTTGATATGTCAGTCAGTTTCTTCTGATATACAGATACAATAGATACTCCTTCAAAATCCTCATAAATATCCTTTTTAATCTTTCTTATATTGTTTTTATTTCAATAAAAATCTTTTATTATAGAAGCAAGTGGTGAACATAAACCGTATGAAGTGTGAAAATACCAAAAACAAAAGCTATTTTCGAGGGTAGGTAATTTTTTTGCATGAAATCCTTGTTGGCGATCCAAACAGCCTCCGGCATTTGTCGCTTTGTATCAGATTTAGGGATCCGCACGCACGACTATAAATTGGAATTTAAGGGCCCAATTTTGGCGTGACACATTTTATTTGGATTTGCGCCGGTTTTCCAGGCTCTTCTGGTTAGAATTTCCGGCTCTACAGTTATTTAGTGATACTCTATACTTTAGTTATTTTGCGATTATGTTTGACGACAAAAAAAAAACTGTCTTTCAGCTTTTTGATTTCTAAGGACTGATTTTCTAATGGAAATATACCTAATCGAACTGTTCATTTGAAATTAGAACAGTTTTTGTATTGACATACAAACTTACTATCAAGTCTGAGTAGAATCCATGTAAGTTTACCCTATCCAAAGTTCTAACTATATTGTTTTGTACTAACTTACTTAATTTTACCTCTTTGCCTTATTAGTTTGCCTAGATAATTCGATTACTTGAGCGGTCTTTAACCCCAAGTGATATTCAAATTAAATGTATACGTCACAGGAAGGAACTAGCTTCTAAGATACAGGTTCGGCCTAGCTTAGATGCTAGTCGATAAATCATTTAAAATAAACACTGTTATGTACCTAGATTATAGACCTCAATGTATTTAGTATTGGTGAATAAAAATTATAACTTGCATGGAGATTTTTTTTTGCCATTTGCAACTGAAAAGCAATCATTAGTCCTAAAAGTCTTGTCACTTGACTTGCTTGACCTTTGTAGGTAGAGAAAGTAAGACACTCACTACAAAGAAGTGTAAAGCTTCATGTGCTCTCTGACTCGTTGGAATAAACAAAATGAAAATGAACAAAATAAGTAGGCTGCGACTACGGGTCCAGAATTCTGAACCTTATTAAACATTCTAGAAATATCTTGCGGCAGGAGGCCGGGGAATTTCTTATCTTTCCATTTCACTGCGCCACGGGGTGAATTTTAGTATTGAAATTTATTTTTCTCCGTCTTCGATATTTCTTACTTAATATAAAATGTGTGTTTGTAGATCATATTTTAAGGCCCCCATCAGTAGCTTGTAATTCTTTGGGAGTTGCTACAAAAATAAATAAAAAGAAAAAATATCTTAAGACTAGTTACACCTGATCCTGACCAGGCTGCAAATGTATTGGAGATTCAAAATATTTTTTTTTTCACAAACTTGTAAGATTTTTTCACAAGAAGTATACGCCTGGAACAAGTTTTATGATATGCGAAATCATGAATGACGACCTAGCGAAGCGGCCGCGAGTGATCAGCGGAATTTACTGACTGATAACCGACGGCTCTGATGCTGTCTGTCTTTTTTCACAGTCAAAGATTACGTTGGATGAAACAACAAGCTTTTAAACTATGCTTGCGTTGAAGTTGCGCCGGTCACAGAGGGCCGCCTTAACGTGAAATTTTTCGAATCCGACTGGTATAGTTCCTAAGATAAGCCTGTTTAAAAAGGCAAACAAATAAAGCTTCCGCTTTATTATACCTAGTTCAAACTAAATAGACTATGGTCCAATTTTTCAATCGCTAGGAAAACATGAATAAGCTATTCTTATAATAATAAGTTTATACAATCAACATGTATTCTAATTTTAAAAGATCTATCCAGCCAACCAGTGCAACTTTCCGAATTGATATTCGGAAAGTTGCACTGGTTACTTTTTAAATGAAATCCACGGGTGAAATAACGAGGCAAAAGTCACTATCTATTCAGCCACAAAAAATATTCCACTGATTTTTCCGCTTCTTACGTTACGCTGTTTTTCAACAAATATTAACTTTGCGAGAAATGTTTGTTCAGGCGAAAATGCGGAGTTTTTTTTTATAATGGTATCGAAATTGTTTAATAGATTAAAGGAAATATCTTTATAGATTTTTCTTAGTAGTTTATTTCAATTATGCCCGGGGCAGTCGTTGCCTGCGTGGAATACAAATCAGGTATTATGTAAGATTGCTGTGTTAGATAGTGGTATAATAGGAGTGGGATCGAATCTATAACAAGCTAGAGTTTTTGGTGAAAGAACAATGATATTATAATTGAGATATGCTACCCTCATACTAAGCGGCGTTCAGTAAAGGCCTTATTACACTATTCAATATCAAGCCAGTCTTACTAAGACTGTCTTAAAGTCTAATTAGACAAGCTCGCTATTACACCTTGCTGAATATCGCATGCTAACTCATTTGCAAGGCGTACGCAGCCGGTGACGGTTGTCGCGGTGTCATGGGATGACTTTCGAAGCACCAGAAAATCGCCATAGCTCTTGCCGCGACTGGTGAAGAAGGTTAAGAAGTATTTTTGTGACTTTTCTGCCATAAATATATACACATCAATAACATTAAAAATCACTTCCTTTTCTTTTGAACAAGCCATTGTGCACGCCATAACAAACAAACACGGTCTTTACCCGTGGACTTCACTCTGCCGCCGCCGCGCGCCGACTGGACGGTCTCGCGTGCTAAGTCTTATTCTTCTTCTCATGCGTGTCACTCTTGACAGAGTGGTCGTGGTCGTCACGACGTGTGATTTGTGGCGCGCTTCACAACACGCCGCCATTCGTCCCTAACCGCTGCCCTTCTGGTGCAGTCGTTGATGGGACCGCCTATTGCTGCCTTAATTTGGTCGGTCCATCGCATGGGTGATCTTCCACGTGCTCTGGTGCCTTCTACTTTACCCTGCACCACCAATCGCTCTATGGAAATATCTCCGCGCCGCGACACGTGACCAAAGAAAGTTAGGATGCGAGACTGCACTACGGAGGATAGACGCTGTTTAATACCGAGCTCCTGGATTATGGACTTATTTGTACGGAATTCTGTCCAAGATATACCCAGCATTCTTCTCCAGCACCACATTTCGAGAGCGTCTATTTTCTTCTTCTCACTTTCCCTTAGAGTCCACGTCTCCGCGGCGTACAGGAATATGGGGAACACAAGTGCTCTGACGAGCCTGGTCTTAGTGGCTTTGGTTATGTTTCGGTTCCTCCATATTCTCCTAAGCTTATCCATAGATGACCTAGATATAGCCATACGCCTCTTGATTTCATCCACGCATCCACCATTGTTCGATACCAAAGCTCCTAGATATATATATGATTGGACCACATCACAGTTCGCAATAACAGTGACTTCTGGCGAATTATTGTTGGCGCGGTCGACAATCATCATTTTGGTCTTACTGCGGTTGATCTTAAGGCCAAACTCAAGGCTAACACTTTCCATCTTGTGGAGAAGTTCCTCCATGTGGAGACTACTAGATGCAAATAAGGTGGTGTCATCTGCGTATCTTAAATTTGATATTTTTAGACCTCCAATGGTAATGCCGTCTGTCCAATCCTCTAGAGCTATTCTCATTATTATTTCTGTGTAGATGTTGAACAGAAGTGGAGAAATAATGCATCCCTGACGGACTCCAGCGCTGGGGTGGAAGTAGCTCGATAGTACGTCGTCTGTTCTGACTGATGCTGTTCCATCTTCATAGAGACGCCTAAGCATGTGTACAAGATGGCTTGGCGTACCCATTTCCAATAAAGTCTTCCAGAGTATTGGCCATATAACCGAGTCGAATGCCTTTGAAAAATCAACAAAGCAAATATAAGCCGGCTTGTTGAATTCTCGAGCTTTTTCGATTATCTGACGGACCGTCAAGATTTGCTCACGGGTACCTTTACCTTTTACGAACCCTGCTTGTTCGGGTGCAATCTCCTTGGATAGGTAAGATTTGAGACGCTCATTGAGTATGTGCAGTAAAATTTTGCTTGCATGAGGTATAAGGGCAATGAGACGGTAATTACTGCAGTTCTTCGTGGATCCTTTTTTGTGGAGCGGGACAAAAATGGTGTGGGTCCATTCTTTAGGCCATGTATTCTTACACCACGCGATATTCAGCAAGCAAGCACGGCCGAACCCATTCGGTCGGTCTAATTAGACAGACTACCTTGATTACTCTTATTACACTTTGCTAAATCTTAGTAAGACTGTCTTGATATTGAATAGTGTAATAAGCCTTTTATTGTTGAATTAGGTGAATGCGATAGATAATAAACGTATAGTACAGAAAGAGATAGCTATATGTAGCTGCTAAGCAAAATTACGACAATATCTGAATTTGTTTGCAACAATTAGCGTGCGTTAATGCGATATCTACCTCTTTTTATTATAATATCATTGTGAAGGAATATAATAGTATAATAAAAATAAAATAATAATAGCACCTGCCTAGCTGGCTAACAATAATTTCTGAAGGTAATAGTTGTACCGTAGTATATTATTTACTCTATGGTATTACCATGTCTGGTCAATCACATACATTTTATAATTAGTGTAGAATTCACACGTAAAGATGTCGCTACAACCATCGTATGGATTGATTGAAAATTAATTCTTAGTCAAAACGCTATTAAATCACTTTTTATTGAGCTTTATTGCAAGGGAATAGAATTTGATGATAATAATTTACATATTTAATTAAATTAATGTTTAAAACTCGTATTTTAAATATTTGCAATTTATGTATTTTACTCGCCACCAGCGCTGTACTTGCGCGAGTTACGGTGGTAACTTTTGAAGTATGGGCTCTGACCCTCTGTTGTACGTAGTATATTATTTAATCTATGGTAATAGGATAACATATTTGTTATTTCACACCCAGGAAATATGTGCCAGTGCAAGTGCGGAGAAAAGCAACGAAGTTGCACTAACTCTTGTGTTCAGCCCTGCATTTGTTTTCCTAGCTCGATCATAAATTTTTTAGGGTTCCAGATTTTAAAAGGAAAAACCTTAATAAATGACTCTGGTCACGTCCGTCTATCACATAAGTTTTTCTCAAACACTAAGCAACGTAAAAGCTTGAAATGGCATGATAATAGATCTTATGATACATCGGGTGTCAGATTGGAACGGAAAACAAAAAAAACTAAAAAAAAGCTAATCGTGTGGGGTTGGTATCATATCATTTGAAAGAGCTTAAAAAGGATTTTAATCAATTGGCTCGCAGTTAAATTAAAAAAAAAACATCAATTGTTATAATAGGATGCGCGTCCCTCGCGAGAACCAACGGGCAAACTTTTTTTTTTTCATTTTATGTCAAAAAAAATATGGTTCCCCCTGTTCCCCCATAAAAAACGCTCATGCTCACCCTTTAAATTAATAAACAAACCGCAAAAGTTATTAATACATTTTGAATACACTGAAATACGTTCACAGTAGCCATACAATCAACAGGGTTCCAACATAAATTCATTAATTTAGTTTGGTATGGCAAAAATATGTGTGTTTCAATTCAATATTTTTACAGTGATTCTCTTCTATTTATACACGCTGTATATACAGATATATAGAAACAAAAGATGATATTGCCATAGACTTATAAAAAACTTAAGACGGTGTGACGTCTAATAAACGAGTGAAGCACCAAAAGGAAGCCGGCCTTCTTGTAAATACATGGCCTCACGCACACATATACACCATAGGAAGCCGATCGGTTATCATTCTGCATTGAGACGTTGACAGTGACAATAAGGCTCAGTATCACTTGTGCCTGCTTGGGCCAGTACTGATTTTTTATTTATTTATTGTTTATAGGCCTGTGTTTGACCGCAATCTCAACATGGTAAGTGATGATGCGGCCGAAGGTGGTAAGCACACAAAGCCTAGAGCGAACTGGCTCTCAAGTGCAGCTATCGGAACACACCGAAAGGTGCTTGGCGACAGATTTTCGACAGATTTTGAGGGTGGTAGCCAGCCAGGCGGGTACTACAAAGTACCCTACCACCGTGCTATGGTTTCCTCACGATGTTTTCGTTCACCGAAAGCTCAAGCTCATTGTAGGATTCGAACCCGGGACCTTCATCTCGGTATCCGATGTCACTACCACTGAGCTATCATCGCCTTAAATTTGATTTTACTCATGCATACGTATGAACTCATTTTTGGCTTCACTTTGTCATAAAGTGACACTCCGTCTTAATTTTTTTATACGTCTATGTATATTGCCTTATCGATCTTTCAAATAACCCAATTAGAAATTCATTAGGGTAAAGAAAACGTCCTGCAATTCGAGTTGTTTGATTGATGACGCGCTGGTCAGTTTGTTTTGGATGTATTGTTCCGGTCCTGATAACTAACGACTATGATGAATTGGTGAAGTGGGGAAAAAGGGAGGTGTTGGTAGGTGCGTTATTGACTTTCATTTGTGTGTTTTAATGATAGTTGAATGAATACCGTGGTTTTTTATTACCATGTTTTTGTTTAGCAAATCCTATAAACAAAAAGCCTATAAGTAGAATCCCAAAATGCACAAATTTTGAATACTACAATTAACTGTTTTTTTTTTTGTATTTTTACAAGCTTTTATTTAACTTGCAATTGCAATGTATGTGTGTAACTATGTTTGTTCGGATGGAATCTTGCAAGTCGAATTTCACCCACTTCCAGTGGTAGGATTGACTTGATATTTGGTATACATTAGTATATTGGAAGCCAATGCAAGTAGAGTCAACAAAAAGTACAGTAATCAAAAAAGTATTGTATTAAAAATTTTTTTTTAACAAAAACTTATTACAGGTATAATGGTACTAATGGGAGGTAAGCATAGTTAAGTATAACATAGATGGAAATTTATTGTCTTATGGCTGCAGTCTAGAAATGTAATTTTTACGGTAAAATCCTATGTTGAGCAAATAATTCTAAGTATGAGTAAAGGGGATAGAACCTTTGTGGCATAGCTAGCCGCCGCCATTTTAGTTTTTTTTCAATGTGGCGGCGCACTGTGTAAGTGTATATAAGTGTATATTTGGGTAGAGGACACTTATACAAACAAAAAATGTTAAGCAATATGGTGTCCTAAAGTGTCACGTTTCCGAGATATTTGGAGGTAAAGATCGCCATATGAGAATAACGGCAATCATTAAAAATTAACTTATTACGTGTTTATATGCATTCGATTGTATTCAAATAATAGTTCCTAGGTTGATTTAACTATTTATCTAAAAGCACGAAAAAACAATATTTTTAATTACTTACAAAAAGGACAGTACTTGTCCTAAAAACTCATGTTACCAAGTTAATTGGAACTAAATATCGCTAAATAATGCTCCCTGCTGCATGCTGCAGCGACGTAAATAAATAAAAAACCCCGATCCCGCAGCCCGCCCTAATAAAAATTCCCCCAAAATGAAAGTCCCGTCTTCGTGGAAGACCGCACCCAGTGCTCAAAAAGAGCGATATATCAAACCCGACGAATTACAGGCCTATCGTCTTCATCTCCCATTCTCTCCAATGTCATGGAGCGAGTGATCATCAAGCAACTCTTGAGATAGCTAGAGAATCACGATTTGTCGAGTGACCGACAATATGGCTTCCGCCATAGTCGCTTGCCAGCCTAGGGGTCAAGATGAGACATTGTAAAATTAAAATGGCGGCTGTTAGCTATGCCAGCTCCCATACAAAAATGTTCGTACCCCTTTCCCAACAGTCTTAAGCAATGTTAACATTATTAAAACTAAACTAACTCCACTAAACCTTTGAAATTCACTCAGTAAAGTAAAATTAATAAAACAACCATCTAAAAGTTAGTTGCCAAATGGCAAGGAACGACCCCGTAATAACAAGTACAGTAAAGTTGGCAACATTGACAATTTGGTCCGCAATCCTTTGGCACAGATGTACAAATGGTTACAAAAGTTTATACTGTTGTCTGTTAGCGTACCTATTTCCATAATATACGCATATGTTAGGTATAGATAGGTGTATGGAGATTGAAAAAATGTAAGCAAGGAAAAATGGAAGCCGTGTGGGACGACCTCCCACCAGGTGGACCGATGACCTGGTCAGGGTCGCTGGGCTCCGCTGGATGCAAGCGGCCCAAAACCGTTCCAAGTGGAAGTTAATGGGAGAGGCCTATGTTAAGCAGTGGACACCTTAGGCTGATATGATGATGATGAAGCAAGGAAATGTTTGTATTGAGTTCGAAAAGTAAATACCTCATTATTCAGTTTAGGCCCTGTAAGGCACTTGTGAACGTTAACAAGAGATGTGGCATGGATAAAAAAAAAAGATATAGTCCGTCAGTTAGATTATCAAAATATATTGAACACGTATTTTTTGCTTTATTAAATAGATAAAAATTGACAGAGATAAAGCACGTCAACACGGGAGTGGGGGCTCGTGACGTCACTTGTTCGTGAAAAGTGTACGATGGCAAGGCGCGCGTACGCCACACGGAACTTCAACACGACAGGTCTTCGCAATTTTTTGTCACAAAAAAAAATCTACGCGTCAAATATTTTCAGATAAAAATGATGGACTAAATAGAATTTTTAGGCCACTCTCTCTAACCTATTGAACTGTAACTAACTAACTTTTCGACTAGTTTGTTAGTTTTAGACTAGTTGACTTAACCCGATCAGAAACTCGACAAAATGCTTCTTTGAATAGTTTTTCGAAATTTTACGGCCGATGTAACCATTCATGTTGTGATAATGGATTCAAATTTTGAGAAATATATGTCAAATATCAATCCACAATATTTAAATCAAGTATAGATCGAATATTAAAACTAATTATTTTTAATTACTAACTAGCTTTTCCGCGCGGCAGTGGTTCCATCCGCGGTTCCAGGATAAAACGTCTAAATAACCTAATACACCCGGGGATATCGTAGCTTCTCGTTAGTGAAAGAATTTTTCAAATCCGATTGGCAGTTCCAGAGATTAGCGTGTAACAATCTAACAATAAAAAAACTCGTCAACTTTATTGTAGGTATTAGTTTCGATACCTAAAATTTAATTGATGAAAACGAGTGGTTTCATAATATCTCGTCTTACTAATTACTCTACACTTAAAAATTTATAGTTTAGAAAAACAAAATTAGATAACTATTTCAGTCGTCATAGTGTTCCAAAACATTACAAATTCGCCCAAAAAATCTAATACAAATAAAGAAAAATAAAACTGTCTAAAAATAACATCTGCGCAATCTAATATTAAGACAAAAGCTGGAATTTTAAGTTAAGACACTCGGAATCAACTTAAACAAAATTTTGCACAAAGAAAGCCGTCAAAAATGTTAATTTACATGTTAACTCCGGTCGGAGGCGACCCTTATCCCTTGTGATTATCCCATTAACAGCTTTTGTACGCAGATTATGTTACTTTGTTGCAATCAGTTTAAGATTGAAACATCAATGTCAAAATTGGTTCCGATTGCTATGAAGCACTGTTAGCATATGCAGTTATCCAAAATAGTAAAACCTAAAGTAAATGACAAAAAGGGTGTGAAGCGGTTTCTTCAGGGTCGGCAACGCGCTAGTGATACCCCTGGTGTTGCAAGCGTCCATAGGCTACGGTAACTGCTTTCCATCAGGCAGGCCGTATGCTTGTTTGCCACCTAAGTGGTATAAAAAAAAAAAAAAAAAAACAAGACACAATACAATAAACAGAAGTTTATTCCTGATACGAAGAACAGCAAAGGAGTGCAACTCTCTTCCGGGGTATGTTTATTTTTCAAAGTTTTACTTTTGTATTTTGTTATTGTCAATCATGTGGTACAATAAAGTATTATCTATCTGTCTATCTATCTATTTCCTGACTATAAACTACATGTCTTCAAGTTCAGAGTGAATCGTCATTTTCTAAGCCTCGTAATTCATAAAAAAACAGAAAACCATCATATTCAGTTTCAAATTGAAACTGATTGCAACAAAGTTACGTAATAGCCCCGTCGAGCAAAATGTTGTTTCATTTACATTGGACAGCCTTCACGAAGCCTTGTTGCGACTCAAATAACAATATTCCGTGTTCTGGGACCGTGATCCGTTTTTAGCGGCTACATCACGAAAATAACACGGAATAAGTTAATTTTTCTTTTCTTTTTCCTTCAGTTTAGATTACGATATATTATTATGAACTAGCTGTTCGCGCCCGGCGTCGCCCGGTTGCACTATCTGATTTTTCCGGTACATTTTCCATTTTATGGAAAATAAGGCTATTGAAGTGGTTAAACATCGATATTTTTTTGCAAATAACTCTGTAACGTGTCGTTTTAGGACATATACACCCAAGAATTGTTTTTTTTGTATAAGTATCCGCAATCGATGTATAAAGGTTTTAAGTTTGGTCGCCATTTGCAAAAAAAAAATGGTGGCCGAAAAGAGTGCCAATCTTCAAAATGGAGACCATTTAATGCGATTATATAAATAAATAAATATCCTGGGACATTCCTCACACACGGTCATTTGATCCCAAACTAAGCGGAGCTTGTACTATGGAAACCAGATAACTGTTATAATACATATACTACTTTTTTGTTTCTACGTAAATACATACTTAATATACATAATTACACCCAGACTCAGGACATACAGACATGTTCATGCACACAAATGCATGTCCTGTGTGGGAATCGAACCCACGACCTGCGGCGCGTATTGTGAATCTTAACCAACTGTGCCAACTGGCCCGTCAAAGCGCTATAAATAAAGTACGTTGAGTTTTAAGACAGATATCCGTTATAGCTAGATGGATCAACGGGCAAAAGTTAGTTATCAACCACATAACAAAGTTATATGCAGTGAAACTAGGTGGCTAATGCAATAGTCAACCGAAACCCATAAATATTTGACTGCCAACTCGTTGATAGATGTGCGATGCAACCTTGTGCGCCGCTAACTTATTTACGAAGTTCACTATTTCATGCACATTCAATTGCTTTGATACTCCGCTTGTGATATAGCTTAGAATGTTTTTATGTGCAATTTAAGCTCTTTATGGGATTTTAGTCAGTTGTCCCCCGTGGTTTCACCCGTGTTCCCGGGATAAAAATAACACTCAGGGATAATGTAGCTTCCTATTAGTGGAAGAATTTTTAGAATCCGACTGGTAGTTCCAGAGATTAGCCCATTTAAAATACAAACAAAATATCTTCAGCTTTATTATATATATAGTACAGGGCTCGGTCAGGTCGGGCCTTATTTATACTTTTTATTGGTATTTTTTAATGTTTTACTTAGATTATTTAGATAAATTAAAACAGTAACATAGTGGTGGCCAAGTTTCCAGAAAGCTATACTAAATCAATAGGGATGCGACCGGGGAGCCAATTCTCAACCAATCGAAATTGATCGCTCGATCGAAAAAAGTACAAATTCGAACTTTTATCGTGTGTTAATCACGTTACGTTATTCCGGCAATTTCGAGGCCGGCATTTTTAGAAGGAAAACCACTCAACTAGTCCTTTGATTGGTCGGGATCGTTCGAATTGACTCCGCCCCTCGAAATTTCGCAGTCGAATAGGACTCGAAACGTAAGTTCGATTCGAAGGCTAGTTCGAGGGAAGTGAGAATTGGGTCCCTGGGTAGCAAAATATTTATTCTAAATTAGTCTGTCAGTTAGATTATCAAATCAATAAAAAATTACAAAGATAAAGCGCGTCAAAGTTCGGGAGTGTGATCGTGACGTCACTTGTATGTGAAAAGTGTACCATCACGTGACGTCATGCGGAACTTCAACACACCATTACTTCGTAGATTTTTGTCAAATGAAATGAAATGAAAAAATTAAAAATGAATAATTAATTTATTTCCACCGGAACGCACAGAATAATAATAGGTAGGTACACATAAAATAATAACAATAATAAAGAAAAATACAATACAATACAATACAATACAAAAATCTTTATTATTTACACAAAAAACACACAATATAAAAATAACAAAACAAAAATAAAGTGTAAACAATTCAGGCGGCCTTATCGCTGAAGCTAAAACTGAAAATAAAACAGTAACAACAATAATAATAATCATAATCTGTGCGTCGCGGTTTAAAAAAGGTCTCGACTCAGTATAAAGTTGTGTTAATATGTGTCTAGCTAGATAATGGAATAAAAATTTTAAGGTCACTTGTCTATTCTAAAGACATCTAAACGAAACTACTAAGTACAAAACTAAATAGCACCAATGCGAGGTGCATTGACAACTTTGTCTAGCGCGTAATGAGCAATACTCGTGTATTCGACTGAGCTAACATCAGGGTCTACGAGTTCCGCCGTAGCGCTACGAGAGTGCTACAGAAGCGCTACGAGCCAAGTGTATTAAGCTTTAATAAAACTGGCGATGTAAATTAAATACGCGAGGTAAACTTTGTTTATATTTTCTGAAAATCTTCGGATTCTTTTCTAACTTGAATTTAATTTTGTCGTAAATTCTAAGATATTAGTTTTACCAGACGGAACGGATACTGTTATTATATTATAGGTACGTTTAGGCCACAGGATGTGTGTATTTCTAAAATTTTCCTCAATTCTATTTCCCTATTGCGACGTCTTAAGAATACTGGCAATAATTGCTTTAAAAAACCCTCAGATAAAATAATAAAGTGCAGCAAACATTAGCTATTATCATAAATCAATAACAAATCATAACTAACAATAAAAACATCTAATAACTGTCAACAAATCAAATTCCACAATAGCGCAGTAACCTAATAATAACTCTCGGTCTATTGTTCGAATTTCTTCGAACTTCCAAGTCCATTTAATGACGTACCCCAAATGCAATCTTTCCACATTTATCGGATAATTTAATTGAATGGAAGGTCCTTTGTTCTTTGCCTCCAAAGTCCATAAATTAGGCGCTATTGAGAGATCGACGCTTTGAAGACGAAGTACTTTGTGATTCCATTGAAAATCTACGAGGTGTTATTTTAATAAACCTGCTGCGATTTTGCAGTGGACAGAAACGTGTTAAAAATATTGTAGTTAACTGTCTTTTTGATAATAATCCGAACTGCGAAAGATGAATTAAAATTTATTCTTTCATAGCATTGTAGAAAAATACTGCACCTGTTTTAACTTGAAAGCTAAAATTGCAATTCCCCTGGCGTATGATTTTATGGGTCAAACAGGCAAAGTCGTGAGAAGCGTGCCAACCGGCGTGGGAGTTATTCGTGGTACATTGAATCAAAATCAAATACTCGTTTATTCAGTTTAGACCCTGGTAAGGCACTTATGAACGTTAAGTTGGTTGGTACATACAGTTGTTTTTTTGAGATTGAGAAAAAAGTCATATACAGGGTGTATTTCGCATGGTAACGCAAACTTCGCGAAAAGGCTACACCTAATGCCACTAATCAAATTGTGAAAGTCATTCACCTCGCTAATGATCGGTTATAGAAATTGTCATTTTCGAGCGCGCAATGTATTGTGAACACCGCGATTTAAACGCGCGATAACGTTGTGCCTACGTAGTATGTCGCTGACTGCAAGCGAATATCGCCAACAACAATAATACCTACACCGTTTCTAGTTTTATTTACATTGCTACTTTTAGTGAAAGTAATGAATTAATAACTTATTTATTTTAAATCTCTTTGGGTTAGGTAAGAATAACGATTATGAACAGTCTAAAGTAAAAAAAAACTAAAAAAAAAAAAGTTAAAAAATTTGGGAAAAACCGACGAAAACCAACATGGGGGGGTCCAGAATCATGTCCTGGACCCATGGTATCCGTTTGTGCGGCGATGTCCCTTACACCCTGTATAAGAATAAATTCATACTTTTATATTTATTCTTATAGTCCCATCAATTTTGTGCGCAATTACAATGCTTAATATTTCAAAAAAAGAAAATCGTGAATTGTTTTTTTAAATACACCTGTATCTCTCAGAAATGTTATTAAAAATGAAATCTGCAACTGCGATTTCAAATGAAACGTTTGACCGTATGTTTTCAATACACTGTCGGATTGTCTTATTTGTCATTGAATTATTCTCATTGAAAATAGCGATTTGTTTCAGTTAAAATGGCACCTTTACACTCCAGTTACGTTATTGTTATCTAAATTATGGTAATAATGCATTTAGTAGCTTGGATGGAGGAAAATGGAATATTTTGGTACATTATTTGGTGCTTTGCATTACCAATTATTGGTAGTACAAACAATGGTATAATAGTAATAAGTTTTTATTAAAAAATACATTTTTAATACAAGCTTTTTGTTGGTGACTGTAATTTTTTTGACTGTACTTGAATTGTCATCTAATATACTAATGTATACCAAATTTCAAGTCGATCCGACCACTGGAAGTGGGTGAAATTCGACTTGCAAGATTCCACCCGAACGAACAAACATACATACATACATTGCAAGTTAAATAAAAGCTTGTAAAAAATAGCAAAAACGTTACACAAATACAATTAGGTAGATACGGCACACATGTCTATGCTATCTTTTATTACGGATTATGACCTAATTAATAACAAAACTTATTGAGTGCTTTCGTTCCGTGCCGTGTGAGAATTTCAAACTCGCATAACAACTCTTACTGAAAAAACTATAGAATCAAACTTTTGATTAATCTCAATGCTTCTGGTAAGTTCTTCTACTAAACTCTCCCTTATTACAAAACACGGTTTAAAGCAAACCCATATAGGTTTTGAAATAGCCTCATCTCTTGTTATTATAATCTTTCTTGTTTTTGTTTAGAATGTTTTAAGCTTTACGGTAAGGCTGAAGAACGTCCGAAATTCTAATCAAAAAAATAAGGATTTCATTTAATTTTGTTTGTGTAACTACAGGTTTATTTGGTTGTATTATTAAAAAAGTTCTTGTGGAACTCGAGCGAAAGATTGCCTAATGAAGAAAGTTGGAGCATTTTTAATTACCAGGCACTTTCTGGGGGATTCTTTGTTCATTATTTTAAGTAAGTTGCTGACCTAACCTTAATCTTGGTGAAATAAAAAAAAAACGAACATCTTTTTTTTAAACGTCTACAATACAATATAAATACACATATACTCGAATTTGATGAACGTTATGTTTGTAAATAATTAAAGTCATGTGTAAAATTACTCATAACAAAATGCCCCTGCGCTAGAATAAGCTAGTTAATTCATAAAACAATTACACTAAACTATATCAAGTAAAAGTTTACTAATTTTTTAAATCAAAAATGACATTCTGACACGATCCCATTACTACTCCATTGCCATCGAGACAATGTGCGTTGTCTTCTAAATTCATTATGGTTATCGACGGTATTGAATTAGTATACTACCAAAAGTACCAAAACGGTCAAATCTGTAAAATTTTACACCACAGATAGTTCATTGGAACACAATCATAACTAAAGACGTGGAAGAATTGGGCCTCAGTACGCTCCGTTAATGCCAACCATTTGAAAGTTGAAACACAGCTCGTTACCACATTATCGCCCTCAATCCTTGGGATAAAATTCCAATAGCCTGCTTTAGTTCAATACAGCGGGGAAACCCGCATTCACATTGAAATACGCGTTAGGAGAGGCCCTCCCCGACGGTGGAGGCCCGTAAATCTTAGCATCGCCACTCGGAATCGTAAGGGCCGCTGTGGTGTATGTAGCCGTCATTATATGGATTTTTTTTTATTTGTACCGGGATTTCTATTTTTTTGAAAAATAGATTTAAAAATAATCTAGTTTTACGCTCCGTGGATTGACTAGCAATCGCTTATTTTACCACATAGGGGTTGACTTTTGAAAAATCCTTTTAATCAAAAATCTAAAAAATTACCTTCGCAGGTACATATGAATAGTCTGACTAATACTCTAATTCCAGGCTGGAAGGTTGCATTTGCAGAGAAGAGCCGGCAATAAAATCAGTAATTACTCTTTTCAAAACTCAAAATTGATTGAGACCTCCGGAGACCAGCGGGCGGGGAGCTTTTTCCGCCAACACGTCAGCTTGGCTATCCAAAGAGGAAACGCTGCCAGCCTTCTGGGAACCCTGCCGTTAATCGGAAGCAGCGGCAGGCTTGAGGAAATTTTCTATATATAGATTGTATTTTGTAGGTACATATTTGTTGTAAATAAAGATATATTTAAAAAAATCTAGTTTATATTTATTACATAACATTTACATTCTAATCGTACTGACAACAATTGCGTGCCCCGGCGCGACGGCAAAACTACAAAGTAGACTGAATCTATATTTAATATGTAAATAGCAAACTTAAGCAGACCAGCCCCCACAAGCAGCACCTGTTCACAAGTATGACGCGTGTGGCAGCCATCGCATCGTTCCCAAAGACGTCTTCTTAAACTATCTACCCAGTATATATATAAAGTGAAATCACACCATAAAATTAAAGAATAATTCAAGCTATTACCTACCACAGCGCTTCACATCGCACACTGCTGTCCGGAAATGACTCCGCTGGCACGCTCGCCATCTGCCCGACGCTCGATCACTATTTACTATCGATTCATTGATTGCAATCTCAAATATTACCCTTCCTTACAAACCAGTATGTTGTGCCGTTATTTCTAAGCAATTGTACTTACCTTTTCTACCGACGGAACTGTCATAAATTGGATATCGAATAAGGTTGTCAAATGGACACCATTTTCTTTGTTATTTTCTATGGTCTGATTTTCGATAGATAAACCTTGAATAAGCTGTTTTTTAGATAAGTATATATAAAAACTGTTCGAATTTCAAATTAAAAGCTAGATAATCACTTATGTGTATCTTTTTAGAGAGCGTAGCGTAGAGCAGCTTGACTGGGGAAGTATCTACATCTTACAGAATACCGCAGACAAATAACTTTGTTGTGTTCCTGCGCATGACTAAGGTCACCAGTGCTCATTGGGGAGGGGCGAAAAATCGGCAACGCCAATGCCGTGAGTGATGCACCATATGGTGCAAGCGTCCATATATGGTTACGGTAACCGCTTACCATCAGGTGGACCGTACGCTTGTTTCTTGTTCTTTTTTCGTCTGTATCTATGCTTAGGTATATATTTTTTATTGTAAATTATTTGGAAAAAAAAAAGCAAAACATAGTCAGATTGTCCAAAAAATATTTTAAAAATGTAACCTTGTGTGTTTTTTATTATGTATATCTCATGTACAATTTTACTACCTAAATCAATCAATCTATGAGTACCTTCTTAACATGTAAACAAACCCAGGCAATTTAGTAATATAATAAACGGAACGGAAAATTAATACAATTAAAACAAGATGTAAAAGTTTGAACACGAATCAGCGGGTAGTCTTTTACGGGTACGATAGCAATTTAATTAAAATTTAAAGAATTTTCAAAGTCTATAAACCTTGTAAAAACAAAGATTTAATATAACTAATAAAAAATTTAAATCTAGTTGGAGAACACCATAGTCAAAATATTAAGGAAGGTATTATTAGATTTATTTTCTACAATCATTATAATAATGCAAACAATTTTAAAGCTATACCCCCTTATTCATAATGAAGTTATCAAACGTTGATTAGCTAAAAGTCTTTATCTGACAGGTGACATTTGGTGATCGAAAGAGTGAGACGGGGCACACTATTACACTAGCGGTCTTACTCATAAAAATCTCTTAAATAACGGATTAAATAGTATATAGCTAAATACTATTTAAAATGTTATTCAGTGTTTAACTTTTCTTTACTCATAAACGCATTTTAATCATGATTTAGTTATTGAAGGATTTAAAGAGCAAAAATAATATTATATATGGCGACACCAAAGTCAAGACCATAAATTTGACAGTTATGGAGGTTTAAAAAAAAAGAAAAAACAACAATTTGAAAAGTTTTATTATGTGTTTTATGATAATATTATATTGTATATCGTCTGCTTATACTGCTGAAGCGCTCGTGGTGTAGCATGATTAGCCGTTCTTAATCGATCGGCAAAGTTAAGCTACGCCTGTCGTGGTCGGTACCTGGATGGGTGACCGCCTAGTGGTATTTCAAATCGAGCGTTTCCGTGCTTCGGAAGGCACGTAAAGCCGTTGGTCCCGGTTATCACTTAATTGTGATAGTCGTTAAGCTAGTTGGATGCCTCCTAGGCGGCTTGAAAAATTCCAACAGTAGGGTGACCACTAGCCTACCTCCACCGATCCGCAGTGGGCACGCGTGGTGGAGTATTGCCCATTCCCTTTCACCTTCATTTGTGAAAGGAGGCCTGTGCTCAGCAGTGGGACATTATAGGCTGATGATGATGATGATGATGATGATAATGATCTGAATCTCGGAAACAGCTCCAATGGGTTTCGGGGGTCGATAAATCGATCTAACTAGGTTTCATTTTTAGAAAACGTCGTTTTATCCGTGTTTTCAGGCAATGAAAAACTGCTTTTTTTTATTAAATGGGCTTGCGTTTGGCCACTGACCCGCCCATAAGGGGCGATGACGAAGCGTAAGATGAAACACGCTTACCCAGAAGAAACCTATTCACTCTGGCCTTGAAAGTACCTAGATTGTAAGCGTCAGGAAACACAGACGCCGGAAGCAAGTTCCACTCCCTTGCTGTCCGCATTATAAATGAGGATGCAAAACGCTGTGTCCGTATATTCGGTTTGTCAACAACGTACGGTCAAAATTTTCCCGGCGTCTTGTGGTTCGGTGTAAAAATGGGGATGGTGGAATAAGGTTGAACAATATCATTAGAATACGAATGTAAATTGTGCCACCATTTACAAGGTTATCATAGCCAAATCGGGCGGTCCCGAAACCAGAAGACCCTGTTCGAGTCCAGATGATTTTTTTGCTTTTGAGTTCTTTTGTGAGAAAAACTAATATGATTTACCAAAAAAAAAACGAGCAAAGCTCGGTCATCGAGGTACAAGTTTAAATAATTTATGGTGTTTCTATATAATCAGAGTATTTCTATATGGTCAGATTGTGGAATGAGCTCCCTGCCGTGGTTTTCCCAATGGAGTACAGCATGGGGTTCTTCAAAAAGGGCGTGAAGAGATTTCTTCAGGGTCGGCAACGCGCGAGTGATGCCCCTAGTGTTGCAAGCGTCCATAGGCTACGGTAACTGCTTACCATCAGGCGGGCCGTATGCTTGTTTGCCACGTTAGTGGTATAAAAAAAAAAAATCTAACATCATATATCCAGCTTATTTTCGGAAATCAATGAAAAATATTTTACAGCAATCAAGCAACAGCAGCAAGCATTTGGCGGCCATTTTGCTATT
This sequence comes from Polyploca ridens, assembly GCA_951394255.1. Taxonomy (NCBI): domain Eukaryota; kingdom Metazoa; phylum Arthropoda; class Insecta; order Lepidoptera; family Drepanidae; genus Polyploca; species Polyploca ridens. The sequence goes on from OX596262.1 coordinate 2,515,397, forward strand.
TAGCCCGTTAAATAAGGGTCGTAGGTTGTTTAATTTGACAGCTCTTTAAATAACGTTTTTAAGCAGTGAATAGGGATAAATACCGTTTATGAGTGAAGATTTTTTTAAATAACTGTTTTAAGTATGACTTAACTTTAAATAGCGTTTATGAGTAAGGCCGTAATTTATTTAAAATGCGATTATGAATAAGGGGGTAGTCTCATCACTGTCGGTTCCACTTTATAAATCACCATGGCACCTATGATTATGAGGGATTCTCATAAGCTCCAGGATATAAATTGCTAGTTGTCCCCCGCGGTTTCACTTGCGTTACCAGGATAATAAGTATCCTATAATACTCGGAGATAATATAGCTTCCAATTAGTGAAAGAATTTTTCGAATCCGACTGGTAGTTCCAGAGATTAGCCCGGTTAAACACGCAAAATGCTTTATTGTATCAATCAAAGAATTTAAAACGTTCAGAAGAATAGTCGCCTCTATGGGAACACGAAATAAACAAGCCATAATTGACAGTATTTAAAAGTAATAAGTTTAGGTAATTAAAAGTGACGAAATCGCAATACTTACACATGGAAGGTTAGTTTTTCCTTGGTTTTTATAAGTGTTGTGACAGTATTTTAATACGCAAGTTGACATTTTTTATTTAATCAGTACAGCGAGTATGACGCGATGACAGCCGTGCGCAGCACGAACTGAGAGCGATTTGCTCAGGAGCCCCTCAAGCGGAGTGATATTAAATGTCATGCTTTAGTAAGGCCGACTATCCATCTGGGTAGAGGCACGATGCCGTATGAAATTACTAGCAAAATTAAATTATTGTCCGGCGCGGTTTCACCCGTATTCCCGAGGGATCGTATGTTTTCTCGGGATAAAAAGTATCCTATGTGTTAATCCAGAACATATTCTATCTGTGTACCAAATCTCCTCTAATTCCGTTCAGTAGTATTTGCGTGAATGAGTAAGAAACATACATACATACAAACTTTCGCGATTATAATATTAGTATGAAGGTTCTTTGTTTCATATTTGCTTAAAATAATTCAATGCTCTCAAATAATATGTTTGTATTCATCATTGATCGTCTGGTATGTCTTTAGTGACAAAAATTTCTCTAAAATAAAATACAAGCATTGACTATCATATATTCTGCGATATTATTATATGATATCGTTCAAAGTTTCTCGAAGCTGGTTGATAAAAGCGTTCCGGTACATTTTAAAATATTGGGTGTCTTTATAGGATGTGTGTCTTACACTCAGCCACTCGGGTGACAGGAAACTGCACTTTATTGTGTTGACATTATGATATGAACTATGTTATAAATTATATAGGTATAACGCAGACATGGAAGTCAAAAATATAAAAAATACGATACGTATATTGTTGTTTGTCAGATATCTGTAATATTAATTCTGAATATCAAGTAACAAAAAATCAATGACTTTATGACATATAGGCAATGATATTATAATAGAGATATGCTACCCTCATACTAAAGCGGCGTTTAGTTATTGTTGAATTAGGTGAATGCGATAGATAATACGGAAGTAGTACAAAAACACACAAGTACAGAAAGAGATAGCTATATGTAGCCGCTAAGCAAAATTACGACAATTATCTGATATTGTCTGCAACAATTAGCTTGATTTAATGCGATATCTACCTACCTCTTTTTATTATAATATCATTGCATATAGGGCATTATACCTAATTATAAAAAAATCCGCACGGCAAAATCTTTTTTCTATTGAATATATTTTCTAGTATCATACTATAGCATTATAAATATTATAGTATGTAGGTAGGTAGGTCTGTTTACCAGTTCATGCGAAATGCCAGTAATTTCCGTGGTTATGGAACATCGCTGTAGTTTCGAATGCTTCACTTGACATTTCACAAATGAAAGGCGCGCGTTGCGAAGTGACTTTAAAATGGCGTGCTTATCGGGATTTTCCGCTTTATTTATCGACATGAAAATATAAAAACGAAGCAATCGGGAACACTGAAAAGCATTTTAATGTGTTTTCTTTCAATATTTGCATGATTTTCTGAAATATTGAGACACAGTTCCCGCCCTGCGGTTTTACGCACGTTCCCGTGAGATGTTATGTTTTCTCGGGATTAAATATTATCCTATATGTTAATCTAGGGTATCTATGTGTCATGATTTATTCAAATCCGTTCAGTCGTTAGTGACTGGTAGCAAACATACATGAAATACCTACGTTTGTGTTTGTACTTACAGTAGTACCCAACTGATATGTCTTGCCGATATACCTGCGCAGAAGATACTTCTTGTTCATTCACAAAGCGTGGGAAACCGCTATTGGTCGGCAGCTGCCGCCATGATAGCGCGCGCCGTGCGGAGGGGCGTGACTTGCGAGTGAGACGGAACTAACAGCTGCAGTGAATTATGAACCTTATAGTAGTCATCTAAGGTTGATTGTAAGTTTCAAGCATTCTTTCGTTAATCTTCGGGGCCATCTTTCTTTTTTGTGCATACGAAGATTCACGACGCGCCATATCAGTTGGGTAATACTGTACGCATTTATAATAATTTAGGAGCACTATGTTGGTTTCTCAGAAAAAACGCATTAACTAAAATACACTACAATTTACAAACAAAAACATAATTATACAGTCAAACAAATCTTTGAATAAAAATCCTTGAACATAAATCTGAAGGAGATCGTTCTTTACACAAATGTTATATTCATATTCAGAATTCAGTCCCGATACATCAATATATTTATACCAAACCTAAGAATAAAGGAAAAGAGCCAGAGATCAAAGCCAGAGGCAACGCTTAAAGTTTTTCCAATGCGAAACGCGTGATGTCTGACCATTGGGTTCAAGTTTGTAGAAAGATAAAACTTTGCCTTTTTGGATTTGGTTTCGATTCTGTTTTGTTGAAAAAGTGTAGTTGTGTATTTGAAGCTGTTTGAGATGTAAATAACATTTTAATGTTACCGTTGTAATGACATAAAGTCGAGAATCATTAAATATGAACTGTACCCTCCCGTAACCCCTGACGAAGTTAAATCGATCATCAGGAAGCTCCATCCGCGAAAAGCCCCGGGCTCGGACAAAATCACTAATAAAGTGATTAAGCTCTTCCCCGCCCAGCTCATATTCTTATTAACGTCCATTTTCAATGCGGCCCTAGCGTGTAACATCTTTCCACATCAGTGGAAAGAAGCTCACGTTATTGGGATCCACAAACCCGGCAAACCCCGGTCCGAGCCCTCCAGTTACCGTCCCATAAGTCTGCTCAATATATTGGGTAAGATTTATGAGAGGGTAATTCACACCCGCCTCAAGGCATATGCCGACACTCATCACCTCCTTCCTAACGAGCAGTTTGGTTTTCGAACTAAACACTCTTGTGTTCAACAAGTCCATCGTATTGTTGAACATATCTCTTATCACTTTCAACAATCCAGTAGCATGACTGGCGTCCTGTTCTTCGATGTCGCAAAGGCATTTGACAAAGTGTGGCACAATGGTTTAATTTTTAAACTATTCACTCTAGGTGTCCCACATAGGCTCGTACTCATCTTGCGAGACTTTTTGTCAAATCGCCACTTTCGATATCGTATAACAGGCGCCCTGTCCTCCCCTCACCCCATCTGTGCCGGAGTCCCCCAGGGCTCGGTACTCTCCCCCTTATTGTTCCTATTATATACGAGCGATATCCCCATTAGTAGTCAAGTACAGCTAGCTCTGTTTGCGGACGATACCGCCATCTACTGTACTGGCAGAACCACCAATGCCATTGTATCCAAACTCCAATCCGCAGCAGACGCCCTAGGCGTCTGGTGTAGGAAATGGAGGATTGAGATAAATCCCACCAAAAGTCAGGCGGTCCTATTCTGTAGGCCCGCCCGATGTAAAATCCCCCCTATCGTAAAGTCTGTCACCATGTTTGGCGAACCGATCCCTTGGGAGAGGCAAGCCAAATATCTAGGTGTCACCCTCGATGATCGATTGACCTTCGGGCCCCACATTAAAAAGGTGCGTTCGCGCGCCTTTTTCGTGATGGGACGCCTTCACTACCTTATAAATAGCAGGTCTAAGCTTGCGTTAAATCACAAGATTAGACTCTATACTGCTTGCATTCGCCCCATTTTCACCTATGCATGCGCTGTGTTCGCACACGCATCGCCGAGGCGGATCCATAGCCTTCAAGTCATTCAAAATCGTTTCATTCGCAAGGCCACGGGTGCCCCGTGGTTCATGCGCAATGAAAACCTCCACCTCGACCTGGGCCTTCCCACGGTCCGTCAATTCATGAAACGCGCCTCACGCAAATTCTTTGACACCGCGGTCAATCATTCGAATCCATTAATAGTCAAGGCGGCTACTTACACGCCATCCCGTATATCCAACGTCCGCCGGCCGAGGCATGCCCTCATCGAGCCCGATGACCCTATCACCTTAGCTCAGCTCGCAGCTTCCGAAGCTCGTACAAATACAAATACAGATGCGAATCGCGGTGACCGTTCACCTCGTTACCGACCTCGTCGTCGAGGTCACGCGCCGCGACCCTCTCTCACTCAGTCTCGTCCCCTTGTTGTTGCTCGACAAGCGGCCCGAGCCGCCAATAATAATCCGCTTCCCTCTAATTAGTCGTAACTCGTTCTAATAATGAAGTCCGTCCCCTCCCCTCGGTAACAGCCCTGAGCCGAGGCTCGGCCCCAACTGGGGCACCCTCAGGCCATGTTACCTAAATCTAAACCGGTTGAGAGCTTGCTCGCCGAACTTGTCCGCGTAAGGGTACTTAGGCTAGCTTTGGGCCAGTACCTTCATGTCCATTCAAAAAAAAAAAAAAAAAAAAAAATATGAACTGTAGCTGTTGTGGATAAGTGCAGGCATCCAAGAAGATATAAATTATCTACAGTTTTTTTCCGTTAATGAATTCAGTGTGATTGATTATAATTTTAAGACTGTCGCTAAGATAAAAACATAAGATACGGGACTCAACAAATACCACAGGGAGTGGAACAACAAAATTAATTCAAGCTGACGTACTGTTTTACAAAGTAGATTCTCTCAGATTCAACAAAAAATTTGTTTGTGTAATACCTATATGCTCCCTTTGGGCGTACGTATTGGCCCTGGTACCAGTTCGGACCCACAACCTTGTAGCCAGGCAAGTGACGCATCGCGAGAAAATTTATTAAAATGTGAGCAGTGTCCGGAACCTCGATATTTTCGTGGCAACCGTGGGTTAAAAATTCATGTCGGAAAGGTACACAAACCTATTCCAAACCTTATCCATCAAACTGGCTCCACCAATTCGGACGTATATATTTCGGCTCCAAATTCTTCTTCTACTGACCTCCCGTTTTCGCAACTAATTTGTTCGCTAAAGAATAATGTCCCGGTATTAAAGCGAATCCCACGCGGAGCACGTATCTGCGTGGCTTCAGCTTTAAGTGTATGTATAGACAAAATTCTCAGTATAAATTCATTAAGTGCTTGGAAAGACCTGCTTACTTTTTCGTACAGAGTGCTGCATGTCCCTAGTCGCCAGAAAAATGAGATTTCTCTCACACAACAAATTAAAAATAACTGCTCAATATTAGACTCAACTGATAATATTATTCCAAATTTTCCCAAAATTCAAAAAAAATATAATCAGGCAAACACTATCAGGAAAATCGAAACTAAAGCGAACGATGGCGATTTCAAGGGGGCAGCACATCTGCTATTTTCGAGTGATGTTGTCGCTGCAGACACACCTGAAACCCTGTCTGCTTTAGAATCAAAACATCCATCTCCGCTTTCAAATATAAACCTCCCGGATCCCCCATCTTTAGACCAAAATTGTCTAAATTGTAACGCCCAAGATCTTTTGAGTGTCATTATGTCATTTAAACCTGGTTCTGCTGGCGGCCTCGACGGTTTTACACCACAGCATTACAAAGATCTTGTCTGTGGTGCCGCCGGAGACGCTGGTACCAAATTATTATCAAAATTAACCTCTCTTATAAATTTAATGTTGGCAGGAAAGGTGCCAAGCCCATTCACTGAGATCATTTATGGGGCCAACCTTTGCGCGCTATCCAAAAAAGATGGCGGAGTAAGACCCATCGCTGTGGGTAATACTATCCGTCGTATGGCCTCCAAAATTTGTTGTCGTCACATTCTCCCGAAACTTTCGGAAATATTTCAGCCCATTCAACTCGGTTTTGGCTCAAAGGGAGGTTGTGAGGCAGCTGTTCATGCGGCTCGGACCTTTCTTTTAAATAACGGAGGTGAAGTGCTGCTTAAAGTTGACATAAAAAATGCATTTAACTCTGTTGATAGGGGTGCTTTATTGACCCAAATTCGGGATATCTGCCCTGACATATATCCTTACCTTTGGCAATGCTATGGCAATCCTATCAAAACTTTTTTTCAGAGAACACCCACTTATTTCCGCCATGGGTTGTCAACAGGGCGACCCTCTCGGTCCAGCTATCTTCAGTTTGGCCATCCATCCAATTATTTCCGGGTTACAATCAAAATTGAATGTATGGTATCTAGACGACGGTACGCTGGGGGGTGATGCGGCTTCCGTTCTCAGTGATTTTAAAACATTGACAGAAAATTTTAAAAAGATTGGCCTAGAATTCAATAGCTCCAAATGTGAGCTCCTTATTTTAGATTCTTTCCCAGAATCTGAAAAACCAGAATTAATTCAAAATTTTAATGTTTTGGCTCCCAATATTAAGTTACTGTCAAAGGAGTCGCTTCATCTTCTTGGAGCCCCAGTCTTAGACGAATCCATTCCTAGTTTCTTTGAGAAAAAGATTCAAAATTTTAATGACTCTTCAAATAGACTTTATGAAATTAATGCTCACTATGCATTTTTTATTGTTCGACTCTGCCTTTTCGTGCCAAAGTTTACCTATTTGCTCCGCAGTACGCACTTATTTAAATTTGATCACATATTAGATACTTTGGATAATATGATCAAAACGTCACTTTCCAAAATTCTAAATTGCAGTTTTTATGAAAACAAAGTGTGGTCTCAGGCCACCCTACCCGTGTGTTATGGTGGCCTAGGAGTGCGGAAAATTTCAAGCATATCAGTACCGGCGTTTCTATCCTCGGTATACAGTGTGGGCAACCTCGTCAGTTCTGTTTTGGACCCTTCTATTGGATCTGTTGAGGTTTCTTACCTGTCCGATGCTAGAGACGCCTGGCAGGCAGCTTGTCCAGGCACAAATATTCCGACCTTGAGTCACTCTCAGAGAGCGTGGGACAAGCCTCTTTGTGAAAAAACCTGGCAAAATTTATTTTCTAACTTTTCTATCGATACAGACCGCGCGCGCTTGTTAGCTGTCTCTCAGAGTGACTCAGGTCACTGGCTACAAGCTATTCCATCAACAAATACTGGAACAATGTTAGACCGTATAACATTAAGTCTGTGTATTTGTCTTCGTCTTGGTTGCAGGACCAATCAACCTCATCGCTGCCGCTGCGGAGATCTCGTCAACGAGCTCGGCCACCATGGGCTTTCGTGCTCTCTAAGTGCTGGTCGAATATCACGGCACTCGGCTATTAACGACATTATCCGCAGGGCTCTTGTTGTCGCTAACGTGCCTTCCGTACTGGAACCAGTCGGTATTGCGCGGGGCGATGGCAAGAGACCGGATGGTATGTCTTTGATCCCTTGGAGTGTCGGCAAGTCGCTGGTGTGGGATGCCACATGTGTCGATACACTCGCGCCATCTCACTTACCGGCGACTTGTAAAGCTGCAGGGGCAGCTGCGGCCAGTGCGGAAAATTCAAAATTCAAAAAATACGCATCGATTGGACCCAACTATATTTTTGTGCCTTTTGCGGTCGAGACCATGGGACCGTGGGGGTCCGAAGCTCGCCGTTTTGCTCGCACCTTGTCATCAAAATTGATCGAGACCTCCGGAGACCAGCGGGCGGGGAGCTTTTTCCGCCAACGCGTCAGCTTGGCTATCCAAAGAGGAAACGCTGCCAGCCTTCTGGGAACCCTGCCGTTAATCGGAAGCAGCGGCAGGCTTGAGGAAATTTTCTATATATAGATTGTATTTTGTACATATTTGTTGTAAATAAAGTCCATCAACTTATTCTCCACAAAAAGATAACTTAAACCGACTTCAAAGTACACTAAGAAGTAATCAAATCCTGATCTGTAGCCTTAGCACGAACCACTTTCGTATCGCCTTCGTAGCGTCATCGTATCGAGTAGATGTCATTTTTGACAGAAGTTCTATCGTCTACTCGAAACCTAGCTTGCGAGCTACGTTAAATTCGTCTAGAAATTTTGAAACATACATTTTTGATTTTATTGGTACACAATATTAAAATATTTATTTCCAATAACATAAACTAAATGAAATAATCAGCTTATCTTATATTATTAGCTAACGATATAAGGTATTACATCAAAAAATGTTTTCTTTTTCACCATTGAAATGTGATGAATGTGGAAATATTTTTGAACGTACAGCAAAGAGTTCACGTTTTTAAAGGTTTGAATTTAGAACCAGTCTGTCGCGACTTAGAAGAAAGAAAAAATCAATGAAACGCAGTAGAACTTTTATGGCACCCTCTCATTTCCGTAGTCTGTCTCGCTCTATGATTAAACGTCATCTGTCACTTGTTTTTTCCCTCCAGTTTTATATAAATGTTTGAGAAGTTCAGAATATTATATTATACTTATTACAGAATATTATACATGATAGTAGTTAATTTTATTGCTAAGTAGAAGTGAGAAAGTAGAAAGTGTGTTTAAAAAGTAGAAAGAATGAAGTATAGAAAATGCGAAGTGTGAGGATTAAGATCGGAAAGGAAAGATGGTAAAAAACGTGATTTTATGGCCAAATTTCCCCTGGATGCAGTTCGGTCAGTAAAATATCATTCAGTCCTATAATTCCTTTAATAAAAACATCTTAATATTATGTTAATCTAGAAAATACCAAAAAATATTTTAGAAAATAGTGTTGTGCAATATTTATTATCGAATTCGATATCGAAATTTTTATATTTTTAGGTGCCGAAAATGGGTGAAAATGACAGGCAACGAGGACTTGGCTTACATTCAACTTACACCCACTTACCCATTTTAAGTGTATTCCGCACCAGTGGTAGTGTCAACTGTATCGTTCATAAGTGCCTTATCAGGGCCTAAACTTGATAATTTACTTTTTATTTTGATTTGCATTTCATAAAACGTCTAGTTGCAAATTTTATGTAGTTTTAATTAAACGCCAACCACAAACCTTACTGTATATTAATATATTATATGGTATATTTTTTTTTGTCATAATCTGAACAAGGTACCACTGGTTTTGTTTTGGTAGTGCTAAAACAAAATCAGAGGATCTTAAATATCTATATTATTTACAACAGTATATATATATCGATATCGATATCGATAGATTTAAATATCTACTAAGAGCGCATCTCTATTCCATTCTAAGGTTGGTAGTACTGATTGGTAGTACTCATTGTGGCTTTTTTTGGTTGCCACATTGATTTTTATTATTTTTATCTTGCTCTATGGAGTCCCGTCTCTTCTTACGTAGTTATTGAATACTCTTTGTTTAGAACATAACAAGACGAAGAAGATGAGTCTTGTGACTCCGTTAGAAATAAACTCGACGATTTTCATTTCTAGATTTGTGTTTTAGCAGTTTTAGAGGATTTCATATAAAGAGTGGCTCAACTTGAACTATCGACATCCCCTAACATTTATACACTTATTATAATTAAGTATATATAGGTGTTTGAGAATCAATGGGTTCTATACTCGCCTAAAAATTAAAAAAATCGAATAGTAGTCAAACAATACATGAGGCTCCCCAATTGAATGTGTTTTAGTTAAAACTAACATAAATGTAAATGTAGTATTAAATAAAATTATATTATTTTAACTAAATGATTCACCATATTTAGTTATAAGATTATAAATAAAGAAATACAAACTAAAAATCATAATGCTTAAAAAAATAACACATTCGAAATATTCCAATTACCTACCTAAGATGCGAGATGTTCACGTAACGCTCTCACTGAAAAAATTACGGTGACAAAGTCTACGTTAGCTGGCTTGCAAGTAGACGATACCATACGTCAGAATGAGTTCCAATTTCAAATTATATACCAAACCACGTTTACGTAGTGTGACGTGAGGTTAACGTAGTTGTTCGTGCTACCGATTTGAACGTTTGGCAACATTCGAATGACACATTCCCATACAAATTTGAGTTAACTCTCTCGATACGAATACGTTACGCTTGCGATAGATTTTCGTGCTAAGGCCTCAAATGACAATGGGACCAAACGGGAAGTGTACCCTTCCAAACAAAAAAAGATTTTTCCAAATCGGTTAATAAATGACGAAGTTAGTAACAAATATTAAAAAAAACAACCGAATTGAGAACCCCTCCTTTTTTTGAAATCGGTTAAAACTCAATAAATAACATACCATAGAGTCCCTAGAAACCATCGTCCTAAACCTATCAGTCAAGAATTCAAGTCCTACACTTAAATTCGCATCAACACGGGCATTCGCCGGACCTTCTCGCGTCAGTACAACAATGGCCAATCGTTAGTTATTTGGAGAGTACTCAATGGCGACCGATATCCGTCTAGAATGTCCAGCCATCCATCACTGGAGGGGACGGGACGAGGATCCGCGACAACGATTTATATCTGAACAAATTGAGTTTTCTTCACGCCGAGTAACTTGAGAATGTAACGAGATGCTTATTGTTGGTATATTTTAGGTCGATTTCCAAGAGAGTACCAAGGTATACCTAATTGGTATTATATTTTCTAGAATCACTTAAAAATATGCTGCTAAGTTTCTTGCCGGAGTCTTCTCGACCTAGTGGTAGAGTCATGAGAGTTTGAAATAGTGTTAGTACAATGTAATCTGTGATGTAAGTAAATATGTAGATAATATAGGATAACTAGATAACAATATTTTGATCTGGCAGACCATATTTTAGCTGGAAACGTACTGGTGCTATCCGGTGGGTGTAATTGGGTTTTTTGTGCTAACTACCTTCAGCCACACCATTACCAACCATTGTTACTTGGGATTGAACATAGTAATATACCTAGCAACAACCGGGACATTTGTAACTCACTAAATGACTTCTGGCAAAATTATATTTATTTTTGATTGAACAGTTAAGTTTAACAATAAATTACTAAGGCTCAATTTCTCAATCGCTTAATAAACCTTGGATAAGCTTTTCTTTTTATAAATACAAAAACATTTCTAAATTCAAATTAACAGCTAAATACACTGCATTTCTAGTCATTGAAAAAAACGACCCCATAAACAATTTTTTTGCGTGCGTGATTCATCATCATCATCATCATCATCAGCCTATAATGTCCCACTGCTGAGCACAGGCCTCCTTTCACAAATGAAGGTGAAAAGGAATGGGCAATACTCCACCACGCGTGCCCACTGCGGATCGGTGGAGGTAGGCTTGTGGTCAACCTACTGTTGGAATATTTCAAGCCGCCTAGGAGGCATCCAACTAGCTTAACGACTATCACAATTAAGTGATAACCGGGCCCAACGGCTTTACGTGCCTTCCGAAGTACGGAAACGCTCGATTTGAAATACCACTAGGCGGTCACCCATCCAGGTACCGACCACGACAGGCGTAGCTTAACTTTGCCGAACGATTAAGAACGGCTAATCATGCTACACCACGAGCGCTTCGTTGCGTGCGTGATTAGCAACTAATAATTTTAAAAGCAAGAGTTTCTATTCCAAATTAAAAATATTTTATTTAAAACATCCTATTTACGTTCTAAAGTCATTGAAGTCGGTAGCCCGCTATGAAGCGCTCTAATTAGTGCAAATTATAAATTGGATTTCATCCCACTTCAGATTTGTTAAATATGAAGCTGTATTTTTATACCGAGGCTTCTTCGCTCTATCTGGAATAAAATTTTTTTTTTTTTTTTTACTGTTTATAGGCCTGTGTTTGACCGCAATCTCACCATGGTAAGTGATGATGTGGCCGAAGGTGGTAAGCACACAAAGCCTAGAAGGAACTGGCTCTCAAGTGCAGCTATCGGAACACACCGAAAGGTGATTGGCGACAGATTTTCAACATGAGGGTGGTAGCCAGCCAGGCGGTTTTATTAGAGTAGTCAAACAATATTCAGGAATAAAAGGTGATACCTAATGCCGTTTTTAAGTTCACATTATAAGAAACTAGTTTCTGCATTCCCCGCCCGAAGTTCCCCGGAAACGAGGGGGGGGGGGGGGGAGGCAAAGTTATTTTTATTCCATTTATTTGGATTCATAAACAGTAAGTAGTAGAAGTCTGGTCCTTATACTACTAACTGATATAATAAATATCCTGGGACATTCCTCACACACGGTCATCTGATCCCAAACTAAGCAGAGCTTGTACTATGGAAAAGAGATAACTGATATAATACATATACTACTTTTTGTTCATGCACACAAATGCATGTCCTGTGTGGGAATCGAACCCACGACCTGCGGCGCGTAAGGTGAATCATTACCAACTGCGCCAACTGGCCCGTCTATTATTATTATTATCATATTTTTCTATCGTATCGATACAAAACAAAATACACCACAACACTATTGCAAAGATGACTTTGCTAGTGAAACATAAGTATTACGGTTTCAGTGAACGAACATTGAATTTTTCATGTTAATCCCGCTTTATCGCTCGGGAATAGTGAAATTATGAAAATTTACTCAACGCAAATGTAATATTCATTTCACTCGTGCTCTTATTTGTTTCAAGATACTGTAGTTACTGTTTTATTTTATTGAATTTTTAACCGTCTTCAAAAAAAGGAGGAGGTTCTCAATTCGAATGTTTTTTTTTTATGTTTGTTACCTCATAACTAAGAAAAAGAATACATTTGTGTAATCAAGAGTATATACAATAACAGCAAGAGTAGAGTTAAACTAGAGACAGCTGGGCCTTGGTTTCCGGTCAAAAGAGGAGTAAGACAAGGCGACCCCCTCTCACCACTGCTGTTTATAGCAACACTAGAGTCGATTATTAGCCAAGTCAATTGGAAAGGTCGGGGTATTAAGATCAAAGAAGCTTACCTAAGCCACCTAAGATTTGCAGACGACTTGGTCCTCTTATCAGAAACAGGACCAGAAATTCAGTACATGATAGAGTCACTCAATGATGCCAGTAAACTAGTAGGCTTAGAAATGAACCTATCCAAAACAATGCTGATGACTAACAGCACAAAGAGAATACTATATGTTGATAGCGAGCCTCTAAAGTATACAGACAATTACATATACCTCGGTAAACAAATCAGCTTTGACCAGAAAAGTAACGATCACGAAGTGGAGCGCAGGACACAGTTAACGTGGAACAAATACTGGGCACTGAAGGATGTATTCAAAAGCAACATGCCAATTAAAATTAAAACTAAGGTACTAAACTCATGCCTTATACCATGCCTAACGTATGCTTGCCAAACGTGGAAGTTTAACAACAAAACAAAGAATAAAATAATTTCATGCCAACGAGGAATAGAGCGCAGTATGATGAATATTAGAAAAATACAAAAAATAAGACATACAAAAATAAGACACATCACCAAGGCAAGGGACGGATTGGTACACGCTCAATCACTAAAATGGAAGTGGGCTGGACATGTGGCGCGCCTACGAGATCAGAGATGGACCAAAAGGGTGACCACATGGGCAGGTCCGCAAGGCAAAAGAAGGAGAGGCAGACCTGTAGCCAATTGGGAAGATGAGCTCAAAAAAACAGCCGGCCCCAACTGGATTCAAGTAGCCCAATTTAGAGAGGACTGGCTATCTTTGGAGGAGGCCTTTACCTGCAGAGGGGTTCTTGCAGATAACTAAATTAAAACAATTTATGTAACCTACGTTTAATTACAAATTATGTAAATATTTAAACTAACAATCTAAAATTTAAGAACTAAACTCTATTACTAACAAAAATTTATAATACTAACATAGAATTAATTTTATATTTTTCCTCTTTTTGTAATCTGCAATGAAATATAAGGCTTTTTATTTTATTTTTATTTTTATTATTTTATTACCTCATAACTCCGTCATTTATTAACCGATTTTTATTTGAAAGGGTATACTTCCCGTTTGGTCCCATTGTCATCAGATCAGGATTTGATTACTTCTTAGTGTACTTTGAAGTCGGTTTAAGTTTTTTGTAAAACAGTCCAATTATTTCTTGAGAAGTATTATTATTAATTTGATTTAAATGTAAGTTTTGAAAGCTTTTTTTAATACTGCCGCCAACGCATCAGCTTAGTAATCCAAAGAGGAAACGCTACCAGCCTTCTGGGATTGGAAACAGCGGCAGACTTGAGGAAATTTTCTATATATCGATTGTATTTTGTACATATTTGTTGTAAATAAATACTTCTAAGGTAGCAAACAAGCATACGACACGCCTGATGGTAAACGGTCACCGTAGCCTATGGACGCTTGCAATACCACGGGTAAAACTGCTAAAATTTCACACCCTTTTGAAAGAACCCCATGCTGTTACTCCCTTGTGCAACAGGTCAAAGATCAGTTTATTTTTCTTTATGATTTTCAGGGTTTATTCCATGATGAAAATAAAGCTAAGTTCTTTCACTTCTCGATATGACCTCTTCTAAACAGTATAATAATCACACTCAACTACAAAGCAAATCGATTTGTTCAATCTCAGTTAGCAATTCACACAAACGGCACACGGACTGCACTAATTGTGTTTGTTCGTTTTGTTTTGTAAATAAAAACAAACGTCGCGCTGTACTCCGAAACGTAAATCGTTTTACTGCACAATGTACTGTTAGTATGTATGTGTACGATAATGATATTATAGTGGAACACAGAGCATTGAAAATACTCGCCCCCCATTAAGCGTGTCAGTGGGCGGTACCTTCCTTGATCTGTGGGTGTCCTTTTTTGACATCTGACGTCAAAATAGGACAAAAGACAAGTAAGGCTATCATGCAATAAAGATTTTTATTATTATTATTTATTATATTATTATAACCATATTTGTCTTTTGTCCTTCTTTGACATCCGACGTCAAAACAGGACAAAAGACAAGTAAGGTTATAATAATATTGTTTTAAGAGATGGTGGTTGGCCCACTGATGGCATATATTTATTAGATATAGACTAACAGCAATACGCACTCTGTTATGCTATTTTCAAAATTCTCAGGGCACTAGAATTGTGTGAATAAAGGGCCAGATTCAGAAAGTGTTCCTAGAGACACGTGACGTCACACATGTTCCTCTCTCTGGAGCCTTGACCAACGGTAACTTGAACCCTGTTCCCGATGCCGATGGGAACTGTTTTTTTTTTATTTTACAATGCGGATTTTAATTTATATTTAAATAATATTAGTGACGTGCTAAGATAATTAAATGAATAATAATCTCGAACATGAGATGATGATGATGCATTATATGCTATACTTCAGTATAAATTGAATATTTGTTTGAAACATACATACTTCAGCAGAATTTCAAATGAGTGTAATGAGACTAACTGCCAGTTTCTGAAAGCAAAATCAAAGTTAATCTCTTGTTGAAAGTATACCTTTTACTGTCAATGTCGTCTGAAATGACAAAGATGGCAATAGTTTTGATTATAGATTAACTTTGATTTGGCTTTCAGAAACTGGCAGTAAGTTATTTAAGTACACGAACCATATCTACTAATACAACCTCAAATATTACAATAATGCAGTGCGTCTCTCTTTATATCACTTACTGTGTATCTGAGAACTATTGCACCGATTTCGATGTAGTTATTACAGCTGAGTTAGATAATTTCAAGAGAATGGTTGAAATAAACAAAGACAAAAAAAATACGAAAATTAAAACAAATATGCTCACAAATGCAAGCAACCCCTTTTAAATAAAACCTCTTCGCTGTGACCCGAAGTGGAGAGGTTCCGTATAGAAGTGCGGTTGGATAGAAAGTATATTTTTTACCTCGCTTTCAGTGACCTGAAAGCTTGGTATCACTGGATGAAATAGCGTCAGCTTTCCCTCTTTATGTTAGAAAGATGGGTGGTAATATTATAATAATATTTAGGAAATTGCTCGGACCGCGTTATGCTATATTTTATTTTGGAAAATAAAAAAGTATATATAATATATTGAAAAAAAAAAATAGCTAATATACCTAGTCAGATTGTACAAAAAAATATTTTAGAAATGTAACCTTGCTGAGTTTCTTGCTTGTTTTTCTCCGTTGAAGGCCGACTTACGAACTGGTGGTAACTTCAGTAGCTTTGTCCATCATAAGTGCCCTACTAGGGCTTAAATTGAATAAATGGCTTTGACTTTCCACTTACAACGGACTGTGTTCCGAGGAGTTGTTTGATTTGATGCCCACAAATACCTTCAACCATCGCACCTCCTCCTATATGGAATAGTAAAAATATATTATAGAAACATTAAATGAAGCACGATTAGGAGTTTAGTAAAAAACAAGAAAACATTTTCTGCTATCAATCTTAATCTTAAAAGAGATACTCTATGTGGATGTGTTTTACTCAATCACGCCTTAAAATGGCTTCACTGATTTGGATGAAACATGACGAAAAATAAGGATTTATATAGAACGTGGGTGAAATTGCAAGGCAGGACAGACTATGTTTCCTTGAATTATTTTTCTGAGAACCGATATAGTTTCAAGCAATATTAATTTCAACATTTATTTTGGAATGTCCTACATATTGCTTGATAACTAGTCACACTACTTGACGCAGATTATGCAACCCATTGATGTTGTCACTCTGTATTTTGTTACATTAAACTCTATATTTTAGGCTTAAGCACGAAGATTGTGCTAGCTTGAAAATATAAAAAAATTTAGACTTTTATAATCCTTTTTTATTAGGTGAAAAATCTACCCTCCAAAGTCATGAAAAGTCTCTGAATTTATCTCGTATTAGGGTAGGACCACGGGTAGGACCTACTATCTCTTCGGCCCGCGGTTTTACTATTTTAACCCTTTAAAGAAAACTTTTTTAACTTCCTTAGTATAGGTTTGTGCTAAGGATGCCATGTCTGCATTATATTATAAGAAAGGAACCTGTCTGAAAACTTCGAGTTTCAAAACCCTGCGGTTAGCTGTGGGTCGGTCTAACCAGTTCCTCCCTTTATCCTCATACTAGCTGTTGCCCACCCGCGTTCTTGGGATAAAATGTAGCTTATGTCCTTCTCCATACCATAGGCTATCTGCGTGCCAAATTTTATCGTGATCAGTTGAATGGTTACGTGTGAAAGAGTAACAGACAAACAGACAGAGTTTCTTTCGCAATTATAATATTGTATAAGTATGAATAGAGAGAAGATGATATGGGTTAAATAGTTAAACTATACCACCATTAGGCAAAAGCATACTTATATTGCCCAATATAAATATCAGCGGTGAAACGTGCGTATAGGTACTACTTAGTACTAATTTCACTGTATTTCATATTAGATCGCATAGAGATCGTATTGCTAAAGCATACTATACGTCTGTGGATGAACGGGCAGTCGATGGAGCAAACGAGTATTAATGTGGAGTCCACGTGTTAGCAAGCTTAGTGTGGGATTCTCCCCAATGGAATAATGACATAAACAAGCTCACTGGACTGGACAGGATGTGGAAATGTGGATGGCAAGATATCGGAAGTAGTGGCGCGCTCTAGGAGAGGCATATGCCTTTTACATTATCAGAGAAAAGCCTAAATCAAGCACATAACAAACAACGTACACAAACAAAAGGTAACCGAATGCCACAAATTACTGAAACCACTAAATTACATGTTGCTGACAGTGTTATACGTTTAAACATAATTAACATTCTGTTCAGCAAGCACACATTTCAGTAGCTCTATAGTGAAGCGAACAATGTAATGATTTAATATTAACCATATTTTAGCACTTGCCGCTCGTATGAAACACCTGGTTCAAGCCCGGTGTTACTAACAATCAGTTATGTAAATGTTGATCGGATAATCCTTGTTCTATTTAATCCTTGTGGAGATATTAACATGTAGTTCTAAAAGGGGGTTATAGAAATAATAATATCATTTTTAGGCTTAGGCTTTTTGCTGTATTTTTTTATCAAAAATACAGCAAAAAGCCTAAGCCTAAACCGTGCTTGGTTCCGAATGCTCATAGAAATATAGCCTATTTATTTACTGAAGGGAAGCAATTTGTAAAGCAGTACCTATCAATTTTGCTTTGATAATAAGGATAGTAAAGAATTATTGTTCTTAATTACAACAGAAACTTGTCATTAATTTATTCATGCAGTCTATTTCACGCTCACCGATTAAACACGAAAACTTAGGAACTATACAACTTCCAAACTTGAAATTTTGCAGGTAGGTTTCTTATAGGGTGGAAGCATCCTCTAAGAGGTCAAGATTTTCCGAATTTCCACCCCTAAGGGTGCATAACAGGGGATCACGTACAAACCACAAGACTGAAAGCTATATAGTAATAACAAAATAAATTGATTTTCTTCTTGAAAAAACGAATTCGAATTAAATTATATTTTCATATATACTTTTATTATTGGTTCTATTTTGTAACTAGTAAATATTTTCGTTTTATAATTTGTTTTTCTAAAATAATGAAATAAATGTATTGGGCATAATAAACTCTTACCATATAGGTACAAAAAACATTTACAATTTAATAAACTCAGATGTCAATTTTCCTTAACCTCAATCGTATTCGATTGACTTACTTATTCCATACCAAAAAATATGACACGGAAAAACGATGCGAAATATCCGTTAAACCGGGATATAAATCTTGCTGAAATAACAACTCCGCATGTGTTAACCGGGGTTTTCGCCCGGATTATCCTTAATCCCTGAACGGATAACCGGGCCTACATGAGCGGCAAGAGTTTATCATTATTTGTACATTATTTTGGCAGGGTGTAATTTGATAGTTGATGAGAGGTTTGGTTGAAAAAAAGGATTTTTTTCGATTTTAAAACGTAACCAAATTTCTATAATCATAATATTTTTTTAAGATATCTGTACCTACACGTAAATACAAAGAAACACTTAGCTAACACATTATCCCTGGGCCAAAACATCATAAATATCATCAAAAGTTAATAAAAACTATAATCTGACACGGAAAGGACCCCTAAGGGGCGGATAGCGCTGACGTGGCGACTCATTGATCAACGTCGAGTGACGTCACGCCAGCTGATCGCTCGTCAACCGAGACTAATAGATAACTTGGCGAAATTTATTATCAACTCGATTCAATTTAAGGCTTTTTGAAGGTGATATTGATTGTCAGCCAGCTGGATTTAGAAATGGTGGGGAAGTTGATTTTTTGGGAGTACAGCATGGGGTGTGAAGAGATTTTTGTAGGGTTGGCAACGTGCGATTGATACCCCTGGTGTTGCAAGCATCAAGCTGTGACCGCTTACCATCAGGTTGGCCGTATGCTTGTTTGCTACCTTAGTAGTATAAAAAAAAGTCAGAGCATATTTTGACCACCTTGTCACCGACACAATCTCGCTTTTAGTTCTAGAGATTTATTAATTAAAATTATTTATTTAAAATAAACACTGTATTATCACAATTACAATTAATTACTTACAATACACCAAGAATGTAAGTTAATTTAGTACCTAACAGAAAACAAAACATTCGCACAGGCAGAGGGCCAACCACCGACTCTAAAGACAATATTATTATAACCTAACTTGCGTTACGTCCTTCTTTGACTTCCGACGTCAAAACAGGACAAAAGACAAGTAAGGTTATAATAATATTGCTTTATGAGATGGTGGTTGGCCCCCTGGTCCTTGAATTATGATTTATAATGTTTAATCTGTATTGTCTATATAATTATGATCTGAAATTGTTCTTGGAGATGGAGTGTTTTTTTTTTAAATGCAGTATTAAATGCAGTAGTAAGTCAAGAAATTTAAGATAATTAATGATTTATTGACCGATTTTTTTTCTACTTGTCATTTCTAATAAAGGTTTTTCGATATCTAATTAGTCGACTGCCATTAGTAAGTAATAATCATAAGTTTTCCTAGTTCTAGAACTATTTTCTTCATTGAATGATTACAATGCTTATTTTTCATTACGTATCAGTTAACACGATTTTAAATAGTACCTATGCTAGATCTAGTAGCGCGTTATAAGTTCGTAGATTTAAGATAAATAAAGATTAAACTGTCAGGTTGTTCTACACAAGTTTAAAATGAATGTCTCAGCTATTACTTGAAACTCCCAAGTTTGGCCGTGTACCAACTGTTTCCTGAAACTAGCAGTTACAGTATTACCCAACTGATAAGGCGCGTCGTGAATCTTCGTTCGCACAGAAAAGAAAGTATGGCCCCGAAGATTAACGAAAGAATGCTTAAAACTTACAATCAACCTTAGATCACTATAAGGTTCATAATACAGTGCATCTGTTAGTTCCGTCTCACTCGCAAGTCACGCCCCTCCGCACGGCGCGCGCTAACATGGCGGCAGCTGCCGACCAATAGCGTATCCCGCTCTTTGAAAATGTATCTTCTGCGCAGGTACACACGGCTACAGATCAAGCTATACATTTCCAGTATAAGCTGACCTCTCATTGTACGGAAATCCTATACAATGCGAGATCAGCTTATACTGGAAATGTATAGCTTGATGTGTTGCCATCGGTAAGCCATATACTACTGTACCTACGTGGTTACCTTGACAAAATTGAGAAAGATAAAAGCTTGGTTGACTGTAACTGTCATATTCTTCGTTATTATCTATGTACCTACAGGTATTATATTTTGTTTTCTGTCAGTCAAAGGCATCAATTTTCTTCATGTTACAATTAGGTTAGCCCAGCCCACAACATGAGCCATGCAAGGGCATTACAACATTTAAACGGTGATTAGCTAGTTCAATTAGTATTTTATATTATCTTTTTTTTTATATCTACTGTATATAAGAGTATTACGAACCGGTGCCGGTGGTAAATCAATTTGTAACGTTGTAACGTATTTTTGAATTTGAATTTACGCTACATAAATAAAAATCAATTTTTGTGTGGGCCAATAAGTCTGCTATTTTAACAAAAATTTACATTCTGACACGTTCCCATTACAACTCCATCGGTATTGAGGTAATGTGCGTTGTCTAATAAATTCATTATGTCACTATTGAATTAGTAAACTACCTACCAAAACTGTTAAATCTGATAATTTTGATACCACTGATAGTTTATTAGAACAATTTGTATTAGCAGACTTGGACCCCTATTGTAATGCTTCTTAAGTATACGTTTCTTTATCATTCATCCAATTATCATGCAAGTTTGGAGGGCTGTGTGCGCTGGCTGGGGATTAGGCGTTGCAAAGCACCTTGGGTGTTAGCCAGTGATTAATAAAAAAGAGACTGTAAGTATATATGACTAAGAATAGATAATAGAGATTCATAGTAATTCTGAATTGTGTTTTGTTGTATCTAACACTAAATATAATCAAAATTCAAAAAATACGCTTCGATTGGACCCAACTATATTTTTGTGCCTTTTGCGGTCGAGACCATGGGACCGTGGGGGTCCGAAGTTCGCCGTTTTGCTCGCACCTTGTCATCAAAATTGATCGAGACCTCCGGAGACCAGCGGGCGGGGAGCTTTTTCCGCCAACGCGTCAACTTGGCTATCCAAAGAGGAAACGCTGCCAGCCTTCTGGGAACCCTGTCGTTAAACGGAAGCAGCGGCAGGCTTGAGGAAATGAGAAAATTTTCTATATATAGATTGTATTTTGTACATATTTGTTGTAAATAAAGATGTTAAAAAAAAAATCAAAGCATTCGCATTGAAAAATTCCAACAAACTTTTGAGGCATTTAGGATGCTTGACAAGTTCAAGGCATCAGATAACTAAGAACTAGAGTGTATCATAATTTATAAAGCGCAGAAAAATAGGGACTCATTTCAGCTCTTAAAAAACAAATAGGTCTAAGATCGGCATTTCGAAAATGCCCAAGATAGTCCGAATCTAATTACAGACATTGGAAAACTCCCTGCATGGTACAAACAAAATTAAACCCAATAAACCTTAATAACAAACGGCTGTGATTAATAGTTTTAATTATACTATCTTTCAGTCCTTCAGTATTTACATTGGTAGTACAATAAGGTTTAGTTTGGTATGCACTTAATTACAAAGTGATAAATTGTTTTAGGACCAGTGCAGCTTAGCGGAAAGTTGTCTTGATGTGATATTGCAAATACGATCCGAGGTTTATATTCTATATTATACTCTATTTCACATAAGATGAGTCGTCAAGGTCAAGGGTTTTTTACCAATATCTAGTGAAATTCCATTTGATTACTCTGAAATAATATTCACAATATTTCGTGAGACCTAGCTCTATCATAGTATTCCTTTATTATATCGAAATGAACATTAACCATTGAGAAATTTAATAAAATACCATGTGTCACCGAACTCATGTTATTTGAAATAGACTATAATTTATAACTTACTAGCTGTCCCCCGCGGTTTCCCCCGCGTTCCCGGGATAAAAAATAGCCTATGTCCTTCTCCATACCATAGGCTATCTGCATGCCAAATTTCATGATGATCCGTTGAGTAGTCGAGGCGTGAAGGCGTAACAAACAAATTCACTTTCACATTTTTATAATATTAGGATTCAGTTCAAATTTCACGAATAAAACGAACCTAACACATGTTCATCATGGATTTTGTTTCAATTTAAACCTTTTTCCCTGAATTCCTACAGGGTTTTGTTATCAAACAGTGTCGTTTATAAAAGGTAATTAAGTATTCCCGTCGTGATCTATGTAAGAGCGGGTTCGGGATCGTGACGAGGGTATTAAACGGGGCTGTGGCATACATCCCAAATTATTTAGTTCACGTGCTTGTACATAGTTGCACTAAACTTATCTTTGGTTATAAAATGAAATGTCTGAGATGATATTTCTCATCTTTTTGTAAATATAGCATAATAAAGCTGCAATCATGGGCGCCGGGAAGACGTTGCAAGGGAGGTGCACTTGTACTTGTTAAGAGTGCGTATAAAGCAAAATAACAATCTTAGAACTGAGATTTACCCAAGTAAATAGTATTTAAATGAAAAAATATTTTTATATGGGTATTTTCATTATATACGCGAGGGTTCTATCTGAACAAAAACATAATGGAATGAAAATTCCTCGATATAAAAAAATGACAAAGATACCTCTAATAATAATGAATTTTCGTTTTTATTCGTTCATGGTGTATCTAATTAAGACAAAAATTCGATAAATAATATCACTAATATATGACCTAGGGCTACTACTAACGATTTTTAAAATATTCTATACTTTACGAGTTATTTAGATAAGAAGCGCTAAGTTCATTTTTGTTCCGCGAAACACGCTATCTCCGTTTCATGCCACGCGCGTAGACATAAGTTTGTTTCATCTGAAATTGCTATATTTTTCTGGCTTTGTACGCACTCTTAAAGAAGAATAGATATTATATTGTTTTAAAACATTTTTCTAGGAACCCTGACCATGGACTGGTGGGCTAGCCTTGCGTCTCCCATCGTTGACCGACTGATTTCAAATTAGCCGTGAAGCACTCTGCTGTCCTTGCCGAGCTCACCTACCTTGCACTAGATACTAGATATTTGGATAAGTACAGGCATCTCCCTGGAAATAATCCTGCCGGTGCCCATGGCTGCAATAGGGATAATAATTCTAATTAGTCCGTCAGTTAGATAATCAAAAAATATTGGATACGTATTTTTTGCTTTACCAAATCATTAAAAATTTACAAAGATAAAGCGAGTTAAATTTCGGGAGTGGGGGCTCGTGACGTCACTTTAGAGTAAAAAGTGTACTCTAACGTGACGTCACGCGGAACTTCGACACTCGATATCTTCATATTATTTGTCAAAGAAAAAATACGTGTCTTATTTTTTTAATAATGTAAAAGACGAACTAAATAAAATTTTTAGTCATCTAGCCTTGTTTCTAATTGAACCACCCGATTTTCAATACGCACTGTTATAGAAAAGCTTTGTGAAGTAGTTTAGGACCTAACTTTTTCAATTTTATCGAGGTTATATTGGAAAACGTGTTTTGACGTGGCGAGGTTTTATTTTGTTTCTACAATAACAAACAAATAGAATTTTTTAAAAGGCTAATATTTTGAAGCTTATCTCCATCCAAAGGTTGTCTGATAGAGATCGATTGGTAATAAAGCCACCCATTGTGACATTTTCAATGCAACTACTGTTTTTTACAAGCTTTCATTTAGTTTCGTCTGTCCTGGGGTATATACGACGCAACCCCTTCGAGTTTGGGTTCGTTTGATTCTTGACAAGGACTCTTGTTTTAGAATCTGATGATTAAGTTGAACGACTATAAAAAAATAGAATTTTATAATTGTTTTGTTGAATCACAGATTACAGAATAAGGCAGATGGAGAGCGCAGAATACGGGAGTGAGGCCAAAAAAGCAAATACAAATTGAAAAACACATACCTGGTAGTCGCTTTTGAATGTGTATTTACTTTGTTTAACAAACTTTATTTAACAAAAAACACTTATTTAATAAACTGTGGTTAAACAAAGCAAATACAAACTGGAAAACGAATACCAGGTATCTGATTTTGAATTAGTATTTGCTTTTTTAGCTTCATTTTCATGTTCCACGTGTTGAATCTTCTCATTAGGTGTATCAATAAAGACTTGCATAGATTTCTTTAACGTCGATTTCAATTCAATAAAATAAACAAACATTGCTAACGACATTTTCTTCCAACTAAATTAACCTGTGGTTATTTTAGAACCCCATAAGTAAGCGGCAATGCGGTACATCAATAAAACCGCGTTATGATTTATGCAGCGGCCTCCTTTTGTACCGCTTTGTTTGTTCACCTATTGTTCGGTAACTCAGTCGCTTGCTTTTCAGTAAATTGACAATTGGTTATTATGTTGATTATGATTACTGTCGTTATGGTAAATATAAATAAGAATGGGTTTCTTTGAGTGCCACACGAGCGCACCGCACGGTGTCATAGTGCTTTTTTACTAACACAAACTGTTTTATTTTTATATCTGCGTTAGTTTTTAAAGTAGGTATATATCTATGGTCTAAAGTAGCCTGATAATAAAGATATTTATTCACAGACATAAATCTAAATAGATACCTACCGCAACTCCCTCCATCCGTATGAAAACCAAGCGTGTCACTTGAAAATAGCATTAGATCTTTATCGTGAAAATTAAGCGATCCTATTTGTCAGCCAAAGACATCCCTCGCTACACACTACACATCTCTGGTGGACATGCAGCCTCATGTGTCCGCGCGTTTCAAAAACAGTTTCAAAAGAATTGCTCTCCCTTTTTGCACAGAGTTTGATACGCGAAGTACATACAGTCGCGTCATCTATTTAGAGTTATATCTGTATTATTATTTATTTCCTAAGATACCATTTACATTTTTAAATATAATTATCATGAAGAGTATCAAGAAATCGGCATCGCGCGATATTATACCCCTGCAGCCCTGGTATTGCAAACGTCTGTAGGATACAGTAACCGCTTACCATCAGGCGGCCTAATGCTTGTTTGAACCTAGCAGTGTTAGAAAGAGGAATACAATTAATCTGTATATTCTATTATTATATCTGTACATATAAAAATGAATCCATATTTCCCTTAGTCACGCCATAAGAGAGAGGTAGAGCGTAGCGTTTTTTCGTTCAAAGAGCAGCTCGACTGAGGAAGTACCTCCATCTTACAGAATACCGCAGCCAAATAACTTTATGTTGTGTAAAGTTGTGTTCCTGCGCGTGAGTAATGTCGCCAGGGCTCATTGGGGAGGGGGTAAAGGTCGATAACGCGTGAGCGACGCTTCGAGTGTTGCAAGCGTCCATATGGCTACGGTAATCGCTTACCATCAGGCGGGCCGTATGCTTGTTTACCGGCTTAGTTGTATAGAAAAAAAAACTTGAGAACGACTTTACCGATTTCATCCATTTTTTTTTTTTTAATTTTCTAATAATATGTAACTCTGCAAAAGGTTCTTAAGGAAAAAAAAATAAGAAAGTTGTGCAGATAGGGTAGGATAGGGTATAGGGTAAGACGGCTAGTATAGGATAAAACATTAGTACGTTTTGAAACTCCGAAGAAACCGCTAAATGGAAATGTCCAATTCCTTTCAAATAGACGCCCGACGAGAAACTTGTGGTAATTATCGTCATTTTGGTAAATAATTGTGGTATAATTGTCACAATTACCACTCGGGCGCCAACTTTGTTCTTTGAACAAAATTGTTTCGTAATTGGAGGGCATAAATTGGGCTGAATGTTTCATTAGAGGTAAAGCGATATTTATATTACAAGTTCTTGGTGCGATGGGCTTAAGATTGCAATACTTTGGCAAGCACCTACAAATACGTTTTATTATGTTTCAGTTTTCGGTAACTATCCTTTGCAAATAACTTCGTAAAAGAGGTTCTCAAATGGATGCGTATTTTTAGAGTTATGTACATGAAAAGGAAAGAACGAAACCCTTATTATCATTCTGTTATCCGTACATCTGTCAAGATCTTTTTTCCCAGGAACGAGTAAAGGTATTCAGATATTTGTATGATATAGAAGTTTCACCACTTTTCGAAGAGGTAAAACTCCGTCCAAATATGTAGGTACTAAAGTAACTAAGTATTTTGAAGTGAAGGAGGAGGTTCTTAATTCGGTTGTGTTTTTTTTTGTTTGTTACCTCAAACGCCGTCAATTTTTTAACCGATTTGGAAAATTCTTTTTTTGTTTGGATGGGTATACTTCCCGTTTGGTCCCATTGCCATCAGTCAGGATCTAATTATTTTTTAGTGTACTTTGAAGTCGGTTTAAGTTTTTCGTAGAACAGTTTTCAATTATGTGCGACTACTTACTTGATCAAAAACTAATCAAATGCTTTGTAGTTCTAAGGATCAACGTAACAGGCAGGTTTATGACAGATAACTGCAGAAAACTATTAAGAAGAAGAAATGGATTTAATACACTATCAGTCTTGAACACAAGAGTACAGAAGAACCAAATTTACCTAATAGAAAACTGTGCAAACAGCTGCTTGCGGGGGCAGCTCTATTATTTATTTTGAGTGCTACACTTTATCTTTATCTTGTTTTTATGACACTGTCTGAGGAGTAAATCAACTACAAGACTGAGTTATTATTTATTGAAATTACATCATATTTCTATTTATATTGTTATTAACATAAATTGTATAAAATTGTCTGGACTTGTCACAGTTATCTGTGACAAGTTTAGATTGCGTGTATTAATTTATTTTAGTTTATATTAATATGCGACAGACTTATATAAGTCACGCGGGACTGCTCACTGTCCCTAATATCACAGAATAAAGAATAGTACCTACTCTAATGGCGAAGAGGGCGGTGGCTGCCACTCGCGCCAGTCTCGTGAACAGGTGCTGCCAAGTCTCCTATTTAGAGTATCTACTAAGCGTGCGCGATAAGTTGAGACCTCGCGTGGTGACGTCACTGTCGCGTTGTAGTACAAAACGGGCGTCATCGGGGAAGTACAGGGGAAGCGGGAGGGTGAGCGCGGGTCTCAAGTTATCGCGTGTTATTAGGTACTTATAATTTATCAAGTGATACTAATGGTAAAATGTTGATAATGTAAAGGATCTTTTTTTTTTATTATCGTGTGGAAATCCTCATAGGATACCCGACCGCCCTGGAGGGGAGCGGCCAGGTTATGCCGGAGTTTTACCGGCTAAAACCCCACGGTGGTCGCCACCTGCGCTACCGAGGGAGGGGCGGGTTCTCGTGCAGATCGCGTACTGCTCGCCCCTCCACGCGCGGCGCTGTGATAGCCCGTCCCGGGGGGAAGTGTGACACCTACCCCCAGCACCCTCGCGGTGCTATTGCACAATGAGTCGTGACCACAACGACCCATCGTCCTCCTCGGGGCCGCTTCTGGGCTTTCAGGGCCCCCGCCCCGATTGCCTACGACCCCGAAGGTCCCCGTTTAGTAGCCTTTTACGACAGATAGGGGAACACCGTAGCTGTGATTCTAAGCCCCAGCTACAGGGCAGGAGGGCTGCCAATGTAATGGATCTAGCTTATTTTGAAAAGAGTAGTTAATTTACGAGTTTATTGGATGCAACCAACGAATGATATTATAAGTAAAGAGGTAGATAGGTTACTTACACAAGATTTGAACTTCATAAGTGAAACACTACCATACATGTCGTGTCATAGACGCTCTGACGTGACTCATAGCTAAAGAGAGCTAATTAGCACTGTTTTAACGTGCCTCTCGCGGAACGCTTATATAACTCTTTAACTTATAAAACATTGGATGCAACCATCTGAAATGGTATTAGAGTCAGATTATTCATAAGTGGAAAGTCCATTTTGAATAAAATAAAAGAACTTACATTATCCAAGATCCATTAAGCAGTTCCAAGTAATCAGTTTAGACATAATAATGCCCACTCGAGAGATAGATACATAACCAGTTAAATCTTTACCACCACTTGCAGTGAAGAGTCAGCACAATTATTCACTTATAAGCACAGACGTATCTTATAACTTGTAACTTTGTATGTAGACCTAACCTACCACAATTCGAGCGAAAGAAATCATTCTATTTGAGTTCACTTTAAGTACCTATCATGAATTCACGAGACAATGTCTGGGTCTTGTCTGGGTTGAAATATTTTTTGACTATCGTTGCACATGACGTTCACAATAAAACAGAAAAATTAAAGACAAATGAAACCTGGCTCTTTATTCAAAATAAGAAGTCCATGCTTATAAAGAGGTTCCATTCAGGAAATCACAATGTTCTTTCAATGCTCGTTCGAGTTCGTGGCTTTACCTCGTGGATTGAACTAGTCCAGAATGTTCAAATTTCTTTTTTAAATGTGCTTCCTCTCGTATCTAGAAAAATAATAGCAATACTTAGATATGTAGGGCTACCTCTGTATCTCACGCACTAGAGCATCTATCTAGCGAAAATCAGCTTGGTGAAATTTTCTTCCCCTCAGAATTGAAATCCGTGATGGTGGTCATGTTAGGATGGGTCGATATAGATAGTGCCGAATTTTCCGAAGTTCTCAATTAACTTAATAGGGGCCTGGAAATCTAATCAATTTGTTACCGAAACACGATTGGTATACCTAGACTCACCGAACTATATCATAATAAGTAAATAGTGTCTTTGCCATTTATAAAAGAAATGTATTTTACTCATTTATTTTCACCACCAGTCTCAAAACTTTTTTTTAATAATAAATAAATAATAAATTTATTTCCAATAACTTATCTTAGGTTACAACATATTTTTGGAATCTCCTTTTAAGCAAAGATTTGCTTGTGTTAGGAGATCCCGCTCTTCCAAAACATTTCGTAAACATTTCATAACGTGATAAGTTGAAAGGTTTTTTAGAAACAATAGAGAAACTTAAATTTTGGCTTGCTTGGTTGTTCTCCGAAACAACTAAAGCCTGTACTAATATTAATCCTAGAACACGTATCACTGTCTCACTTAAGCTTAACAAACTTGTCACCGTTAGTTCCAAGTATAGGCCTTACTTGAAATCTTGAAATACGTGAGATCAAATTTTAGTTCTGTAAGTGCCGTGAGATTGTGGTCAAACGGACCTAATAAAAAAATAAAAGAATACTTACTAAATAAAAACTTTTTCAATAACAAAAAGTACTATCTCATAAATAACAGGATCAATCAACCAATAATGGAAAGGAAACAAGTAAACACTGTAGCAGGGCTATTGTCGCATAACTGGCTAAAACTCATGTTGAAAAATCTGTCGCTACAGCCGCCGAGAGAATGCGTTCTGTTTAGTCAAATTATGGAAACGGATAAGTAATCGGATAATGACTAAACTAAGCCTCAGTTAGCCGCGCTAACTGAGGCGAAATTAAAGAGCCTTGATCATCGGCGTAAGGTTTCGTGTTTGTCGGTCTTCTATAGGATGTATTTTAGAGAGTGATTGATTGATTTGATTTATAAATGTCTTTATTTAATAAAGGTTATATAAAATAGCATACAAAATGATCTTATTCTAAATTGTACACAGTAATGTTATTAGAGTTTATGAGGTTAGATCACCTTTATAAACAGAAAATACATGAGACGAGTTTTTAATAACACTTGTGTTTACACTTAAACATACTGGTTGCATTTATGTGATAATCTTAGTGAGATTCACAATTTAATAACATAATTTTTATCTACGAACATTATGTGAATAACATAGTTAACATGATACATAAATTGAACAATTGTAAAAATAATTAAATGTAATGTGGGTAGTGCCAAATAAGTTAGGAGCGGTCATATAAGCGACCGGTCAGCCGGTAAGCGAGCCAATGTTAGGTGTATGCATTGAATTATTACGCTTAGAAGCGAAGTATCGAACAAAAATCCTCGCGACTCGTAGGCCACTTGACAACCAATGTGTGCGTGAGTACCATATAATTACACTCGCTGACACGCACACAAGCGCACGAGTAATGTTGCAAGCTAAACGAATTTTTTCGGTAAAATTAACCTTCCGATACTAGTGAATGAAATTGGAAGTAAGTATTCATAAAATTAATTAAATAGTTTAAAATGTTCTGCGTCTTAGATAATTTATCATAGACAGGTCTGTTATTTATTTACTACTAGTTTAATGGTTATATTTCAAAGTACTTATGTCGGGTATTTTAACATAGTAAACCAAGACAATGTGCAAAGCTATGAACGATCGTACAATTTGTAGTAGGTATTATTGGTTATGATAGGTTTCATATATGATAGGTTGTATAGAAAAAGAAGATTAAGAAGTATGTAAGTATTTAATTATCATTATCGTATAAAAGACGAGTAGCTATACATTCTTATAATATCTAACTGAATCTATACTAATACAATAAACCGGAAGAGTTATTTGTTTAAACGGGTCAATATCTGTAAAAAAAAAACTACCTGTAAAACTACTACTGTGTAAAACTACCAGTCTGATTCGAAATTATTTCACTAATATGAAGCTACATTATCCCGAGTATTATAGGCTACTTA
Organism: Polyploca ridens; assembly: GCA_951394255.1. Lineage (NCBI taxonomy): Eukaryota > Metazoa > Arthropoda > Insecta > Lepidoptera > Drepanidae > Polyploca > Polyploca ridens. Next base: position 2,546,505 of record OX596262.1, read on the forward strand.
TCCCAAGAACGCGGGTGAAACCGCGGGCGACAGCTAGTCAGTTATAATAGCTATAAGTAAAAGAAACAACTTATCGGACTCAATTACTTACTCTACTTCCTACTCTAACAAAATCGGTATCAATTAAGTAAAACAACACAAATTTTGCACACAAACAGCTGGCAACACTTTGCTCGAAATCGGAGTGAAGTATTTTTATTTTTGAATTTTGTTATTTTAGATGAATTACGCAATAAAATTAGTGGCTTATCTGTGGAATATTACAACAGAATTCTAATCTTTCTTCCCTGATGAATTATAACACAATTTTACTGCACAAACCGTCATATTTATTATTTTTCTGAGAGCTCCACTCACTAAAACGCCAGTCAGTACACTGACAGCGCGGCGGTCATTTGGAGCCATTATGGCTCCAATTAAATAGATTATGTTTCGCGCGTGTACTTTGTTTCTATGTGTAATAATTCAATGGGTGTATGATTCACTGAGGAAATAGTGATGGGGCAGGCGATATCGACTGTACGATCTTCTGTAAGATAATGTAGCTAATCTACTTGTGCCTATCGCTGAGACTAGAATATTAGAATGAGATGGAACATTTTTCATATAAAATTTACGGGACATTTTAAGTATGTAATCTTTAATTAAAGGATATTTAATGCGCATGTGAAGTTTACGAAGATTTGTACGAAATGTAGTATTATAAGCTGTTTTTATTGCCTTGTTCTGTAAGACTTGTAATTTTAGAGAGTGTGCACAGTACTTTTCAATCTAATTCCTCCATCACCATTTCTCCATTGAACTACAAGACGGGAGAATTTCCACCCATACGTTGTCGACGTGTCCGGACACAACGCTTCTCTTCATCGTTTCTTATGCGAACAGAAAATGAGTGGAACTCTCTTCTGGGTCTGTGTTTCCCGACACCTTTAACCTAGATGTATTCAAGGCCAGAGCGAATAAGCTTTTTCTGGGTGAGCGTGCTACATCCTCGGCCTCGTCATAACTCCTCATGGGGTAAGGCGAAGGTAAAACGAAAGACGATTTTACATAAAAAATATATATATTCGTAATAGGGGTTTCAGTTTCCGAGAATAGCACAATATTAAGAGTGCGTACCAAGCCAGAAAAATATGGCAATGTCAGATGAAACAAACTTATGTCTAATCTTCGCGTGCAGATGAGATGGAGATAGCGTGTTCCGTGGAACAAAAATGAACTAAGCGCTTTTTATCTAAATAACTCGTAAAGTATAGAATATTTTAAAAAATCGTTAGTAGCAGCCCTAGGTCATATGTTAGAGATATTATTTATCGAATTTTTGTCTTAATTAGATACACCATGAACGAATAAAACCGAAAATTCATTATTATTAGAGGTAGCTTTGTGATTTTTTTCTATCGAGGAAATTTCATTCCATTATGTTTTTGCTCAGGCAGAACCCTCGCGTATATAATGAAAATACCCATATAAAAATATTTTTTCATTTAAATAGTATTTACTTGGTTAAATTTAATTCTAAGATTGTTATTTTGCTTTATACGCAGTCTTAACAGTGTCAGAAACGCAAGATCAGGCAGCTTTTATGATACCTGCGTTAACTAGGCTAGGTAGGTAAATCATTTATAGACTGTCAATAAGTCTAATCAATGTAGAAAAAAACTAGGGATTATGAAAGTGGGTGGATATTCGGGAAGACGAAGACCGAAATGAGATGTATGGATTGTGTGAAAGATGATATGGGTAAGAAAGGAGTTGATGCTGGTATATTTTTTATTTATTTTTATTATGACAAAAAAGAATTAGGGATAGAAGAGACGAATGCAAGAAGCGGACATATTACGCCGGCCCCAAGCGATTAGTAGGGCAGGGAGATACTAATGATGTATAGATATCGAAAAATAATTAGAAATCCGAGCAAAAAAAAAAAAACAACGCGGGTGATACCGATGGGGTCAACAGTCGGTTATAAAAGGTCTGAGGACATCCAGCAAAATTAACAAAAATATTTACATTTAACTATTAACTCTAATCTGTGTAGGTATTTACGTCGTATTCGCACTGTGCGATAGATTTGTGATCTACTTCTGTGTGACACTTAGCAATCTCAAACCTTGAACCAAACATACATAATTAAATTAGCAACAAATTTGATTTTTCACTATCAGTACCTATTATATAAATAGTATAACATTTACTTATTGCTCAATACAGCTCAAGATCGATATTGTCTCAGACTTCCCGTCTCTTGAACAATAAATAAACATGTTATTAATTGTGATATCTATTAATAATAAATTAGCGAGCACGACGATGCAACCTTTATCAAGCGGTCGGAGTCAGTACTCCATTCGAATTCATAGTGTTAGCTTGTTCTACCGATATATTTTGTGATTTTTTTGTGGATTTGTGATGGACTCGGAACGACAACCTTTGCTGCAAGGGTGCTCGGAATTAAGATGTAGGCGATATAGGTAAGTTTAAGAAATTGTGAATTCTGGAATGGAATTTTCCATGATTATCCGCGGAAGATCTTTGCTACGTTTTAGATGTAAAATACGGTCTTTCAGAAGGAATTTTAATAAGATCAGGGGGCCTACCACAAGCTCTTAAAACAAGGTTAAAATAACCTTATTTGTCTTTTGTCCCGTTTTGACGCTGGATGTCAAAGAAAGACAAAAATTGTTTTAAGAGCGTGTGGTTCGCCCTCAGGGCATTCGATTTTCAACCTTTTTGAATCATCAAAATAGAGGAAAAGAGAGGTAGATCGAGTTATTCTACTCAAAGAGCACCTCGACTGGGGTAGTAGGTAGGTATATACCTACTTACAGAATACCGCAGCCAAATTTTATGCTGTGTTCCTGAGCGTGAGTGAGTGATACCCCTTATGTTGCAAGCGTCTATAGGGGTACGTTAACCGCTTAGCACCAGGCGGGGCGTATGCTTGTTTTACTTTGGATAGTTTCTGTTTGACTACCATCGCATCATGGTAAGCGACGAAGGTGGTAAGCACACAAAGCCTAGAATGGAACTGTCTCTCAAGTGCAGCTGTCAGAACACACCGGTAAGTTCTCGACAGACTATCTTAAGAGTGGTAGCCAGCCAGGTGGGTACTACAAAGTACCCTACCACAGTTTCATCAGGATGTTTTACTTCGCGACGTACGCTACTGCATTCAAATTTTAAACCACGAAAATTAATTTTCAGACCACTAACCCACGAGGAAGTCCTAACAGCACGCCAAGAAGTCTTCTGGTCTCGTACCCGCTTCTGCCTGATCCTTATGTTCTGGGCCATAATGGCGATGTTCCTTTCCATCGTGACCTGTATACTCATCACGGCTCCTCGATGCACTTCGTATGACGTCGGTATGGCCATGATGCCGAGTGTACCGCCGGTACATATGACCTTTGCACCATTGATCGCTAGTGGAAGAGCTGCGAATGCAGACTACGCTTATACCATGTAGTTTGTATATGCTTATTAAAACTGTTTAAGTTTTTACATATTTATGGATCACCTTACTGTCATTATCGAACCGCGTCCGCTCATATCGCGTTACAGTAGTACCCTGATATGACGCGTCATGAATCTTCGTTCGCACAGAAAAGAAAGTATGGCCCCGAAGATTAACGAAAGAATGCTTAAAACTTACAATCAACCTTAGATCACTACTATAAGGTTCATCACTGCAGCTGTTAGTTCCGTCTCACTCGCAAGTCACGCCCCTCCGCACGGCGCGCGCTAACATGGCGGCAGTTGCCGACCAATAGCGTTTCCCGCGCTTTGAAAATGTATCTTCTGCGCAGGTACATCGGTAAGCCATATCAGTTGGGTACTACTGTACCATCTTGTCACTAAATTATCTGCCTGAAATGTGTACCTTTTTGTGCAGTAAATAAAGTTCTATATTGTATCGCTATCTTAGTATGCGTGTTAGTGTTTATTGTAGATCTCAGAACCCTGAGGCCCATGAGCTAGTGCGATAGCTCTTATCTCAACTGTTTATTATGTACTCTAAGGTCTATTTTAGAACGTAAATCAAAACGCAAGTCAAATTATATGTCGAGATTGAAACAATAGAATTTAGAACCATTACACATGATTATAAAGTTCATTTTCAATTAACACAAGCTGTTCTTGAAACATGACATTCTCGTCCTACAGTTCAATAATTGGCATTGCTTGAGAAAAATCTTCAATAGATAAATAATTTCGGCTCAGGGTTCGGAAATCAATTCATTGTTATCTTTAGAAAAATATTACTACTTTAATCTAAAATTATCTTTTCTAATGACACAAAGGCACACAAATTGTCCTTAATTATCGCTAATGCGATAGTGTGACTGTCTGTTTGTTCTTGGTTGTTTGTCTAACAAAAATAAGTTGCTAAGTGTCTACAGTAAAATTGATAAAACTTTGTAATTTTAAGGTATTTTTTACAAAGCCTTAAATGTGAACCTTGAGGTTAAAGGTCCGCTCACTATATCAGCACGGCTACGCCTCGGCATTTACCTTGCCATGCAAGTGAGGCCTTTAAATCGTATGTGTTAAAGTAAATTTTACAATGACTAAATAAAATAGTTGACGCTTCGCAGCGCAAGCGCTTGCCGCTACAAGCCACTAGTCGTGCTGACCACTCTCTTCCAGCAAGCGGTCCGCTCCCTTGCTGCGTGACGCCAGCAAGCGGTTTCTTGCCAAAGTCGCGCCACCAATTTGACCGCCCGCGAGCTGCCACCTCGCAGACGGTACCTCGCGCGCTGGCAGCTAGTGGTTGGATTGAGTTGAGGCGGTGCGGGCCGTTGCTGCGATGGAGCGGTGCTGATATAGTGAACGATGGTCTTTATATTTTATAGTTTTTCTGATGTACCAAAAATAACATTGTTTAATCAGTTTTGGGAAGTTTTTGTATATAATCAGGGACAGTAAACAGTCAGTTTAAACAATGATTGGCATACTTCTGTGATCAGCATGATTATCTGTCGTAAGTTAGTACATAGTTTCACTTCTACTTATATTATTCATTCACTCGAAGGTACATTTTATCAACATTTTCTATCATTAATTAGATAATATCACGCTCATTTTAGGCGACTATACCCAAAGACTGAAATTAAAGAAATATATTTTTAAGATATTTATTTTTAAAACTGTAATAAAATATATTTTGTACAAAAAAATACATTACGTACGTAAACTTTGTAAATAAACATTATTTAAATTTATAAACTGTATTTTATTATAAATAAGTGCCATAATGCTAAGTTAATACTAGGTACGTCATAATGACCAATGGCTTTTTTTAAACATAATAATAAAAAAAAAACAAATTAAACATTCCACAAAAACCGATATTTAATAATAAATATGGGGCACTGGGGAAGAAGGGTCAATAGTGCTGACTATGTTGTTTATTTAGACTTGCTATATCTCTTTCTAACAAAGAACGTTAGAAAAGGATGTAAAAAAAATTTCCTACCACCATTTCCGTAAATGACAATGGCAGATATTTTCTATCCTTTTTCAATAATGTTTGTAAGACAGAGATGTGATTATAATTATTTAAGTGCAATTTGCAATAAAACACAATTGTCAGCATAATCTCAATATTTAGTAATAACATCTCAAGGCTCAAGAAATCTATGAAATAAGTTTCTCGCAAATTCTTCTCAGTTGAAGGTCGGTTTTAAAGCGATATATATGATAGCTCAGTGGTAGTGACGTCAAAAGCTGAGAAGGTCCCTGGTTTCAATCCTGACCTTGAGCTTTCGGTGAAGGAAATCATCGTGAGGAAACCATAGCACAGTGATAGGGTATTTTGTAGTACCCACATAGCTCGCTACCACATTCAAGTTGAGAATCTGTCGCCAAGCACCTATCGGCGTGTTCGACAGCTGCACTTGAGAGCCAGTTCCTTGTAGGCTTTGTGTGCTTACCACCTTCGGCCACATCATCACTTACCATAGAGATTGTGGCCAAACACAGGCCTATACATATTTTTTTTTAAACCGACTTCCCAACCGCTTTTTGACTTTAATTCAATTCTGAATAGCTATAAAATAGCAGTAGGTGTAGTATGGCATATTTTTTATAATCTCAAACTCCCGACCAATGATCCTTCTTCCCATGTAACCTTCAGAATGTTGTAACGACACGGTGGGTGTATCTAAATCATTTTCATTATATCGATGTTTTATCTTATTGGAATTAAACATGATTTGGCGACAGAGACAGCTACATGTTTAACACGTAAAATATCTTCGGAGAAAAAAAAACCGTAGTTCAGAACGGAGCAGTTATCTAGGTAGATATTAATTTCATTTAATGTAATTTTTAATGATAATATTGACACTAGGTGAGAGTTTAAAAGTGTAACCTTTGGTGTAACAAATAGTGTAATCGGGTCAATCAACTTTTTCTTGTTTGTTATTCTGTCCCGTTGTCCAAGAGACAAGTGTCTGAGTTTCTAAAGTAAAAAAAACTTCTAATGGGCTTATAATTACTACAAAAATGTACGTTTGGTGAATTTTAAACAGAAAAATAGATAATCATAGTTTCAAAGACTGGTTGTCCAGGGGACGTAACCATGGCAACGAGGTACAAGAAAAAGTTGATCGACCCAATCTTCATATAAACTTTTACTGTAGTATTGTACATTATAAGAGTTCCTTTTTAACATTTAAGAATATCATGAATGTTAATAATGACGATACAGATGAATCTTATAACACAGTGATAAGGTTTATTTTTCTATAACATTCTTAAACGTCAAATATAGTTTCATAAACTCGGTACCCGTTTTATGTTCAGATCAATATTGTAACAATTGAATTTGAAACTTTGATTAATGAAAATAAGGCTTATTTTCGATTAGCACAATCTAATTTAGTTTCATATTTATAGACCAAACGAACTTGAATATTCAATTCATTAAAAAAATCTACAAGATGAAATAAAATCATCACTTCAAGTGATTCAAGTGATTAATCTACACAATGAATCTGGTATTGAATATAACGCATACAGCTGTGTTTCATCATTTGAACGATTCTTATTACTCTGTTTTGCGATGTTAATTAACTCTTTCAGTGCTTCTTCTAAAATTTCTTGGCGTTGGGGGTAGCTGTAAAAAACATATTAAAATAAATAAATATGTCCACTCCAGATGTAGACACAGGTTTCGGAATTAAGGGCCCACATATCGCCAAAAAATAACCTAAAAATAATTACTATACATTCTTCACACACGGTCATCTGATCCCAAACTAAGCAGAGCTTGTACTATGGAAACCAGATAACTGATATAATACATATACTACTTTTTATCTAAATACATACTTAATAAACATAATTACACCCAGACTCAGGACATGCAGACATGTTCATGCACACAAATGCATGTCCTGTGTAGGAATCGAACCCACGACCTGCGGCGTGATACGTGGAATCTTAACCAACCACGCCAACTGGCCCGTCAAATAAATGCAAAATTGAAACTGTTTGTTACCTTTTGATATCTCAATGTCGTGATGACATTTTGCTACCGTTGATCTTTTTTATCCCAGAAAAGACATTAGAGATCTCGGGATCAGGGTTAAGGCCCAGAATACTCTCGAGCAGATTTCAGTTTTCACCCTTGCGCCACATTTTCACATAATATTAGCGGAAATTACAGGAACTAAGCAAACAAAAAATACTAGCTCCCTCTATTTAGAAGTGCGTCATTGCAAACAAACAATTAAACATGATACACCGCCATCTAAACATTTCCGCGAGAACGACACTGTTTGAATTGGACTCAGTAAAAATGTAAACAGTAGACAAACTGCAGACAAACATTACAAATATAATTTTTCAAATACTTTAAAAAACTTTTGACGGGCCAGTTGGCGTAGTTGGTTAAGATTCCACGCCGCTGATCTTATGTTCGATTCCCACCAAGGATATGCATCTGTGAGCATGAACATGTTTGCATGTCCCTGATTGTCCCTGATTTGCATGAGTCTGAGTGTAAATATGTATAGTAAGTACTAGCAACCCGCCCCGGCTTCGCACGGGTACAATGTCATAATGTGGTGTCAGTGGAGCGATTTGCGCGACCGCCCACGCCACCCGATCACGGTATCGCGACTGTTTCTTGCTAATTTTAAATCTGTGATATAATTTAAAATATTAATGATAATTATTTGCTGTAAAGCATTGAGCTATTATTACCACGTATAGAGATGCTATCATAAGCAAAGCTTATGTCCCATTTCTTTAGAGTCGACTAAAGGTTTCTTTAGCACTGAAACAATAATTAGTCGTCTAAGCAGACAGTAGAAACACGTAGCGCTATTAGAAAGCTTTTAGGAGTATTTTTCTCGCAAACACCGTTATTTTCACGGCGCTTACGCGTTTCGTTCATCGTTTTACAACAACAAGTGTGGCCGGATGGCCTCACTTGAACGGAACATAGTTGTGATGTGTGGCATCTTCTCTTTACGTAGTACTAATGAGGATCTATCTGATGGTTAAAACTGCAAAACCCGTTGCGTGGTTAAGAGTTGATAAACAGAGAGACAAACAGACGCGGAAAACGACTTCTTTTTATACTATTTAGAGATGTATTTACAAGTTCTGCCTAGTTTGGGATCAGGTAGCCGTGTGTGAAAAATGTCTCAAGATATTTATTTTTAAAAGTTGATACTTTCGATAATATTTCTCAGGTTAGGTAATTGTCTCCTAAAACCAGAATTCTTTTACATACGCTACTTAGGTAATTGTCGTCGGGTCACGAAACTAAGCGTTTTATCTAAATACAATTTGTGTTCTATAAATTCGGAGAAAACAGGCTGTGACAAATGGACAGACAGGAGAGTATCCTACTCGTATACAGCTGTGAGCTTTCATAATGTGCACAAATTAAAAGGAGGGAAACTATGTTGAATTTTATCGACCGTTTTTTAAATTACTTTTTATGTTATTTAAATTCTTGTTCACTACAGTGATCACCACGTTAACAAAACTATGTAACTTTAATTACTTATTAAACTTAGCGATATATCACAATGCAACAAACTAAATATAATTTAAAAAAAAACAAGCCGTCCTCATAAAATGAAAATTGAGGCAAAAATACAGCCCTCAATCGAGATATTATATGTTATTTGATAAATAAACAGGTTTTCTTCCATCACGTTTTACAATAATTGTAGAATTTCTCAATAAAATGCCCTCTTTACCTACCATTTTTAGTCATCATCATATCAGCCTAATGATATCCACTGCTGAACATAGGCCTCCCCCATTAACTTCCACTTCGAGCGGTTTTGGGCCGCTTGAATCCAGCAGCGCCCAGTGACTCTGACCAGGTCACCGGTCCATCTGGTGGGAGGTCGTCCTGCATGGTGTCCCCTTCCAGTTAGTGGTCGCCACTCTAGAAACTTCCATCCCCATCGGTTATCGGTTCTTCAAGCGATGTGGCCTACCCATTGTCACATCAACTTACTAACTCTACGAGCTATATACATATTTTTTGTGCTCCTACGAATGTCCTCTTTTCGGATCCTGTTTCGTAGAGAAATTCCAAGCATAGCTCATTCCATAGCTTGCTGAGTGACTCTGAGCTTATTTATGCGGCCAGCAGTGAAAGACCACGTCTATGTTCCGTATGTCATCACTGGTAACACGCATTGATTGAAATCCTTTCGTCTTAAGACTCTGACTCTGAGGTATTCTGGACTTGAAGATATGCCGTAGCTTCCCGAACGCTGTCTAGCCGAGTTGGATTCTTCCGTTGACCTCTTTGTCGAAGTTGAACCTACCTTGTTGGACAATTTGTCCTAGGTAAACATACTCGTCTACAACTTCGAGAGCAGTGTTCCCAATAATCACGGGTATTGGCGGAACATGAATATTAGACATAATTTTTGTCTTGTATATTTTCATCTTGACCTGTTAAGAAACTCTTGAGATCATTGAGCATTGTTCAAAGCTTTCAGCGATTCCCGCCATTATGACTATTTCGTCGGCAAGTCGAAGGTGAGAGATGTGTTCACCGTTGATGTTGATGCCATAACCCTTCCAGTTCAAGAGCTTGAACACATCCTCCATTGCAGTGGTAAAGGTTCCGGGGAAATTACGTCACCCTGTCTTTCACCCTTCTGCAACTGGATTGATCTCGTACTCTCGTCCTGTACTCGGATTGACATAGTGGCTTTGCTGTACAATCACTTTCAACAATTCGATATAGCGATAGTCGATTTAGCACCGCTGTAGACTCTGTAATACCGCCCATGTCTCAACTGAATTTAAGGCTTTTTCACATCATACACAAGGTATAACGGTTGAATATATGTATTTGATCTATGGTACTAAAGCCTTTACGGAAACCAGCTTTTTCGGAAGGCTGGAAGTCTTCAAACCTACGTGCAAGACAATTCGTAATGACCCCCGAAAACAACTTATAAACGTGGTTTAGGAAGGATATGGGGCGGTAGTTCTTCAATAGGGCCTTATCGCCTTTTTTGAAGAAGAGCACCACCATTTATTTCCTCTCCATACTTCTGGTATTGTATCTAGGGCATAAATCTCGGAATATCGCAATATTGGAATCTCGGCACCGTGCATAAGGACTTCTTTTTATAAAGCTGGCAGCTGAGGTGATACTTCTGAGCTATCGCTGTCAAATTTATTGAGCGGTATCACCGAGGTATGTAAATGTAACATAATTGCATTTTTGAGCAATGAGGATCATTTACGTTCAAAAGTATACTTTGTCCTTCTCCACTAATTGAACGATCTCCCTGCCAAATTGTATTTAAATCTGTTCAGTGGTTAAGCCGTGAAAAGGTTACAAACTGAAAAATATCCAGTTGTGTGGTGGCCGAATTATGACGTCAAACAAGCGGGAGCGAGCGTATTAATTAAGCTGTTTTTAAAACTTTAATAACTTCGTCATTTATTGATGGATATTAATAATTTAAAAAACATTATGCTCAAAAAGGTTATGTGCATCCTCTGTAGTAATAAAAAAGTTATCATTTTGTTATGTGAATGATCCTTATTGCAGGCATCTAACTCAAAAAGCTATGTTGACCCATATATTATAAAATTTCCCGCCTCATGCTAAGCATCCACCTTAAGGAAGTATTATATAATGGTTTGGAAAAAAAGTTATTCCAATTTTATTACTTTTATTGATATAAAACTGTGCCTGGCTCACTGATTGGCTGAAAAAACTAAGCTACCGGTGGTTAGGGTTGCAGAAACAGGAACCTCCTCACAATACGAGCTGTATCGAGGAATACTGCCGAGAGCCGAGAGGCTTTCGGCCATCAGGCCATTGGCCGTTACGACAATCGGCACAATGATAGCCGAGCTCACTACTAGTAATTGTAAATATACGATGGCTTCACATTCCAACTAATCAGTCCAGTAAGTACTAGAAACTTAGTCAACGTAAGATGTGTAATATTTTCCTTACTGTTCTAATTTTACTGTGCCATTATCATTTGACGACTACGCGAGTGGACCACAATAATACAATGAATATAAAAGTTTATCGGCTCGACTCGATAACTACAGATGACTCGATGACCGCAGTAGAGGCAGTCATGCCCGCCCCGACTTCGGGGCACCTACTGTTACCAGTATCAGTCAACCTACCTTTCATACCTTTTCTTTGATCTCAAAATAAACAATATTTAATGAGGTATTATTTAATCAGGTAACTAACTAAATAGGTAATTGCTCATTAAAAATAATATATATTGCTGATTTTTCATTTCGCATGATTTGATAAAAAAAATAAAGAAAAACATTTTCCGGGATTTGAATCATCATCTCCTTCAGTCGGGAGTACATAAATACCCCGCGCCTTAGCCCCCTAGGCTACCCTAACCATACCTTTCATAGACGAAAATAAGAATTAGTCTCTGTCAGTACCACGATATGCCTCGGTGACAATTATCAAAAGCATCAATCATAACAGATTTTATTTTATATATTTTTATTTATAACAAGCAAATAATAGGCTCAATTGCCTTAATTTGACTAGCATGCATTTTCCAGTGCCTTCTAAAGATAATTTGATATGATTTTTTACTAATTTGAGAGGGATTTATGTATGTGAAAATTCTGAAAAAAAATGACACAGGTCCATCTAGCAACGCGGATCGCCGCGGAATGCGAGTGAGCGCGAAGCAAAATACGCGAGTTGCAGGACAATAGAGTGCGGTATGATGTTCATGGTGCTCAGATTAATTTGACGTAAGCGACTTTTTTTAAAATCATTATTATGAAAAACTGAATCGCAAATTCAAAAAACTAAATCGGGCGTTTATTTGCTTATGATATGTACTCTATTGATGAAAAAAATCGTATTAAAATACCTTCAGGCGTTGGATATATTTGGGAATTTCTTGATTTTCAGAGGTATGTTTGGCATTTTTTTTTATCGAGGCTTTTAATTGAAATCGTGTTTTCGGCTCGGGCGATGTGTTTGTTATATCCTTAAGTATCATATATTTCAATTTCAATACCGTAGAGCTAGCAGGTTTCATATAATTTGGGCTGCAATGTAGAGACTTTTGCCCATTTCTGCCTCTTAAACCCCTATGTCCCTGGGGTACGTCATCATAGGACCGTGGTACACATACAAACAAACTTATAATCCCTGTAAGGGTAGACTGAAAGAGCATACTCTGGGCAAACGTGTCACATTTAATGGACAAACTTGCCACTGTGTTGGCAAGCGTGCCACATTTTCTGGGCAAACTTGCCAGACAGGGTTGATACGAAAATACGACGATTAATGAAAATACTTTTCATACAATAGGTCAATGTCTCTTCAGCAAAAATTTATTAAAAGCTGTATTTTTTTTTTGCGATTTCGAAGCTGGTCCCTTAGTAAATGTTGCTCGTATTTATGAGCACTTTACGTGGTTTTATTTATTGTTGTATTCATCCCGTATATGCTGGGCGGCAAGAGTGTTAAGTTTTTTGGACAACCATATGCTATATTAGCGGGCAAGAGTGTTACACTTTCTTATGCCCGGTTTAAATAAACAAAAACGAATCGTTTTGCTTACCAATGGTAGGTTTTTTTATTGCCAAACTGGGCATATAGATCATTTCGTAAGCTAATTTTACCTGTGATACCTACTTACATATGGGAGGGTCTGGTATGCAAAGCTTTGAGGTCTTTGCTTCATTATTAGTAAAGATATAAGAGTCTTAATTTTAATAAATCTTAACCGATACCGGTCCGTAAATTATTGAAACCGGGCCTTAGTTAGCATCGACGTCACTAGAGTTTATATCATACCATCTAGCGACAGGCGACAACGCGTGCGGCAGATCATCGACACAGAGCGGATGCGCGAGGTGTGCGGCCAGTAGCCTCACGCACGCGCCCTCACACGCCAGCGCCACCGCCCACACGCGGCACCGCCCCAGCACGCCCTGCATGCCCAACGACACTAGCATAGACGTAATTTGCGTATTAATCTAAAAAAAAAACAAAAAAAAAATGCACTTCCTGCCTCTTCAAGGCAATGGTAATTAGGTATTTTGTGGGCAAGCTTGCCATATTGTCTGGGCAAGCATGCTAGTGTCTGGGCAAACATTCCACAGTATCTGGGCAGATATTACAGTGCTAGCTTGTTACATTTACTGACAACCATGCCACATTTTGGACAAGCGTGCCAATTATCTGGGCAAGTGTGCTAAATTTACTGGGCAAGCACGCTTCTTTAGACTCATAACAAATATACAGGTAAGTAATTTTGTTTGATATAGAAAGATAGTCTTACTGTTCTTAAGACTATCTTTCTACCTATATCGAATAGGAGAGAGTTTATAATCGAGACGCTCATTGTTTTAGAGTAGTGAATAAGTTTTCCTTTATTATTTTGTTTTTATCAGTGAAAACCTTAATTAGCTTTAATTTCTTTTGTTTTTTTTTTTAATTTGTTAATCCAAAGCTGTTTTGTTTTCCATAATTTCATTTTAAAGCGTTTACTCGTAGAAATCACATTGGTAGTGTTTTAGTGCTAAAAAAGCCATGTTTGCTTATCTATAAGAATAATTATTACCATGGAACCTACTTTGAAATCAAACTATATTCCATTTAAAAGTGCCTATCAATTGTTATTGTGACTTCAAACTTCCAGTTTAAGAGTTACATTTACATTATATTTACTATAGGGTCCTAATTGCCTGAAATAGATTACCTGGTTCTCGCAATGCCTCTTGGAATTCTTCGTAATCCGCTCATTGGCGGTGATGAAGGTAACTGAAGTTATCGGACTGTTTGACTTCTCGTTCTCATTCCAACATAGGGAACGATTCACTGAAAATATATTTAATAAAATAAAATACAAAAAGATTCTTATTATTAAAAAGATCTTTGGACCAATCACGAAACGTACCTTCTGGTGTTCGTACAATATCTGGGTTGAACAATTGTTTGATAAAATCCAACACGTCTACATAGGCCACCTTATGTTCACGCATCCTGGAAAAATAGGCCATAAAATAATACAGACACTTCCCTGAAGTAAACATGACCATTTTAACGTAGACTGAGTTTGACAACGTAATAATGTAGTTTCTGTAAAAAAGCCGGCACTGCTAACTTCTTGACCATACGCTGTACTGAGAACATGTACTCGCAGAAGTCTCTGCATGAACTTTTTTTTTTTATTAAATTAACTACGTACATACCCGTGGTCCGTAATTTTTTTACATTATGTTTTATTAAATTTATTCAGTTACATTTTCACAATTTGGACATTTTGGTCTGCGCAATAAATAAATTGTTCCAATACATTTGTTACATATTTATATTTATAATAACTATCTTTGATAGGTACATATTATTAGCTTTTAATATTACAAAATTTCATTTTTTTTTCCTACAGTTTGAATAATAGTTTTACATTACATTAGTACCCTACCGTAAAGAAAGTTTCCGCACGATGTTTTCCTTCACCGCTCCGGATTCGAACCCAGGACCTTAATCTCGGTTTCCAACGTCACTACCACTGAGCTATCATCGCCTTAATACTAGAGATACATACCTGTTCCCATCCCTACAGGAGACTCTGACGCAGACATCATCCTGGTAGAGAATAACTCCAGCTCCGCTGAGGTCATGTGCCTCAGCGGGCGGCAGGGTCCACGGACAGCACACGTTTCCTGCGGCCCACAGCTCGCGAGCTAGTTGTGCGCGCCGAGCCGCAGCCGTACCCTCACGGCTACTGCCGCACGTGCCCCATACACACACGCAGATTAACGTTGGCTGGGGATGGATTGTTGTTTATGAAGATGAAAGGGTTTAAAAACCCTGTATTATAGAACGAGATCAAATCTCAGATCACGTCTCAAGAATGGAAAATAAACATAATATCATTGGTGCAGGTTCCAAATTAATTTCTTTTAGCCTAGAGTCAAAACTTGACTTGAGAGATTTCTTCGTGAAAATATTTGACAGCCGTTTTTATAAAATTAAAAAATAAAGGCCCCCCTTTAATTTCATTTAATTTTAATTATTTGTTGTTATAGCGGCAATAGAAATACACATTCTGTGAAAAGGAGTTCAAAGATTTTTGTTCGGAGCCTGGCATAGTGACTCATCAGGCGCCATTTTGATTTTTAATCCTATCAATTACAATTACGTCGGACTACATGCGCATCATGAAAAGTCTAACCGTCTCTCTCACGCACGGTCAAACTTATGAGTATGAAAGATACATGCACAAGGGCGATGGCTGCCACACGCGTCATACTTGTGAACAGGTGCTGCTTGTGGGGGCTGGTCTGCTTAAGTTTGCCATTTATTTATTTACTTATTAAATATAGATTCAGTCTACTTTGTAGTTTTGCCACAGCGCCAACGCAATTGTTGTCAGTGCGATTAGAATGTAAAATTATGTAATGAATCTAAGCTTGTTTTGAAAAGAGTAATTGCTGAGTTTATTGCCGGCTCTTCTCAGCAAATGCAACCTTCCGAACCGGTATTACAGTATTAGAGTCAGACTTTTCATAAGTGCCTGCGAAGGTCTATTTGAATAAATGATTTTGAATTTTGATTTTTTTTTGACATATTTTGCTTTAGTTACTGCTCAAAAATATAGTGTGGTCTTATTTTGCTTCCTCCATTAGAATTGACTGACTAATTAGAAGCAATAATGTAATAAAACATACTTTATCATGAAATTGCGTATGTGTGAGTACTGTGAACGTGCCAACTTTCGTTAGTCGACCAGTACCCCTAGAAAAAGTACATTTCGTTGCGTTTGCGCGAATAGAAACGTTACTAAATGTATGAGATTTACATAAGGATTCGCTATATCCTAGCGTCACCAAATGTCACTCTCATACATTTAGTAACGTTTCTATTCGCGCAAACGCAACGAAATGTACTTTTTCTAGGGGTACTGTACAACTCTCTAATAGACATACTGACGGGCGGACAGCGGAGACTTCGTAATAGAGTCTCGGTTAGCACCATTTGGGTACGCCCTAAAAAGCAACAGAAAAGCATACCTCAACATCCTTCACACGGGTGCTGGAATACTCAAGTTCAGCTTTCTTCAACACAGCAGCTATCCTTTCCAGCGACATTGAGAAACCGACGGAACACGACTTCAATTCAGAATTGTCATGATCTTTCTCTGTGCGGGCTACTTGCCAGAATTCTTCGACTAACGCGTCGTACCTATAGACAAGTGTAGACGAATAAACACAATGAAAAATAAGCTCTAATGTAAGCGTATAAGAGCTCCAGCCAATCGTCATGGAGAGCGTCTACAAACGTGTTAAGCTGGCATGAATGCATATGTGCGAGTGAGAAATAATCTATGCATGTCTCCAATTTAGCAAATAACGATATGGTTTTGTCGTTTTCTCGACTGTATTTCGAATAACACGTGCCAGACTGCGGATGAGAAAAAAATCGCAAAATTTTAGTTGACCCACTGAACTTCGTAGCAACAAAATTTTTTATTGAGTTTTTCTCTTTTTTTATTATTAAAATAAATATTCAAATCGGTCAAGCCATTTTTGAGTTTAAGCGAGACTAAAGGTGAACGCACATTTATCCGAGCCGAACGCATCGAACGAAACGAATTTTAGGATTCTGTGTATGAAATCTTATGAAAGCTCGCACACTTGCCCGCGCCGCATCGTCCGAATCTGGAAGAATCCCATGAATCCTAGACAAATTCGAATGATGCTATCAGATTCGGCGCGGCTTATGCGGTCGACTCGACCGATGCTCTCGCATTCTATCAGTTGCATACGACAGAGCAACACGCGGGTTGTTTTTTTTCTTTGGCGCGGTCGATTCTTTCGGTGCGGATATGTATGCGAGGCGTCCTTGACTTAGATTCGTTCGACTCGTTCGGCTCGGATAAGTGTGCGTTCACCTTAACGAACACCAATTGAGTTTTAAAAATAACGTGTAACGGAAAGGGTTTATCTATATAAGTATCTTCTTTGGTACTAGGCGCACATATCGCGAAAGAGAAAAGTTATAATAATATTAGCAAGTGACGTGAAAATATAATGTCCCTCATTGATCGGTGATACATTGGTTATGATTTCAATTCAATAAACATGGAAGCAATAATTTGGTACTTTCTGACAAAATTATTTTGAGCTAAATCTTTTTTTAGAGTCTATACCAGATGTAGTCTTCACCCCGTTTGGATAGAAATACTCTTTCTGTCGATATTCTCTTTATGTCAAACTTTTCCCGGCCTTCCTACAACGATTCAGCAGTTTCGCGATTGGAGGAATGCTATAGACGTATATACAAACAAACAATGATTTATAGTTTATGTACCTGCCACCAGCAGCAATTAAATCCCCCAAGCGATGCTTCGCCATTGTCTTGTAGTCGTTGTTACGTACGACCGACATCTGCCAGAACACGCCGCTGTGTTGCGTCGCATTGTACGCCAAGAATGGTGCTATTGTTATTGGGCACTGTGGAATAAGTTCCACTTGTAAACAGGGTAATTTAGAATTATTAGAGGATTTTTGAAGTTGTCGTGGTGTAGCTTGATTAGCCATTCTTCATCAATCGGCAAATTTACAGGATAGTTTTATTTCATCGAGGAAATATCCCTATAGAGTAGTAATCCTGAACAATATAATTCCACAACTAGTCAGTGATTTGTCACTGAATTTGAACAGTAAGGACCACTCGCTGCGTCGTATGTTTTTGACTTGGCCAATCAGAGTGCATGCGTCCTTGTCTTAACCAATCAGCGCGCATTGTCGGCGGTGGGAAATTGGCGGAATTTATTTTAACCAAAATGAACGCCATTGCGCTTCTATAGGTTAATTGTTCCATGTTTTATTTCAACTGGAGCGTTTTCCGTGTTTCAGAAGGCACGTTAAGCCGTTGGTCCCGGCTATCACTTAATTGTGAGTTAAGCTAGTTGTAGGCTTCCTAGGCAGCATGAAAACTCCAACAGTAGGTTGACCACTAGCCTATCTCCACCAGACCGCAGTGGACATGCCTGGTGGAGTTTCTGCCCATTTCCTTTCACCCTCATTTGTGAAAGGATTATGATGTTGATGAATGCACAGAATACATGCGGAACCAGCGTTGCGAGCATGGATGATCGATACATAAATTTATCGATTTTTGTAGATATTATAAATGCGAAAGTGTGTTTGTTTGTTTGTTACGCCTTCACGCCGGATCATCATGAAATTCGGCATGTAGATAGCCTATGGTAATTGGTATGGTGAAGGACATAGGATACTTTTTATCGCGGGAACGCGGGTATAACGCTGTAGGCGTCATTTTTAATATTGATAAAATAAAACCTAGTTTATCTATGCTTTAAACTTATCGTTGAACTATGCACGGCAGGATGACCTTTATCTTCTACGACATGCAACACTGTCGCATTGTTCGCTTCATAGTCATCATTTTAAAATTAGCCGCATTATATGATTTGATCATAGATGGCGGTAGCCACCACCATGGACCACCTGTTTATCTGCCAATATAAGAAGAGATAATAGAACACCATAATAGTATTTACATACCTCACAACCCAAAGCTTTCGCGTTACGACAGACAGCTTCCAACTCATGAACCGCTTGTATGACAATCTTGCTCCATTTCGCTGGTTTGACCAATGGGGTCACAAGTTCTTTAAGTTCGTGAACATGAACGTCGGCTTCCATGAGACGACGGAGGTTTGATACATCCTGATTTGTGATGCAAAGCGACGTCAGGTGGGTTTGGAGTTGCAGACTTGTTATTCTACCTGTGAAATTGGAATTATGAACTGTAATCCGATGTATCTAAATAGTGAGTCGCTTGAACTGCGGTTGGAATGTCCGAAAATGCCACAAAGTTTGGTTTGGTAGAAGGATATAATAGATCGTCTTATTGAAGAAATTGGGACATACAAATTGCAGCGGCAAGCTGCAAGCTTTTTCAACCGATTACGCATCGTTTTTTTTTTTAATGTTGAATGGGCTTGTATTTGACCTTCGACTGACCCCATGAGGAGTTATGACGAGGCCGAGGATGTAGCATGCTTACCCAGAAAAAACCTATTCACTCTGGCCTTGAATACATCCTGGTTCAAGGTTTCGGGAAACACAGTAAGAGAATTCCACTCCTTTGCTGTTCGCATAAGAAACGATGAAGCGAAGCGTTATGTCCGGATACGCGGGACATCGACAACGTATGGGTGAAAATTCTCCCGGCGACTTGTGGTTCGATGGAGAAATGGGGATGGAGGAATTAGATTGAACAATACTGTAGCACACTTTCCATAATATATCTTATAGAAGACCGCCAAACACGAAACCTTACTCTGACGTTCAAGGCTCGTTAATTTCGCCTCAGTTAGCGAAACATCGCCGACTAGTCTCCTAGCACGACGGTCTATTGAGTCAAGGGCCTCCAGCTGGTATTTGACAGATCCATCCCAGAGGTGACAGCAGTACTCGATGCACGAACGGACTTGTGCTACAGTTGTAAACTGACCAGGCGTAAAGTACCGTTTCACCTTACTTCGCGATAAACATGTTGAGGCCATAAAACAAATCTATCAATGAAACTTGATCCTTACACAAATAATTTAAAGTTGATACAAGGAAACTTACCAAAACTAACATCGACAAGTATAGGGTAGATGTCGAGGTGTTTGTCAAGGGGTACTCCACAGGAGAGGAGCAGGAACTTCAACAGCTCCGTATGGTTCAGCTGCAGGGTCACTTTGAGCAAGCTCTCAGTCGCAGCTCGACTCGCTACCACTAGCAGTTCAGCGTCGGACCAGAGCGTGTCTACAACTGTTAATGATACACCATTGTACATTAGGACACATGTGTGCAAAGTTGGTCATTACAGACAAGGCGGCATTAAGCCGATAGGGAAGCCGAGAGTGTAATGATCAATGCACACGCGTGTCATACGACGTATTTCAACACACTTGCGAAGAAAAACAGGCATATTTTTAACCGACTTCAAAAAAAGGAGGAGGTTCTCAATTCGAATGTTTTTTTTTTATGTTTGTTACCTCATAACTCCGTCGTTTATTAACCGATTTGGAAAATTCTTTTTTTATTTGAAAGGGTACACTTCCCGTTTGGTCCCATTTTCATCAGTTCAGGATTTGATTACTTCTTAGTGTACTTTGAAGTCGGTTTAAGTTTTTTGTAAAACAGTCCAATTATTACTTTACATTATCGCACTAGTGTTTTATATTATCCCGATTATGTTAAGTATGTATCTCAGTGTATTGTCCAAATCGGTTAATAAATGAAGGAGTAATGAGGTAACAAAAATAAAAAAAAAAAAAAAAAAAAAAAAAAAAAAACAAACATTCGAATTGAGAACCTCCTCCTTTTTTTTAAGTCGGTTAAAAAGCACCAGTTCGTAATAAGCTGTCTAATGATACTAAAATCGGTGCAATAAGAGCCACTTTACGAGCAAGTATGTTGAAAAATATATCATTATTATTTATTGTTCTCGTTAATAATAAGTTAAGTAACGAGTAGTTAGTAGTTAAATATTTTTTTCTTTAAAAACCAAGTATTTTATGAGAATTTGTAGATTTTAATTTTTTCTTTCAAATTACTATCTGAGAATTGTTATGAGATATATTAATATTACAATATCGACATTGAAATGGATGCAGCTACAGGAACATACCAGAGGTGCTCAGCGACAAATTTGAGGTACAAAGGTAAGGGGTAACCTTCATAAAGACAAAATAAATAAAAAAAGTATGTAGGTACTATGGACTTGTATGTACCTACTAACCACCATCTGTTACATTTCTTACCATGAATGGTCACACGCATATACCGTAGGTAATTTAAACAATTTTGATTTTTCGATTTACGCACCAGTTTTAGGAGTGACGATATCGAACCCGCACTCGATAAACTCCCGCGGATGGAATCCCTGCACGCGAGTTCTATACACGCGGTCCACTACGTACCGACGCATATATTTTGTACCCGTATACGCTGTGTGCCTGCAACAATGTTTTTTTCTTTCAAAACTGCTTTTATGACGGTTTTCTGGATGAATTTCTGAATCTGGATGTTTGATCAATTCATCATCATCATCATCATCATCAGCCTATAATGTCCCACTGCTGAGCACAGGCCTCCTTTCACAAATAAAGCTGAAAGTGAATGGGCAATAGTCCACCACGCGTGCCCACTGCGGATCGTTGGAGGTAGGCTAGTGGTCAACCTACTGTTGGAATTTTTCAAGCCGTCTATGAGATATCCAACTAGCTTAACGACTATCACAATTAAGTGATAACCGGGACCAACGGCTTTACGTGCCTTCCGAAGCACGGAAACGCTCGATTTGAAATACCACTAGGCGGTCACCCATCCAGGTACCGACCACGACGGTGGTAGCTTAAATTTGCCGATCGATTAAGAACGGCTATCATGCTACACCACGAGCGCTTCACTAAAGCATTACAGGTCGGTAAAAGAAAGCAGCCACGTTCAAAGTATTCATAATTATGCAAAATTACGATACAGTATGTTGTATTACATTATTGCTTCTAATCAGTCAGTCAATTCTAATGGACGAATGTAAAAAATACTACTCTATATTTATGAGTAGTAGCAAAAGCAAAACAATAACTGTCTCTTTCATACTCATAAGCTTGACCGCGCGCGAGAGAGACGGACAGACTTTTCATAGTGCGCATGCAGTGCGACGTGACGCTACACGCTTATACACAGTTACTACACAAGCGCAACGTGTAAATGTGTTGAACGTGCCAGGTTTTGTTATCCGACCTGTACGAATTCTCTACTAAACTAAATAACAAAATGGATTTAAAGTGCTTGCCAAATATGGTTGGTCCCGTACACACGGCAACACATCAAGCTATACATTTCCAGTATAAGCTGATCTCGCATTGTATAGGATTTCCGTACAATGAGAGGTCAGCTTATACTGGAAATGTATAGTTTGATCTGTAGCCGTGTGTACATAAGGTGCATACTTATAAAGTAGTACCTAACTAATATGGCTTACCGATGTACCTGCGTAGAAGATACATTTTCAAAGCGCGGGAAGCTATTGGTCGGCAGCTGCCGCCATGTTAGCGCGCGCCGTGGCTTGCGAGTGAGACGGAACAAACAGCTGCAGTGTATTATGATCGTAAGTTGATTGTAAGTTTTAAGCAATCTTTCGTTAATCTTCAAGGACATACTTATATACGCGCCATATCAGTTGGGTACTACTGTACATACTTCAAACTTTTCATAGCAAGAAGCGCACGTTACTTATAAATACCTCGCAAAAGGCAGTCTCAAATCATGCGGCAGATGGCAGACGGAGCCCGATGACGTCATAACTTTGAAAGCGTTCGGATACTGGTCCCACGCCTTTGCTCGTGGTATGAGGAGCGGTGGGGAGAACTCTATAGCGCCGTGACTTCGAAATATCTGCAAATGAGACATTAAGGTGAAATTATAGAGTAGCTAAACATTATAACTCGACGCATGCAACAGCTGAAAATATTATGGCGCAAGGTCAAATCCCTGATTAACAAAGATCTGGAATTCAAAAAAGATCTAGTTGCCCTCAAGGAAAATCACAACTCAAGGATAATATATACCGGGTGATTTTGAATTTCTTAGCTATTTTTTTTCCCTCGGATCAGAATCACTAATAGAACACATCCGTGCAAAAAAAGAACCTTTTTTTTGTTCATAATTTTGTCGTAAGAATATCCTAAATACTCCACATTACTGGATAACGTTAACAAGTAGATGACCTTGAACTTCAGCTGGTAGACGTCACCGGAACATTGAAATATGCTGCGGAAATACGTGAATTCTTTCGTAACGCGCACTAGGTGGAAATTGTGTTTAATACCTACTAAAATTTCACCATATTATTTTTCCATTTTCCATTCACAAAATTAAGTAATATCAGGAATAAACTCTTCATAATGTTGTTTACATTTCGAGTATTTTGATTAATAAAAACTGTCATTGAATCGAATCTGTCATTCATTAAAATCTTCTAAAATAAATTCTATTTTTCATTTTCACTAAGGAGGAAACTTATCTTTCAATAATTATTAACAATACATTAGGCAGCCCGCACGCATCATACAATCGCCGGCCGACTTTATGTCGGAAAGAGAAGAAAACTTGAATGTCAGTATTGTAAGCAGAAAACAGGATAGCTTTATAAAACGTTTGACTTGGTTAATAACCCTTAAACGAACCTATCCTAGAAATAAACTCTAAAATTGCCTATTTCGCTAAAAAGGTCTGATGTCAGTCGGTGGATTCAATTTTATAAGAGAATAAATTCTTTCGATTTGAGAGATTCAAATGTTCTTCGCATTTGAATTCCTTACTACCAAAGCACACGTCCTACAAAACCGCCCTAAAGGCCTCAAGTCGGACTGAGAGAGATTCAAATGTTCTTCTCATTTGAATTCCTTACTACCAAAGCAGTCGTTTTACAAAGCCGCTCTAAAGGCCTCAAGTCGGACTGAGAGACATTCAAATGTTCTTCTCATTTGAATTCTTTACTAACAAAGCACTCGTCTTACAAAGCCGCTCTAAAGGCCTCAAATCGGAATGACAATTGGACTACCGATTGTTAGACGTGTGGAAGCGTCCTTATACGAAACCTCTCTTCCCTTCTCTTTTAATTTCATACAAAGAATTAAAAAAATATTGCTACGACGTGTTTAGGTGTGCGGTCAGCTTAATACTTCATGTCAACCTATTTGAAAAATTTCTGATTATGAAAAAAAATTGTTAGTTGCGCACGCAGGTATTCTCTGGTTACTGGTTGCTAGGGCAACGTTTTAGAAGATCAACAGTCGTTTCTGGGTGATACAAAATATTTTTAAATTTAATTGAATAATTATGGAACTCTCTGGAATACACTATCAGTTTGATCAACGGAGGGCTTCTGCCTCACACAAGATGCCGCGCGGCGCCCGCCATCCCACCCAACTGTGCGTTTTGTGGTTGCAGATCACTGGAAGTGTGTTATTTAAAACCAAATAATAAGTTGTCAATAAACTGCAATATTCAGTTCAATGTGATTTTAAATTAGCCTTAAGTTGGCCCTAAAGTTTTAAAGTGTTACAACGATGGATATGTTCGAATTGTGATACGATGAGTATGTTTGTAATTGAGTTAATAAAAAAAGTGAGTTACTGTATTTTTGTGGCTTCATTTTATAAATTTTAAACGGGTAAGAATACCGAGAGTGATGTATAGGATATTTAATTTAGATGGTGTTCGTGTTTTTGTATACTAAGCAGTACTTATCTAACATTCTCGGTTGTTGACAGCCATGTGACGTAGCGTATTGGCGCGCGGTACGACCAACGATTTCAGTAATTCTGAGAAAACTTTGGATCGTCATAACTTTATTTTTTTCTATAAAAATTATATCTAAAAATAAAACATGTATTTTTTATTTTTTATTAATGATCGACTCCTTTAAAATAGCTAAGTAATTCAATATCACCCTGTATATCCCGGGACATTCCTCACACGGTTATCTCTGCTTATATGGATAGAAAATCAGGCAAATCAAACAAATGGTTACGACGTTTTCGGTGAAGATATCATCAAAGGAAAATGATGGCATATCATGAAGGTCTGTAGTTCCAGCGTGCCTATTGCTACCACCCTCAGGTTGAAAATCTATCGTCAAACACCTACCACACTAACGCTTACCATGGTGGCTACTTTTCAAAGGGTAGCCAAATTATTAGAGGTTATTTAGTCATCATTATGAACAAATTTTACTATGATACCAACTCTGAATTTTTTTTTATACATTTTGATCGGAAAAGGAGCGGAAAAGTTGGAAAAGTAACCTTGTCTAACTCCAGGAGATTATCTCATTAGCGCGATGTAGAACTCACCTTAACAACGGCATCCTTAACCGCCATCAGAACTTCCATAGGCTTGGTCCTCATGCCATTATGATACGTATAGTCAGCGGCTGGTGACAGCCGTTGATCTAAGCAGGCTGCCACAAGTCTCTGGTAGCCTCGACTGCCTCTATCGCTTAGTGCGTGTGATAGAAGACCCGACAGAGCGTTTTCTGGGACTGGCCTTGGTACATGTTCACTTGCTAATAGCTCCGCGCAAGTGGGGCGGTGGCTTGCTTCATGGTTTAGGAGCCATCTGGAAAAAGTTATCGATCATTATCATCAGCCTATAATGTCCGACTGCTGAGCACAGGCCTCCTTTAACAAATAAGGGTGAAAGGGAATGGGCAGATACTCCACCACGCGTGCCCACTGCGGATCGATAGAGATAGGCTAGTAGTCAACCTAATGTTGGAGTTTTCAAGCCGCCTAGAAGGCCTCCAACTAGCTTAACGACTACAATTAAGTGATAACCGGGACCAACGGCTTTACGTGCCTTCCGAAGCATGGAAACGCTCGATTTGAAATACCACTAGGCGGTCACTATATACAGGGTGTTGTTTTGGTCGGCGATAAGCGACCCAGGAGCGGTAGTACAAAATATATATTCCCTAAAAATTGACTTAATTCCATTAAATACTGTAAATATGTTGAGAACTATCTTATTCAATTTGAAATAAAATTACCGCAAAGCATGGTTACTAGGCACATCCACAGAAAAGAGCTTTTAAAAAAAAAAAAAAAAAATATTTAAAAAAAATAAAGTATTTTTTTATATTTTTTTTAGCACCAGTATCATTTGTATTATCGACCCTGAGTCGCTCGTCACTGACCAAAACAACGACCTGTATATGACATGGTTGCGATATATGATTCTTGTTAATTCAGGCGATGCGATGGTTTACAGGTCAGTTAACGAAAGCTGGCACGTTCAACACATTTACTCGTTGCGCTTGTGTAGTGAGTGTGTATAAGTGCGTAGCGTGATGTCGCACTGCTTGCGCATCATGAAAAGTCTGTCCGTCTCTCTCGCGCGCGGTAAAGCTATTGAATATGAAGGAGACAGTTACTGTTTTGCTTTTACTACTGCTCATAAATATAGAGTGATCTTTTTCGCATTCGTCGATTAGAATTGACTGAATGATTAGAAGCAATAATGTAATAAAACATACTGTATCGTGAAATTGCATATGTGTGAGTAGTGTGAACGTGCCAGCTTTCGATAACCGACCTGTAGGAATACTAGTGAGGTGGGACATTTCAAACAAACAAGCGAAGCGAAAGTAAAATCAACTTGCTTAGGCAACATCAACAATCAACATATATTGAAATGCAGCCATATGTTGACTTTACTTGATTGTTTGATTGATTTCGATCTTTTCCGATTCATCACTGCTTTCGTTAAACATTTTTAGACCGACAGAGATAAACCTCGCCGTCTCATGGGCACATCAAATGCCCCGAGCTACAGACAATCATATCTAAATAAAAAAACGTAATTTTGCACCCTTGCTCGACTAAAATTCTTCTCATGCGTGTCACTCTTGACAGAGTGGTCGTGGTCGTCACGACGTGTGATTTGTGGCGCGCTTCACAACACGCCGCCATTCGTCCCTAACCGCTGCCCTTCTGGTGCAGTCGTAGATGGGACCGCCTATTGCTGCCTTAATTTGGTCGGTCCATCGCATGGGTGATCTTCCACGTGCTCTGGTGCCTTCTACTTTACCCTGCACCACCAATCGCTCTATGGAAATATCTCCGCGCCGCGACACGTGACCAAAGAAAGTAAGGATGCGAGACTGCACTACGGAGGATAGACGCTGTTTAATACCGAGCTCCTGGAGTATGGACTTATTTGTACGGAATTCTGTCCAAGATATACCCAGCATTCTTCTCCAGCACCACATTTCGAGAGCGTCTATTTTCTTCTTCTCACTTTCCCTTAGAGTCCACGTCTCCGCGGCGTACAGGAATATGGGGAACACAAGTGCTCTGACGAGCCTGGTCTTAGTGGCTTTGGTTATGTTTCGGTTCCTCCATATTCTCCTAAGCTTATCCATAGATGACCTAGATATAGCCATACGCCTCTTGATTTCATCCACGCATCCACCATTGTTCGATACCAAAGCTCCCAGATATATATATGATTGGACCACATCACAGTTCGCAATAACAGTGACTTCTGGCGAATTATTGTTGGGGCGGTCGACAATCATCATTTTGGTCTTACTGCGGTTGATCTTAAGGCCAAACTCAAGGCTAACACTTTCCATCTTGTGGAGAAGTTCCTCCATGTGGAGACTACTAGATGCAAATAAGGTCGTGTCATCTGCGTATCTTAAATTTGATATTTTTAGACCTCCAATGGTAATGCCGTCTGTCCAATCCTCTAGAGCTATTCTCATTATTATTTCTGTGTAGATGTTGAACAGAAGTGGAGAAATAATGCATCCCTGACGGACTCCAGCGCTGGGGTGGAAGTAGCTCGATAGTACGTCGTCTGTTCTGACTGATGCTGTTCCATCTTCATAGAGACGCCTAAGCATGTGTACAAGGTGGCTTGGCGTACCCATTTCCAATAAAGTCTTCCAGAGTATTGGCCATTTAACCGAGTCGAATGCCTTTGAAAAATCAACAAAGCAAATATAAGCCGGCTTGTTGAATTCTCGAGCTTTTTCGATTATCTGACGGACCGTCAAGATTTGCTCACGGGTACCTTTACCTTTTACGAACCCTGCTTGTTCGGGTGCAATCTCCTTGGATAGGTAAGATTTGAGACGCTCATTGAGTATGTGCAGTAAAATTTTGCTTGCATGAGGTATAAGGGCAATGAGACGGTAATTACTGCAGTTCTTCGTGGATCCTTTTTTGTGGAGCGGGACAAAAATGGTGTGGGTCCATTCTTTAGGCCATGTAGCCGTTTGCCATATTTTGTTACATATGGTTTGGAAGATCTGGACGCCATAATCTCCAGAGGCTTTAATGGTTTCGATTGGGATAGCGTCCTTTCCTATGGCTTTACCATTCTTTAGTTTCCTTATTGCAGCTCTTACTTCATCCTTAAGAATGTTTGGCTCCATGTCCTCGTCTTTAGGCTCTGTTGAATGAAAACACTGCGAATGTGGATCTTCAAAAAGTTTCTGGCAGTATTCCTTCCACGTCTCGGAAATATCATCAATTTCTGTCACTGTTTCGCCACGAGAGTTCTCAATAGCCCATGTTTTGGATGTAAGAGTCTTTGTAATGGATTTAATTTTTTGATGGAGGTCTTTACTTTCATGTTTGTCTGCGTGGGCTTCAACTTCAGAGCATATTTTCCGAAGTTGAGCGTTTCGGTCACGCCTACATGCTTCCTGAATTCGAGCAGACTTTTCATTCAGGGTCCTCACATCCACTCCCAAGGTCTTCATTTTTCTTCTTTCCTCTACAAGAGCCAGAGTATTGTCACTCATCCAGTGTTGTCTTTTATGTATCTCTCTAGGTGGTTGAGATTCTTCAGCAGCGTTTTCTATTAGATCCTTAGCTCGATCCCACAACTGATCCGGAGTTCCTGCATCGGCTTCCATACTTGTCCAATTATTCCAATTTTTTTGAAGTGCTGCTATAAACTTTGAGCTATCCTTGACTTCAATTCGCTTGTTTTTCTTGGGTTTTCTGGCTGCTCTTAGTTTAATCTGCACTTTGGATATCAGAAGTTGATGGTCTGAGCCACAATCAGCTCCAGGTAGCGTAAGGGTGTTTTTAATAGAGGTCTTCCACCTTGATCGGATCAGGATGTAGTCTATCTGATTACGATGCTTGCCGTCAGGTGACGTCCAGGTATACTGTCTTCGTGGATGGTTTTGAAAGAAACTATTCGATATCACCATGTTATTATCTGCAGCAAACTGTATCAGGCGTTCACCTCTTTCATTACGCAGCCCCAATCCGAACCTACCTGCGCACTGGCTTAATTGATTGGCATTCACCCCTATCTTCGCGTTGAAGTCTCCCAAGATTAGTAATAGCTCTCTTTTAGCTATCTTTTGGATTGTGGTCTCCAGCTCGGAGTAGAAGCTCTCTATGTGGTCATCACTTGCTGCACTAGTAGGTGCATAAACCTGTATGATGTTAAGGTTCACTGGAGAGGCCTTCAGTTTAATGCTAATGACTCGGTCGCTGACAGGTTCATACCCAATCACACAATTCCTCAGATGTTGCGGGAGAAGTATAGCGACGCCATTTCTGCTACTAACATCGTTTCCAGAAAAATAAACGATGTGTTTCTCGGCTACAAAGTGACCATTGCCCTGCCAATGCGTCTCACTAATGCCACAGATGTTCAAATCGCATCGAGTTATTTCATTTACGACTAAAATACCACTCAACAAACCAGGCGATATACACGACAGAAAAGCAGGCCGACGGTC
This sequence comes from Polyploca ridens, assembly GCA_951394255.1. Taxonomy (NCBI): domain Eukaryota; kingdom Metazoa; phylum Arthropoda; class Insecta; order Lepidoptera; family Drepanidae; genus Polyploca; species Polyploca ridens. The sequence goes on from OX596262.1 coordinate 2,576,332, forward strand.
TACTTTATCAACAAAATAATTTTCAAGTTAGTTTTTAGACATTTCAGAAAAAAAAAAAAACTCAAAAATCTAGGGATTTTGACCTATTACCACTTACCTAATAACATTAATCTGCTTTGAATTCTCTTCTCTCTCAAAGTCCCTTGGCATACTTATGTCTTTGGACCTCAAATCTGTAAGGACCATAATTCTTTCCATGCCGGTATTCAATGGGGGATGAAACATCTCAAATAATATGATGCCCAATGAATATAAGTCTACTTTCTGATTGTATATCACTTTTGCTGATGCTTGTACCAGTTCTGGGGCTACGTATAATGCTGTTCCTATCTGAAATGTAGAATATTTTGATCCTTTTTTATGAATAAATTTAGATTTTAAACAAATTACTGATCAAAGATAAACAATATTTAATAACATCCAATTTGTCCGATTATAGTGATAGGTCCCAAACAATCAATAGAGGGGTCTAAAATTTTAAAATGGCGCAAAAAGCTTTCTACTTCAATGCAATACTTTCTTTATTCTCAAATCGACCTTTTTGATACACGGCTTTAGAGTCAAACACATATTACATCAAAGAATTAGGGTTACAGCATTGTCCATTATATAAATAGCTTACCTGACCAGTAAGAGAACCTCCAATTTCCTCCTGCAGTTTACTCTTCTCATCCACCGGCAAACCAGCAATCGCTTTAGTTGCCAGGCCAAAATCACCTATCTTGATATGGTCGTTAGAGTCCAAAAATATATTGACAGGCTTCAAATCTCTATGAATCATACCTCTTTGGTGAACATGGGCTAAGCCTTCAACCATTTCACGAAAGAGTCTCCAAGCTCTGAAATTCTCTTGGTACAAACCATTGTCTATAGCTTGTCTAAGTGTATGTTTCTCGCAGAATTCCATTTGAATGTAAAGTACTTGATTCAGTTTTGAATTTCTTGGTCTTATTTGGGGTATTTCTTCTTGCGACGGTACACTGAGTGATTTGTTGTCTGAATCACCTTCAAATTCAATGCCATCGCTGGAGCTTGATTCATCATCTTCTGGACTGTGAAATTTGACATGGTTATAAGAATGTTTGCATTTAAAACTGGGGCCAAAACTCTTCTGGAAACGAAAGAGTTTAAGACCGGGTCTAATACGATTTATGGAATTCACAAGTCTTTGACAATTCAAAGACATGGGCAAGGGTTTTAATTTGCTGTACAATAGCGTGCTAGTCAGCCCTTGTACAGCAAATTAAAACAGCCTTGATTGTTCATTTATTCTGTATTCCATCCAATATCCAGCTGTCATGCGCTACTTGGGATGTGTGCGCAGTTGGTAATTACAGACGAGGCGGTATTAAGCGCGTGAGCTTCAGGCGAACGCGATTAGAGAGCCGAGAGTGTAATGATCAATGCACACGAGTGTCATACGACGTTTTGCAACACATTTGCGAGGAAAAGAAATACTTGTATTTCTTGGACTAGATTTTTTGATAATAATCAACCATAACATTCTCATTGACGTTAACAAATATGGCGCGCAGGTTTTTTTTGTTTTACAACGATGAGCTGTTTTACCCGTTTAAATTAAGAATGCTTCGTATACACACATATCAATTGCATTGAGGTACAAACATAACATAATCGAGATTATACATATCATAAAACTGTGCGGTAATGTAAAGTAAAAAGCACTAGTGCGTAATAAGCTGCATTAAGATACTAAAAACGGTCCAATAAATGACACTACGAGCGAGTGTGTTGAAAATATAATTATAAGTAGCCTGTACAGCACGAGTCAAAGTAAAAAATACAAATCATCAACACACTTACCTAGCATTAAACCAAGGATCTGGCTCATCATCGTCGTCATCATCATCACCAAGCCGAACCGGTCCTTCAGACATGGACCACTCAACTTTGACCCCCTGTCCTAACTTTGCAATAACGTCCTCGAGGCTTTCACGTCTTTTCAAAGTCAATGTCTTATTACTAACGGTACCATCTTCAGGTTCTGTGGTGGATTCAATCCATGCATTGTAGTATCTGACAATGTTTTCGTGGTTGAGTCGCGATAGTAATTTTACTTCGCGTGTAATTTTCTTATTCAATTGAACGCTTTCAGGGTTCAGTTTGACGCGTTTTATTGCATAAAAACCACCATCTAATTTGTTCTTCACCTGTAATGTTCTGTTAATATTGTAAACTACCCACATAAGTGTATGTGGCTAATGTAAAAAAATAAAACGTGAAAATGATGAGACACCGAGACGAAGGTCTCGAGTTCGAATCCTACAATGAGCTTGAGCTTTCGGCGAAGGAAAACATTGTGAGGAAACCATAGCACGGTGGTAGGGTGCTTTGTAGTACCCATCTGGCTGGCTACCACCCTCAAGTTAAAAAACTGTCGCCAAGCACCTATAGGTGTGTTCCGACAGCTGCACTTGAGAGCCAGTTTCTTCTAGGCTTTGTGTGCTTACCACATCATGACTTACCATGGTGAGATTGTGGTCAAACACAGACCTACCAGCAGTAAAAAAACTGCTATATTGTATCGGTTACAATTCAAAACCGATTGCAATAAAGTTACGTAATAATAATGACGGGCCAGTTGGTTAAGATTCACCTTACGCGCTGCAGGTCGTGGATTCGATTCCTACACAGGACATGCATTTGTGTGCATGAACATGTCTGTATGTCCTGAGTCTGGGTGTAATTATGCATATTAAGTATGTATTTACAAACAAAAAGTAGTATATGTATTATATAAGTTATCTGGTTTCCATAGTACAAGCTCTGCTTATTTTGGGATCAGATGACCGTGTGTGAGGAATGTCCCAGGATATTTATTTTATAGATCCCAAACTAAGCAGAGCTATGTAGACCAGATAACTGATATACAACGAATACAATTATTTTTGTTACCATAACGCATAACGGGTTTAAAAAAAAAAAACACTATTTAAAATTTTAATTTAATGAATCCTTATTACCTTCAAAACATCCCCGAAAGCGCCTCTACCGAGCCACGTAAGGACTTCAAACTCAGCGTTCAGTCGCGAGTGGCCATTACTGGGCGGACTTGTATGAATATGAATCTTCTTCACTGCATCGTCATCCTGATAACGTTAATTTAAAAACACTGATATTTGCGTCATCACCATCTTTAAAAGGGTTTTAAGTCTTAGTTATAGGGTGCAAAGTTATAGAGCAGTAGTCAAAGGGATAAGAATAGATCATAGACTTAGGATTTTTTCGCTATGCTAAAAAGACTAACAAAGCGTTCAAAACAGATCAAAATCTTTATGAACACGTTGCGAGAGGTAAAGAGAAGCATACACAATTTTGAAGTAAGTAAAATAATCGTGTACAATAGTAGTACCCAACTGATATGGCTTACCGATGTACTTGCGCAGAAGATTCATTTTCAAAGCACGGGAAATGCGGTCGGAAGCTGCCGTCATGTTAGCGCGCGCCGTGCGGAGGGGCGTCACTTGCGAGTGAGACGGAACTAACAGCTGCACTGTATTATGAACCTTATAGTAGTGATATAAGGTTGATTGTAAGTTTTAAGCATTCTTTCGTTAATCTTCGGGCCATACTTTCTTTTCTGTGCGAACGAAGATTCACGACGCGCCATATCAGTTGGGTACTACTGTACTTGGGTGTGATTTCATTTTTAATTAAACGGACGGCTGACCGCTTTGCGGTCAACCGCATAGTGCGTATTTACCCTAAGCATTGTGTGATTGCCACCAATGGGACCAAGAGAGCGTCATATTGTATGTTTGAGCATCCTCACCTCAGATCCACTTCCACCGTTGTCTACCTGGTCTTCGCCAACCTCTTTAGTAGGAGTATCAACGAGAAACACATGGTTTACCAGCTGTTCCGCCGACCATTGTGAATGTTCATCTTCTGTTAAACATCTGGTGAAATATTGCTACAATCAGAACTTTTAAATAGGCGAAAATGTTGAAATAAAAAATTGCATTAATGGGGTCATACTATTTTAGTTTTTATTTATTCCACTAAGGTGGAAATCGAGCATACGGCCCGCCTGATGTTAAGCAGTTACCGTAGCCTATGGACGCTTGTAACACCAGGAGTATCAATCGCGCGTTGCCGACCCTGCAGAAATCTCTTCACACCCTTTTTGAAGAACCCCATGCTGTACTTCATTGGGAAAACCACGGCGGGGGTTCATTCCATAATCTGAGCGTCCGCGGCGAAAAAATCCTTTGAGCCCGCACAAAACGAAACAATTTTGGTTTCAATATGTGAGGATGGACTCCCCGTCGATGGCGAGTTGCGATGGTGGAAGGTAGAGAAACTTATACCCCCATATTACGCAAGATGGTTTAAAGCAAGTCTAGCAAAACCCAGCTTTTAATAATATCCGTCACTTTCTGACGTCATATAACAAAAAGAACCGTAACTATCTCATGTAATAAGACAGACAAGGGTTCCGTCCGGAGTCAGACAAGGACTAAAGTCAATTTAAGCATTGAAAATCCAACTTAATCGCAAAGAGAAATGATTCATAATCACCTTGAAAAGAAGTCCTTAGCGGAGCTAGGTAGATCGGGCGGTATTTCTAAACAGGGTCGATCTTGAGAGACTATTGTGAGTAGGAGTTGTGCCGTCGCGTATATGTCTTGCGCTGTGGTCTGGCTGTGGAATGTTTGTGGAAGAAAAATAACTGTCTTTTATACAATTCGTACAAGAGAATTTCGACTCTAGAGCTTCGGTTGCAAAGGTTGCTTAGCTAAAATATGCAAATTACATTGTTTATGGAAATTAATAGTTACAAAGGAAATTCAGCTTTATTACAGTGACAAAGAAATACGTTTTGATGTTTAAGAATTTCAAAGAAAAAATAGCCTTATTACGTAACAATAAGGTTTATCTATCTAATTAATAGATAATGATTATAACAACCATATTGTGAAGCAGTAAGGACTATTTTCCTTTAACATTCCAAAAGTTATTTCACAGATTTGTTGCACCGTAAAAATCACTATACTTGATAGCACGGTGTAAAGTTCTGGATTTCACACATCCAATTCCAGGCGCCATTTGGCATGGTTGGTTAAGATTACAGCTATCACGCCTCAGGTCATGAGTTCGATTCCCACCCAGAACTAGCATTTATGTGCATGCACATTTGCATGGCCTGAGTCTGCACAAAAAGCAGTATCTATATGTAGTATATCAGTTTCCATAATATAAGCTCTGCTTAGTTCGGGATCTGATAGCCGAGCTGAAAGAATGCCCTAAGATATTTATTTATTTATTTCAACTCACTTATCGCAATAATTATCACCGTCAGCCATCTCAGTCAACCTTGCATCAAGTCCAGCTCCAACCAACTTCACGCCACCAAAGTCATCCAAATACACATTTTCGGACCTCACATCCCTATGCAGCACCCCTATATTATGCAACTCTTTTAAAGCACCGAACACACCCGCGCCAACATGCCTCAACAACCTCAAAACTTCAAACTTATCACTTAAACACAGTTTACTCTTCAAATACTTCAAAGAAACACCGAGAACAAAATTCCTAAAAATATACACATTTGACGTCCGACTGGTTTTACTTGATTGTTTACACATCTCCATGGCAACGTATGGCACTAACGAAGAATGTTTTAGTCTACACATGGCTTTAAGGTCTTGCTGTAGGGTTGTCAGCTGACGGTTTCGGGTTTGGAAGTCTGATGCTGGTTGGATGGACCACTTTTTGGTGACGAGGCATTCACCAGTTTCGTCGTCGATTGCTAGGTATGTTATCGAGCCGTTTGATGAGTGACCTGGGGACAGAATTTATAAAAACTTAATAGTATATTACTCACCTAGGGCAGGAAAGTAAGAAATGTCTCAGTTGGCCGAGGCGAAGCCGAGGTCGACAAACATGTGCTCTGAGGCTTTCTTATTTCCTGCCCAAGGTGTGTATACTATTTTTCTCCTTGACGGAGGCGGAAAGCGGCATTTTCGTTTAGCGCAGCGGGATGAGATACAGCTCACTGACAGACAGACAGACGAACGGACAGCGGAGTCTTAGTAATAGGGTCCCGTTTTACCCTTTGGGTACGGAACCCTAAAATAGCTTTGAATTAGGAGGCCAGAAATATAAGTCATACGTACCTATACAATTTCCAATATAGACCTTCTTGTTGTTCCTCTGAGTAACCTTGAGGATCTGCGTTTCTCTAGTGTTACATGTACAGGGAATCTCGGAATTCTTGTTGCACGATAGTTTCTTTGATGGCGATATTTTTTCATCAGCATAGCTGTGGAAACAAGAATTTGTTTGTGATAAAAAAAACACATTTGCACGTTGCGCTTGTGTAGTGTATGTGAATAAGCGCGCGGCGTCACGTCGCACTACATGCGCATCATGAACAGTCTGACCGTCTCTCTCGCGCGCGGTCAAGCTTATGAGTAAGAAAGAGACAGTTACTGTTTTGTTTTTACTGCTCATAAATATAGAAGTGGTATTTTTTGCATTCATCTATTAGAATTGACTGACTAATTAGAAGCAATCTTGTAATAAAACATACTTTAGCGTGAATTGCACATGTGTGAGTACTGTGAAGGTACCAGCATTCGGTCACCGACCTGTATTTATTGACATTTACACGACTGCCAGAAACAAAAAAGTGTATTTTTTCAGAGTTCATAATTTCTTCAACCTAAAATCAATGTAAAACAAGACCAAAGAACAATTAAACCAGGGAATCGCAATTACGTTCATTTTGTTTGAAATCAATTCCGCTAATTCAAAGTGATTGAATTATGTAGTATTACTACTCTACAATCCCACAAACTTAAATGGCCCGAGGAGAGAGTCGCTGTTATCGCACTTGGTGGAGCAAACAACCAATGCACATAGTGGTTAGTTCCTCTTTTGGCCACCGGGCCAGATAAGTTTGATGCGCTGTAAAGAGGTTTTCTTCGATGAATAAGACTTACCACACAAGTTCAGGGGTGTCTCCCTGCCCCTCGTCGGGTCCATTTTCTTGACTCACACTAGACCTGTGCGTACGCTGTCTGCCCGCGTCACGGAGTATCTCTTGACGCCGCTGTATCTCCTCTTTTATTTTTTGACGCTGCAATTTATTTTAATTCTTTTTTTATTAAATTCACGGTAAGTGTTGTGACATGGTTATCTAATGTGATTGCTTTATTTTAAAGAACGACAAATGCTTTCCTTATAAGGGCAATCATAATGTATAATAATAATAATTTATTCATCCTGTCTTCACAAATTAATACAAAACAAGCATTTTAGTATGACAGTGGTGCCGATTCTGTTGTAAATCGCACTAAACTAATTTTAGTTACATCTCATCTCTTTCTTACGAACATGATTGAAAAAGGATATAACATATTTTAAATTGTCAAATTAATCTTTGCCGTCTTATTTTGCGTGTATTTAGGCGTAACCACGATAGATGGCGACTAAATTTATATTGAAAACAAGCATTGGACTAATTTGTCAGGACTAAATTTCCTACATCCTTTTCTTATGTTCTTTGTTAGAAAGAGACATAGTGACATTAAAATTAGTTTAGTTGTGAACAACAGAATCAGGGCCAATAAATACAATTTGTGAGAGACTCACTAAATCGCACTAAACTAATTTTAGTCACATAACATCTCTTTGTTGCGAGCATTATTGAAAAAGGATAGAACATATTTGAAACTGTCAAATTAGTCTTTTCCCTCTTCATTTGTGGGATTGGTTAGAAAGAGACATAGTGAGACTTAAATTAGTTCGTTGTAAACAACAGAATCAGCACTATTGTCATGTTTAAGTAAATTCTTCTTTATCTAAATTCAAATAGAGTTGAAGCATAATTCTGATTAGAATTATGCAAAAGTTTATTTTTTAAACTTGTTAATTGTTAAATGTTCTGTGACCACAATCTCACACTGGTAAGTGATGATTTGGCCGAAAATAGTAAGCATTCTATATAGAAGGGACCTAGGCTGACTCTCAAGTGCAGCTATCGAAACACACTGGCACTTGATGGTGATTGCTTTCCTCCACTGAAACCTCATGCTCATTGATTTCAAGCATGCTTCATTAATCATGCTTCATTGATCGCAGGTTTTGCATCGCTGCAAAAAGTTGAAAATAGTCACAGCATAGCGTTTATTCGCTCAAAGAGCAGCTTGACTAGGGAAGTACCTCGTTACAGAATACCGCAGCCAAATAACTTTATGTTATATGCCTGAGCATAACAAGGTCGCATCTGCTCATTGGGGAGGGGGAGGGGGAAGGGTCAGTGAGGACGGTAACCGCTTACTATCAGGCGGGCCGTACGCGTTTGTTTACTTACTTCATGGTAGCAAGTTCTGAAAGCGGTTGACACCGCGCCGAAAGTCTAAGACGTTTCTTGTAGACCCCTTTTAATTTTATTTCATTTTTATTATATGTTGTTATAGCGGCGAGAGAAATACATATGCTGTGAACATTTCAAGTGTTCTGAGATACATCCCACTGACAGACAGACGGACGGACAGTCGGACAGTGGAATCTTATGAATAGGGTTCCGTTTGGCACCCTTTGGGTATGAAACCCTAAAAACAATGACGTCACTTATTAATGGATCATCATTTTATAATGCATTAGGATATAATCAGCGGATTAGCTTTACTTAACATCCATCAAAACACTTTAAATGGATAGATAAGCTAACACGAGGATTAATCAATCAGATTTGAATAGCAAGATCAACAGGCACTCTTTTATAACGTCACATTGTAATAATGTAGATTAAAATCATAGATTAGATGCAAAATATTCGATTATGTATATAATTCCAATAAATATAAGAATGAATTATTGTCATTCAAAATTTAATCGAAAATGTTGATTTCTTTGTAAAGCTAATTGGGCAGAAATGCTATCTAACCTCATCTTTATATATATATATATATAGTTCTACTGCACGTGTGTATGTCACTGAATTCCTCCTAAACGGCTGAACCGATTTGAATGTTTCTTTTTGTATACGTTTGGGTGGCGCCCTGGATGGTTTAGAATCACAGATCAGTCCAGCAGATGGCACTGCAGTCAGTATCTAGGTTATATTATCGACTGCAGCGCCATCTGCCGGGCTGTGTAAATTGGTCCAGCCGTTTAGGGGGAGTTCAGTGACAAACACAAGTACAGTTGAATTTTTTTGTATGCGTTTGGGTGACGCCCTGGATGGTTTAGGTAGGGTAGGGTAAAGTAGGGTAGGGTAGGGTAGGGTAGCACGACGCGAACGAAGTCGCGCCGGGCAGCTAGTATCTTAATAAAAATGTTGGTTACATTAAGAAATGTAGATGTTTTTTTTTTTTTTTTTTTTGGCGGGTAGGCAACATATACGGGTGTGATTTTTATTTCGGAGTTAAAATTAAATTCTTTAAAATTATTTGAAAGTATAATAACAAATTTAAAACCTTACATTTATGTCTGTATAAGTGTTAGCACCGCCAGTAAAAGAAATCCGTACGAAATCACAACAATTTCACAAACATCACTAACTTGCATATCACGATGGAATCTCTGCAGCAGTCCATGGACACAATGGCACAGTTATTTAACCCAGATAAGCCTGAAACTAAAATTTTCTGAAAATTTTGAAAAAAGTTACATTATTTAGTTTATTAGATCTTATGCAACATAAAAAAAATTATGAAAAAAAAATTAAGTGTAAGGCTTTCAGGGAAACAGCCGTCCTATATGTAGGACAGTAGGATAATAAGAGGAAATAAAAGACCATTTATGACAAAACAGAATGTAATCAAAAAGTGTAGTTTATTAGATAACTATTGATTATATTACCCATTTTTATATGTAATTTACTAGATTAACACTATCTATGAATGATATGTTTCAAAACACTTGACACACACTCCAACATCACATTTCTTGCAACGTGTCAAACATTTTTTGTGACATTGACGACAGTGTGTTTGCTTCGATTGAGGAATAACCAGATGATTCATTTGGTCTTTACGACTATCAGCATGTTCATGATGGGAGGGTCGGCTAGGCCCTCTTTTGGCATTTTTTCTGTATGATTCAATAACTCTAAGAACTTTTTATTTAGAAGTGTAACTAGGGGGCGTACTTTTGTGTATTTGTCTTGCAAATCCAGATTATCATTGACATGAAGGTGGCGAAAAATAAAGTCAAATCTATCCCTAGTCATAGCCGAGCTGATCAATTCATTCTTTGTATCAGGGGAGTTTTCCCAATACATTCTTCTACGGGGGAGCCATGAATAACCACTAACCAACAATATGCCGATGAAACATTTCATATCTTCAGTGGTTATGTCTCCAGGCAAATTCTTTTTGACAGCATATTTATTGCTCTCTGACACCAACAACGAAATAACATCTTCATCTAAGAAGTTTTCAAACCACTCAATTGGGCGCTTATCTTGGCAAGCGCCTTGAACATCTGGCCAATTCACGGGATTTTTTGCCAAGTCCCGTTTTCTCCATGCGTAGGTACGCCTACGTTTAGTTCGACCTGTAGAATCAGAAGGTTCTTCTTCTGTATCACTCACCATAATCTGCCCTTGAATCATTACTTCAGCCGGTTGAAGCAGAATGTTTCGTGGCAAATTATTCAAAGTTACATTATCTTCTTCACCCGAATCTTCGTCAGTGAGACAGTCAGGATCAACAGGAGGAGGTAGAATACATATCAGTCGTTCTCTATAATCTTCTTCATTATCAGAAACATTTTCTAAAGCATCTAAAATTTCATGCGCAGCTAACGGTCTGTAAAGAAACAGTTGTATTATTGTACTAAAATCATGTATATTATCCTACTGTCCTATATATAGTACGCTAGTATTTGTAGCAAGTTATACGTAATTTATTTATATTATTTTGCTAGAATATTTATTTAGTACAAAAGTTAAGGTTATCAACTAGATATTAACACAGAAAAAAACAACTCACGAGTAAAATATAACTTTTTATACATACCTGTCATTTGCCATGTCTGCAACGCACTTTTATTACACACTTATAAGGTAAAATATAAGGTAAAAACTGTTAAAATAACTGTCTTTTTATTTTTTCTAATAAAGCTGACACGTTTCTTACTGCAAATCATAAGACTAAATAATCTTAGATAAAGAGGGTATTCTGATATTTTTTTTTATTTCTACTGTCCTAAATATAGGACAGTAGGCTTATCTGGGTTAAAAAACAAATGGACAGTTTTCAAACGGAGCTCAAGAAGAAGGACGGTCCAGCCCCTGCTACCACCTCATCGCTGTCCACTGAGTTTGAGGCTTTCCGCAGCTTTGTTGTCAAGGCTCTAGACACTCTTCAGGCTCAAGTGTCTATTCTGGCGAAGGAGCAGGACCGTTTGGAGATGAGAGGGCGGCGAAAAATACTCCTCTTCCATGGTGTGAAGGAGCAATCCAATGAGGATGTTCTTCAGGTAATGGTGAAAGTAGTTACTGGTGATCTCAAGTTTCCCAACTTCAGCGGCGTGGACATTAATAGATGTCATCGGATGGGTCAACCTACTACTGACAAGTCGAGGCCTATATTAATAAAATTTAGGGATGTCTCTGTGCGGGACAAACTGTGGGACAGCAAGACCTCTCTTAAAGGCACAGGCATCACAATGTCCGAGTTCCTCACGCGTGAGCGTCACGTCGCATTTATGGAGGCACGGCAGATGTTCGGCATGTCAAAATGCTGGACAAGAGATGGGTGGATTCTCATAATTGGGCCAGATGGAAAGAGGCATAAGATTACTTCCATCACTGAGCTGCGCACTATACAAAGTCCACAAGGCCCGAGTGCATCAGCCAGCACTTCCAAAGAGAGTCCTGCATCTGCTGGGACAAAGACTACGACCTCAAAATTGAAGAGGACGACTAGGAAGTAGTTTCTTTGTCAACTTTTGATTTACGTTTATATTATGTACTTTCGTGTTGTGCAGTTCTATTATAATTTCTCTATTTGGTGGGTAATTGTATATTATCTATCACTTAGTTTCTGCTAGCAACATAGACACTCAGGTATCTTTAAATTTGTTTACTTTTTATAAAAATTACAATGTCTTTTTGCTAGTAAAAATAAGTGACAACTTGAACTGACAGTTTTGATGTTGTGTTGCCAGTGCCATAATTATCTAAACGTAGCTAACTTTTGTTGACATTTTTAATAATATCTATCTGTTAATCGTTTATTTGTAACGTTCTGTTCTACTCTTGTTGTTTATATTTGTACTGTTTTCTATCTCCTACATTCTGCTGGCGGGTACGCTTAAATTATTGATTTGGTTTTTGCTTTTTAATACTATTATTATTATTATTTTTTTAATTTTTATATATTTATTCATTTGTACTCTTTATATTTATATTATATTATATTATATTTATTATCTTAATGTCTGACCTTGAAGATGATAGCAATTTATTTCATTCTTTATCGATCTCTTCTAACAGTCTGAGCAGCAATGACAGTTTTCACTCTATAACTCCACCTTTATGTGATACTCTAGACTTTCACATTGAAGATGTTCCTAAGAACTTCAACGTTGTTCATATTAATGCCCAGAGTATTCCGGCTCACTATCCCGATATGCTGACATCTTTTACGAACAAAAATATCCACGCAATTCTTGTCTCGGAATCATGGCTGAAGCCCTGCTTACCTTCTACCTCTTATTCTTTGCCCGGCTTTAATTTAATACGCAACGATCGTGTCGGTAGAGGAGGAGGTGGGGTAGCCATTTATCTTCGTGCTCATATACCTTTTTCTATTGTTAACATGTCCACTCAAAGCTCATCTCCAAGCGGAGCTGAATATATTTTTATTGAAGTAGAATTATCTGGTCTTAAAACTCTTATAGGTGTATTATACAGCCCTTCTCTCCTTATTAATTATTTCTCCTCTTTAGAAACAATTTTAGAAAATTTAGTTCCTTTGTACAGCCACACTATTTTGATGGGTGATTTCAACACTTGCTTACTTAAACGTGATAATCGTTCTGCTCTGCTTAAATCTATTACAGACGCGTGTAATCTTAATATTCTTCCTTTAAATCCTACTCACTTCTTTCCTCACTGTGACCCTTCTCTTCTTGACCTCATTATCGTCTCCTCTATTGATCATGTTGCTAAACATGGTCAATGTACCGCGGATGCATTTTCCTTTCATGATCTCGTCTTTCTTTCCTATAAAATACGTCCTCCCAAGCATAAATCGAGAATTCTGCTGCAGCGCAATTTTGGTGACATGGATTTGCAACTACTCCTAGATGACGCGCATAACATTGATTGGTCTATAATTCAAGATGCGCCAACAGTTGACGAACAAGTTAATATATTCAACTCTCTCCTAACACAACTATATGATAAACATGCTCCTGTTCGCCCAGTACGAGTTAAGCATCTTCCTGCTCCCTGGCTCACGGATGAGATCAGGTCCCTACAATCTAAAAAGAACGCTGCTAAATTGAAGTACAAGCATAGCCCTGATAAGCATCATGAGAAATACAGACAGACCCGGAATCACTGCAATAAGGTGTGTAGAGATGCACAACGACGCCATATTCATAAATCTGTAGAGAATGGGGACCCAGCTAAAATCTGGAGATTTCTAAAGACACTGGGAATTGGAAAATCCAATAAAACCACAATTTCCAAAAATATCAATTTAGACCAATTAAATCAACATTTCTCTTCTTCATCCGTAGTAAATAATGCAACTAAATTAAGTACTTTAAATGATCTTAGTTCTTCCAAGCATCCCAATATTTCCTCTTTTTCTTTTAATCAATTTACTGATTGTGATGTTAAGAGGCACATTCTATCCATTGCTTCTAATGCTGTTGGTGGTGATAACATCAGCCGAAAGATGATTCTTCCTCTCATTGATCTTCTTACTCCTGTTTTAACTTATATCTTCAATTTTTCAATCACTACTAATTTCTTTCCGTCTCTTTGGAAAGAAGCTTTTATAGTTCCTGTTCCCAAAAAAAGCAATCCTTCTTCCTTTTCAGAATATCGACCTATTGCAATATTGCCTTTTTTATCAAAAATTCTAGAACGTCTTGTACACCACCAGCTTAGTTCTTTTCTCTCTAATAACATCTTACACAATCCTTTCCAGTCTGGTTTCCGTCCCGGGCATAGTACCATGACATCGCTTGTCAAAATTACAGAAGATATTCGCTCTGGGATGGAGAACAGACAACTTACTGTTCTAACTCTACTGGATTTTAGCAATGCATTCAACACAGTTGATTTTGATATATTACTTGCTATACTGTGCTCTCTTAACATATCTCCAACGGTAATTGAGTGGTTTCGTAGTTACTTGTATGGCCGCCGGCAACGTATTCGCGTTGATGAGACATTGTCCTCATGGTGTGATACAAACGCCGGCGTTCCTCAAGGTGGCGTCCTTTCTCCTCTTCTATTTTCCGTTTTCATTTCCTCTATAACTGATAAAATTTCTTCTTTCTACCACCTTTATGCAGATGATCTCCAATTGTACAGACAATCCTCTTTAAGTGATCTTCCTTTTTCCATTAATTCAACGAATACGGATCTAACTGCAATATCTGACTGGAGTAGGCGATTCGGGCTCCAAGTTAATCCAGCTAAAACCAAGGCTATCATCATTGGTAGTAAAACTTTAATATCTCGGATAAAGTGGGACCAACTACCCCAAATCACATTTGACGGTGTCGCTATACCTTACAGCGAAGTTGTAAGAAACCTTGGTATCTTGATGGACCGAACCTTATCTTGGGCTCCGCAAATAGCGGAAGTGAGCAGGAAGGTGTTCGCCTCCGCTGGTTCTCTTAGACGGTTGCGGAATTTCCTACCTATGGACACTAAGATTGCGCTGTCACAGTCTTTACTTTTACCTCATCTCGATTATGCTGATGTCAGCTATCTTGACCTTACAGAGGAGCAGCTAAATAAACTTGAGCGTCTTCAGAATTTTTGCATACGGTTCATTTTTGGCTTGCGCAAATATGACCACGTCTCCCAGTTTCATGCTCAGCTCAAGTGGCTTCCTATTCGCCTTCGCCGGAATACTCACATACTTTCACTTCTTTATACTATTCTATTTAATCCGAAATCTCCTCCTTATCTTAAGGAGCACTTCGAACACTATAGCTCGCAGCATCACTCCCTTCGTACTTCTCTTGAACTTCGCCTCAAAACCCCTTTACAAACTTCACACTCTTTTTCCCAATCTTTCACTGCTCAAGCTGTTCGTCTTTGGAACGCCTTACCCCAGACTATCAGACAAGCTCAGACTATTGAATCCTTTAAATCTCAAATATTCTCCTACTATCACTCTCTTTAATTCCTTCTATTATCCTTTAGTTACTTTAATAATTAGTTTATTTATCTATTTATCTTTATTTATTCTATGTATGTAAGTATTAGTATATTACTTTATATATCTCAAAGTATTATAGTATTTGTGTATTTCTAGTATTAGTTTATTTAATATACATTGTATTACTTGTAGGTAGATGCTTAACCTGCCCCCTTTTGAAGCTTCTCCTGTACCCAAAGGTTGCCTGGAAGAGATCGCTTAAGCGATAAGGCCGCCTATATTGTATTACTTCCTTAATTTGTGTTTTTACTAATGTTTGTTCTATGTTAGTTTATACAATAAAGAATATTTCATTCATTCATTCATTCATTCATCAAAATCGTCCTTTATACTATTCAATTATGATAAATTACAAGATATCACACGATGAAATAAATAGTTGAATCTTATAACAAGGACTTTCGAGTTCACACCTACCTCCTCATTTTCTTTGACTTGTTTGTCCAATAGTTTAAGTTTTTCTTTTTCATTCTTTTGTTTTACCATCTCTTCGTAAAACGAGAGCGTTGGCTTATTGTGGTCGTGAAGAAATTGCTGAAAAATTTACACTTTTAAATCATACACGGATTTTTACACTTTAACCCCCTTAATAATAAATAAGGTTTAAGTCAGTCTTGTAACACCCAGGAATATAAGACCCAAGTATATTAAGATAGCCCCAACCCTTTTTGTTTATATGACATTAGAAAGAGACGGATGTATACATATTTAAAATCTAGGTATACTATACTTGACTTACTACACCTTATTTGTTAATAAGGGGGTAATAGTTTTAAGTGCAAACCGAGAGACTGATATCTTGAGAATTAATGCATCTATTAATTGCTCTTCTGTGCAATGATAACCTATAATCTTTGATCTCTTTTCTCATCTTTCCGTTAAGCCCAGTGCGGTGTAATAAGGTAGCGTCGGCATTGAAATTTAAGTCTTATTGTGTGCCCAAAGAAATATAATGCAAGGTTTTTACAACAATACTTTTAACCATAGTGATTTGACCACAATCCCACCATGATAAGTGATGATGTGGCCGAAGGTGGTAAGCACACAAAGCGTAGAAGGATCTGGCTCAGCAGCTGTCGGAACACACCATGTAGGTGCTTGACGACAGATTTTGTGCTTGAGGATGGTAGCGGCGTACTTCAAAATACTCTATTCAAAATATAATTCTATCACCGAAACCATGGCACAAATTCGAAAACTCCGTAACATTGTACTATTTAAACCCACTACCCTTCGGCTTTCAAAGGTCACTACTACTAAACTACCATCGCCAAACTGATAGCTTTTTTTCATTACTTGGATCAGCTTTAATCTACTTATTGATGCTAAAACCATTTATCTCTAGAGTAGAATCTCGTATATTCTAACTGTATGTTCCAGATACTAAGGGGGCGTCCATTAATTACGTGCGGCGATTTTGGAGACTTTTCGACCCCCCTCCCTCCTTGGTTTTGACTAGACCCGCTCCCTCCGACTAATCTCATGTGATATTATCAAAATTAACGTAATTTGTTTATTTTTTTAAGACTACTAAGAACGTAGTCTAGAATCACAGTGAGAGAATCGCATAATAAAATAGGAACTACTAAAATTCGAAAATGTAACCCAGTATTTTTGTGTTTACCAATTAAAACGGTCTCGTGCGAAAAAAAAATACATCATATTGCCGAGACCACCCCTCCCCCCACGTGAGATTAGGTGAGATTCGGCTCGACCCGTAATTTATTGACGCCCCCTTCAAAATTAAGAAATTTATTTGAATTGAACTGCAATATGGCTTACAGTCCTTCAGAATATACCTGTGCATGCGATGCCAATTGGAATATCATGACTTCTCCACACTGCTCCATAGCCAAAGATTCCAATTCTGCCAGCAGTTTGTTAGAATTGTCTATTGATAGCCCATGCATTTTGCTTACAGAAAGAGTAGGCGGTCTGAAAAGATTCCAAATAAAAATGGTTTAAATACTTATCAGTAGTATACAAAGGTAATAAAAATGGTCTCAATGTAGAACCTTGGGAGACCTCATTTAAAACTCAAGTTGGAGTATATAATTACATTGTATCTGATGATACTCAAAAGCATAACAACATTTATTATTATAATCAACCTAATACACAAACATTTTAAGATGCAATTTGAATGCAGCAATTTCTTTCTTCCAAGGAAGTGTCACCCGCAAGTCTGATAGAAATCAATTGACCAGAATGTTTGCGCTGTGAAGAAACTACATTAAATGTACACATATATTTGGTATGCCATATAAATGATCTCCGTTTATTGTACATAAAAAATCCTTCACATCTATGCACTTCAAAATAGTAGTAGTTAAAAATTCCAATATTTTAGTGTAAACTCACATTGTAGGTGTTTTTTTTTTAACTTTAATTAAATCCAATAGTTACAACATCTTATGGTCTGCTATAATCAATATGTAAAATAGATAACAATATCTCACTTGTCAGGATACTTCGGGCAACATTTAAAATGCAACGTCACAGAGCAGTGGATGCCCTGTATGTCCGAATTGTGGAGTGGATTCAGGGTCAAAAGTAGGTCGAGTGGTCGCCACACCTTCCATGCTATCTGCTCTCTGTTGTCTACCACAGCATCACCGTATATTGCCTGAAAACAAAAATAAACTTTTAATGGGCTTGTCACAGAACGTCTTTTTATAAACATAAGAGGAGAACATGACTAATTGTCAGATGTATGTATGGCTCAAACCGCAGTATAGAAACGAAAATTTTGCCTACGGGTTTCTTATACAGGGTTATTGGTAATATATTAACAACCTCTCAGGACTATATTACTATCTTAAACAACAACTTTTGTTCTATAACTTTTAATAATTCATCAAATTTTAATTCATCAGACTTTCATACAAATATAAAAATATTCTCTCTGAATGTTACAAACTCTATGCATATCAAGAGATACAGAAATGAAATGTGTTAAATAGAACAACGAAATCTTGATATTTTCTTTTTGGTAAATGTGTTGTTTCCTAAAAAGTCATAGAACAAAAATTTTTGTTTAGTAAGTTAATAATACAGTACTGCAAGGTTATTAGTGTTTTACAAATAACCTTGTATAACGGACTATATAATAATAAGGAGAGGAGACACCATGGGACAGAATGTTAGTTGTAAGATAAGATTATAGTACCAAAGGTTGATAGTAAAGTTTCTAAATACTTTTTTTGTCTATTTCGAAAATACTTTGAATTGTAATTTTTTTCGATCAACAGTGGACATTTTAAAGATGCGTTTAAACAATAACTTAAGGTTAAATGTTAGTACAGAGGCGGGAAATTTTATTTTTTTCGAGTTTTTATTGTTTATACCTTCATAGAACAATATGACTAAATAATTCAGTGATTAGCGACCATAGTCGTTTATTTCAATGATTTATTTGTGGAGTGTAAAGTGTTGCCAATAGATAAGAAAATAGAATATTTAATAATGCTTGAAACATATTTTAAGGAAGAGTACAAGAATAAAAAAGTCTATAAATATAGTGTGAGATCGCTAAAGAGAGGGATGCTATTACAAACAAGAGCAAGTAATTATTATGGTGAGAGAACCCGTCAATATGTAGTTCCACGATTATACAATAAGTACCGTGTATTGAGATGCAAATGTTAAAAGTAAACTTGGATTTAAACGAAAAACAAGGGAACTGTTGTTGTCAAAATTGTTTGAATTCATGTGTAAAATAAAGGATAAACCGTGTTATGGTTAATGAGAAAGGTAGTGAGTAAATGTACCTACTTATGTATATGATCATGTCATTGTAGTGATTGTGTTGCAAGGACATGCTGATATATGTTTAGGTCATATGTGTCAACAGCGTTACGCCTACAAACTGCATTAGCAGTTTGGCGATGTTGAATTTTGTAATTTTGGTGATGGTTGGGTTTAAAAAATGTTTAAAAAAAAAAAATGGTATATTGTGGAAATTATACTTTTTATTTAAAATTAACTTTTTTGTAGGTACATTTCCCAAAATCATAAGTCAGTTGTACTAACATTTGAACTTAAATCCATTTATCTAACTTTGCATGGATACTTTGTTGCATTATCATTTATCAATATGTTTTATAGCATTTTGTGACCTAGACCTGCACTTTTAACGAGCTTCTCCGTGACACGGTCAATGTCACACATGCTATAAAATAGTATACAACACTTGTGACCTAAGTCCATTATTGTACGGCAATAATAGACTACTTAGGTAACATGTATCAGTTACATATTATTTATAAATACTGTATTAATATCATAATTGTAGATGTAAATTTAAACTGATAGAACATATCTTATCATATACTTAATGTTTAGTTAACTTTTTAGTATTATTTTAACTCTACCTATTATAAAACTGTAATAGAAGTGTTTACATTAAAAATATTTACCAAACCTTTTTATATGATATGGTGTTAAATTAGGTCCGTCAATCCAAATGAAGTTTGGATGTTTTATTGTTCTGTTTGTTTGTACATTTACATGGTTACAAAGACATAAATATCACAAAATTATTGAGATTTTTCTATAGTTTTATCTTAATTGAAAACAAAACAGCAATGTATGTAAACTATTATTATTTCACATCTGATAAAATAAAATCAAAAAGACAAAAGGAATGTTACAAAATAATATGAAACTGAAACAAAAAAATTACAACATGAAATATTAGGTTTGCATATTGTAGAGTAAAGAATGATGATATTAATAAATGTTTCTTTTAAATATAAGAAATAAATAATGAATTAACCTGCAGTGCAGCTAATTCGTTATCCTGTCGTTCTTCGTTGGTTTCGTCACACATTTTTAACTTCACGAAAAGAACATTATATAAAATATGGACTAAACATCACACGCAGAAAGGAAACGTGTTAAAAATGCTATTTCAGCTATTAATTTCCTTTATTTTCTAATATACCGTCACAGAACACCGAGGCAAAACAAATATATTTTTTGTCAGTATGACAGACCAGTGATGCCAGATCAGATTTCTAAAAATCCGTAGACCGCCGTTAAAAAATCCGTAGAAATCCAAAGATTGCCTCAACAAAAATCCGTAGATCTACATACATTTTTTAAAGTCAATTTCAAAGCCATTTATTCATTTTAAGCCCCAGAAGGGCACTTATGAAGGTCACATTTACTGAAGTTACCACCGGTTCGGAAGTCGGCCTTCAACTGAGAAGAATCCGGCAAGAAACTCAGCAAGGTTACATTTTTTAAATATTTTTTGGACAATCTAACTATATTGGGCTTTTTTTTCCAATTAATTAACAATATAAAAGATATACCTAAGCATAGATACAGACGAAAAATGTTCAAGAAAATAAATAAAAATAATAACCTTAAAAATATAAAAAAAAACAATTATTGACTGGCTTTTGTATAAGCATGAGCAAGGTGCACTTGTGCAGAGTGCATCTACCTACTTCCAGACATCTTTATCTTCAATATAATCTCTTTCTTTCAGAACTTTTTTTATGTGTGATTTAAATTTAAAATCAGTCATCTTGGTCACCGCATGGGTATTTTGTTATAACAGCGCACACTATTTCCAAGACATTATATTTTCATAGATATAAAGTGAAGGTACGGTCATAACGTTTGTTTCCTTAAATAATTCCTTTAATGATTCACGAGCACCCATACTATAAATTGCACGAATTGCTCATTTTTGTAATATAAAAATAGTCTCAATAATGCTAAATATGACTAATAGAGCTTTAATTGAATTTGTGATCTAAAAAAATCTGCTGGAATATCTATAAAGGATCTCGGGCTTACAATGGATGCTTCTAAAAGCTTAGGATTTTGTTCTAAATATATATTTTTATTAATATTATTTGGGTGGAGTCGATGGATCAAAAATCCGTATGTCCGTAGACAAGACATTAAAATTGTAGATCTACGGACAAATCCGTAGGTCTGGCAACACAGACAATTGTTGTTGTTGTTTGTCTTATTCGCCAAAAGGCATGCAAAGGTCTGGACCCTATACAGCCTTGTCTTATCTAGACATACGGTAGCGTGTCGAGCCAAGTTTAAGACAAAAAAGAGAACTAGCGTAGATTATAAGATTACATAAACATTACTTTTTATGTATACTGGGTGTTGTTTTGGTCAGCGACAAGCGACCTAGGAGCGGTAGTACAAAATATATATTCCCCAAAAATGAACTTAATTCCATTAAATACTGTAAATATGTTGAGAAATACCTTATTCAATTTGAAATAAAATAACCGCAAAGTATGGTTACTAGGCACGTGCACAGACTAGAGCTAGGCGCAAGCCGCCATCGCCCCACCCCTTTACTTCCTCGTATGTACTCCCGTTGAGTATTATGTCTACACTTTAAATTATTAAATGATTTTCAACATTTTTTTTTTATTTTTATTATTAAAAAAAATAAAGTATTTTTTTTATATTTTTTTTAGCACCAGTATCATTTGTATAATCGACCCTGAGTCGCTCGTCGCTGACCAAAACAACGACCTGTATAATGAAAAATTCTAACTAAATCACCCGACTAACTCGGAAGGAGGGTTATGTTTTTCGAGTGTATGTATGTATGTATGCATATAATAATTAAATTGTAATATTTGTTAATTCCCGACTGCAATACCTCATAGCATTCAAGTTATATTCAAAATTGTATAGATTAAAGAGCTTGTTTTTCTCATTTCATTTAATTTTTGTTTTACGCAGTTATGATTAGCATGAAATATAACCCTTTCGCACCTGAATAATACGATAGTGAGTTAATTTTTTCTAAAATTCTACAACGTAGTCTACACACCTGGATGTCACGAACGTGCTATGCACTTTCTAGATGTTATGTAAATGGTATATTTTCTAAATATGTTTTCCCATGATACTTACCATACGTACCGTACCTTTCTTTTCTGTGCGAACGAAGATTCACGACGCGCCATATAAAATTGGGTAATACTGTACTAACGTACAGAAGTTGCACTCTTTTGACCTTGAGGGAATGCCGCCTTTTTAATAGCCTACAATATTTGCAGAGCACTACGTTCATTCAAAATTACACCTTAACGCTACGCGTACTAGAGCGCAATTCCTTTGTATTTAGGCTTAACCGAAATGACCTTACGAGCGTCAGGGCTACCTACCTATACCAACTACACCTACGACTTAATTAAGATACTGATTAAAACACCGTGTAAAATAAACAAAATACCTATATATATTTCTTACATTTCAGAATCTTGCAGTAATTTTAAAAACAACAACTTTTATTGTTTCTGTTTATTGTGACAGCCATCCACTTAAATTATTAGTGTTACGGGTCTCCATTATAACAAAATGCAGTGAAAATTGATAAATAAATATTAGTTCCCGACACAACCATGTGTCGTGCGCTCGCAAGCGCGCGGCGGCCTCGACTGTTTAGGTTTAAGGGCTTATTACACCTTCCTATATTTAGGATCCTAACTAGGATGGTTCTAACAAGGAAGCAGGAAGCTACTTATTACACTACACTATCTTGCTTTCTAACTAGGACGCGGCAAAGAGTATAGCAACTATATTTAAAGCGGGACGGACGACTCGTAGGGACGTAACAAAGGTCGATTTAAAAAAAATATAACTATGCTTACATCGATGTTCTTCCGATGTTTTAAGTTTTTTATTCTATCAAACCGATCACACAAATTAAAATTTCAATGAATACAAATGAGCTCCTTTATGTTAAAATAAAACAAAATTGAACTTTATGTAAGTAAGTACCAAGTATTAATTTATAAATAATGTAGTACTTTCAATGTCCGGATTATTTTTCTATTATTGTTTCTTGATTACTAATGACCTATACATTCATCCCTCAAAATATACGCCAAGACTTTAGAAGGGCCTTATATAATTATTTCAAAACATCGATGTTTTGAAATAATTATATATTGTACGGATTATTTTTCTATTATTGTTTTTTGATTACCAATGGCCTATACATTCATCCCTCAAAATATACGCCAAGACTTTAGAAGCCTTATATAATTATTTCAAAACATCGATGTTTTGAAGAACAATGTTACATCCCTAAACGTCCTAAATCGGAGCGACGCGATTACACTTTCCTGTTTAAGGAAGCAGAGCGGTTGGGACCTTCCTATCTCACTACTTAGGACACTAACCGTTCTTTCTGCGATTACACGTTCCTATTTCCTAGTTAGGATCCTAAAAATAGGAAGGTGTAATAAGTGCTTTAGTCGAGCCCGGCTCCAAACGAGCTGTGCTTATCGCGGTAGGTATAGGCGAGTGACGGACGGAGGCCTGACCTAAGTGAGTAGTAGTTACTTACCTATCTAATTCATCCATTAAATTACTTTATTTACAGATGGAGGTACGGAAAAAAAAACAAACAATTATAACATCGATATTTTTTTTTAAATGGCATTGTATTTTTAACAGCTGAAGCATATTATTGGAAATGGAATCTTCTTCTCAACCAAGTCAACTATGATTGGGATGATGATTTCTCTGCCCCATTGACCAGCGCTGTCAAAATTACTACCCGCTAGATACTGTAAAAGAAAATAGATTTTTCTTACTACATACTTATACAAGGATGTTCCAAAGAGTAGTGACAATAGTACGTCTTGAAAAATATTTTTATTTAGGTTTTTAACATATCTATTGCCCTCGCGCTATACCACCCGAGGGCGATAGAGACGATTACAGCTTGGACCGATTATACCTATTTAAAGTTGACGAAATCGCTACTTCGCAGTCCTTGGTTTTCTACTCCAAGACGATTTAAAAAAAAAAACAAGAATCATAATAAGAAGGGCTTTGGCTATGTCTGTCGGTTTTCTATAATAACCGGTTAGAAATTGTTTTTTTTTTAATGTAACCTTGCTGAGTTTCTTGCCGGATTCTTCTCAGTTGAAGGCCGAGTTCCGAACCGGTGGTAACTTCAGTTAATGTGACCTTCATAAGTGCCCTTCTGGGGCCTAAATTGAATAAATGGCTTTGACTTTTGCAACAAAGTCGCCAGATGATCTCCATGAGGAGGCACTGTAGAGGCAATGTGCGGGGACCAGTATACGTGTTTTCAGACCTCTCTTTGTTTCAAATAGCACGAGGTACTACTCTTACCCGTCGGGACAGAACTTCAGTGACGTTATTAGCTGGCAAATAAACCATTCTATCACCGCTAGAAAGGGTTAGTAACGATGCTGATGCACTTATTTCATCGGTTAAAACGTTCTTCGCTATCTGGAACACAAAAAGCTGAAAATTACAAGTTTGAAGCCTTTGTTTCTACTGTTTGTGATTGTCTGTCGCATCGTAGCTTCCAAAAGTTGGACCGATTTACCTGTCTCCCCCCACACTCATCAAATAGTATTAGTTCATTAGTGGTGTCGAAGTGATTCATGTGTGATGGTAAATAAATCTAACTATAAAGATCTTTTATAATAAACTGATTGCGCCCCGCGGTTTCACCCGCGTACCCGAGGGATATATTGCTTTCCCGGGATCAAAAGTACCCTATGTGTTAATCCTAAACATATTCTATCAGCGTGCCAAATTTCATCCAAATCCGTTCAGTTGTTGAAGAGTGATTGAGTAACAAACATCCATAGTGAGATAGTGAGATGAGATGAGATTGTGAGAAGTGAGATAGCGAGTTTAGATGCATAATTAAATTGCATCGGAGACCGCTACGACATAAAATATTATTCATAAAACAAAATAGTTTGACTCGGCGGTAGGGATGGGCAGGGAAAGAAAAAAATATGGGAAGAAAAGAAAAATACGGGAAAGAATGGAAAATTCCCAAACGGCGGGAAAATACTCATGTGGCTTTTTGTACCTAAAAAAATATTTTTAGATGCTTTTGATTGTTATTTTAATCATCCTCGCTGTTGTATGTACCTACATTACCTACGCGCGGATCCACGCGGACCTTGCGCGGACTGGACCGAGTATCACACTTCCCGACTTCGAGTCGGACGAGTATATACTACCACGCGTGGTAATTGTGTGGGACCGCCGCCTGTCCACCACAAGACCAAAACGTCACTTTTTAAAAATCAATGCACTCCTTCATCACAAAAAAAAAGATTTTTTATTGTATGATATATGTGTATGACCGTGGTATGACCCTAATAGAAATCTTGTTAAATGTTATTCAAACGATTTTGTTAAGGTGTCTCTCGCTATATACGCAAAATCTAGCAACCATTTGAGTATTTTCCCAGCCAATGGGAAAATTCCCGGGTTTTTTCCCACCAAATTGGAAATTTACTCGAAGTTGGGTTTATTCCCGGGAACAAACCCAACCGTACTCGGCGGTCTAAAAAAAACAAATGTAATCATCATCATTATATAATTCTTACAATTAATAATTTCAACCAATAACTTATAATAAACTAGCTGTCCCCCGCGGTTTCACCCGCGTTCCTGGGATAAAATGTAGCCTATGTCCTTCTCCATACCATACGCTATCTACATGCCAAATTTCATGATGATCCGTTGAGTAGTTGAGGCGTGAAAGCGTAACAAACATAGAAACAGAGTTACTTTCGCATACTTTCTTATTAGTATGGAAGTAAGGATCTTGTTACTCATAATAAATGTCCAATCGGTAAGTAGTAAGCTCAAGGTCGGACTGGGCCAGAAGGACCACGGTGGCCTCAACTCATGGTTAACCATTTTTCGTTTTTTCTGCTTCTTTTCTCTCTAAATATATTATGTATGAACTATTTACTTTATATTATAGGTTGCAAGAGTCGGGCCCTCACCTGCGCGGGCCCCCTACTCTACCTATTGCCTGCCTCCGGCAAGCACCGCAACCAGGCCTTTAGGGGGGCCAATGCAGGCTAGGCCCAGCTGGCAAAAGCCACCTCAACTATGTGGCCAGTCATCCTTAACGATAGAGACCTCTTTACTAGTTTGGTACTTATTACTGGTTACTAGTTTACTAGTTTCTGTGATACTTACCGCAAACTGATACTGGATAGTATTATGTGTAAAAGAACCCGTGGTCCTCTGGATTTCATAACCATCTCCTTTAGTAATATTAGCAATGACATCGAATCCAACTTGAACATGGTGCATGTTTAAATTTCCGCGAACTGTCGCGTGGGGAACTTGTTCACTATTGATGATCAAATTGCCCATAATCTGTTGAATATTTGTGATGTCCAACTTTTGTATGGACACTACGAAGCCGTTTGTGTAAGTCACTGAACCACCCACGTGCCAGTTGTAGAGTTGTTCACTGAAAAATATAGAGGTAAAATAGTACGTCGATGCTGTGATAAATTTCAGAGTAGGGCTAAATCGCACATCGTCTAAATCTATCGAGACGATGGGATCGGCGTGTGGGGAGATTTTTCCACCGGTGCCGATGCATCAGCTGGTCGTCCAAAGTCGAAACACTGCCAGTCTATTTCAGAGAGGTAGAGCGTAGCGTTTATTCGTTCAAAGAGCAGGAGAAATTTTCTCAGTTTCAACTGTATGTACACAACTGTATGTGCCTTACTCGGGCCTAAACTGAATAAATGACTTTTTGATATTGAAGTATTTCCACCTTACAGAATACCGCAGCCAAATAACTTTACGTCGTGTAAAGTTGTGTTCCTGCGCGTGAGTAAGGTCGCCAGAGCTCATTGGGGAGGGGAAAAAGGTCGGTAACGCGTGAGCGATGCTTCGTGTGTTGCAAGCTTTCATATGGCTGCGTTAACCGCTTACCATCAGGTGGGCCGTATGCTTGTTTACTGACATAGTCGTATAAAAAAGTCTGGAAATCTTGCCGATGATTTTAGCGTTCCCAGAATGACGTGTGTTTTTCCATGCCATAGTCTGTGTACCAATTTTTTCTCGATTGATTATTACAGTTGAGGAGATCATCGCTTAATACCTAATCTATTACCATAATGTAAAAAGCAGAGAGAAAAGTGTCAAGTAAAACTGTTTCCCCTGGAACCTAAGTTAAACAATGAGCGAATGAAAATATTAGTACACATACTTACTTCAACGCATGTGTATAGTCAGCAAGTTTCAGGTTGCACCATTCTCTCTTTTCCAGCTCATATATAGTTTCCTGCATCAGCTCTGTATAGAATTCACTGAAGTTCTGGATACGCGCTCTCGATACTTGAAGGCCAAACAATAATTTATAACAATTTAGAATCTTAGGGAATATATGCAGTATCCTATATGAATGTAGTTTTGATTCGAAAAATGGACCTCATTTGCCTTAATTCGTGCATTTTACGTATAAATGGCCTTATTTTGGGACAAGAACCCCGATGACCCTAGATGGAGTTAGCGCCTTTGCACATTATAAGAAAATTCTTGTGTCTGACAAGACACAAGAAATTTTGTGTAAATGTAAAAAGAAAATTTCTTGTGTCTTGTCAGACACAAGACATAATATGTATGGGCGTGTCTGATCAGACATTTCTTGTAATATGCACGGTCTGATATAACCACCAGAGCGACTGAATGTCTTATAAGACATGTCTGATAAGACACAAGACATTTTCTTATAATGTGCAAAGGGGCTTACGATGGGAGATTATATCACTCTAGCTTTGATGACATCTAGTTATAGGTGTCAGGAAACACAAACCTTGGAAGTAATTCCCATTCCTTTGCTCATCGATGAAGCAAAGTGTCGAGTTCGTGATCACAACTATAAGCAGTGCTTATAGTAATTAAGCACTGCTCTAATAGTTGACTTGTAGCTGTTGTGCTTGTATAAAATAGTTGTCACAACATTCAGTCGTCTACATGGTGTCGTATTGCACCATCAGTAAATTATAGTAAAATATACTCCTAGTTCAGTATATACAGGTTCATAAATCAAAAGTCAAAGTCAAAGCCGTTTATTCAATTTAGGCCCCAGAAGGGCACTTATGAAGGTCACATTTACTGAAGTTACCACCGGTTCACAACTCGGCCTTCAACTGAGAAGAATCCGGCAAGAAACCCAGCAAGGTTACATTTTTAAAATATTTTTTGGATAATCCGACTATGTTTGGCTTTTTTTTTCCAAATAATTAACAATAAAAAAGATATACCTAAGCCTAGGAGTATATTGAATTTAGCAGGAGTACATTGAATTTGCACGTTGATAATTTACTTATTACTTACATCTATGCCTATTATTTATTTGTTTAAACTATCAACTAAACAAAAAAAAAACTCACGCCATGTTTGACCGAAAACAACTCCAACACCGACAAATAAAATAAATATACGTTTAATCATTTTGGAATCCACGAATACCACTTATTTCAAATTAATTATGATAATTTTATTTATTGCAGTAGGTAATTTCTTTTGGTTACATTGATACAAAGGTGGACGGAATTAGTATTTGATTACTGTAATTAATTATACATTGTTTAATTGATAAGATAATTTTATATCTCTAGACTAGATTAATATTGGCGATAACTGCTTTAGAACGTAGGTACGTAACTTATGCATATTTGCACTAAACAGATGAGAGATGTCTCGTTTATAAGACCTCGCAACTCGAAATCACAGCTGTTCATAATTTATCATTTTGACACTCTTGTAGGAGTTTCCTAAGTTAGGCGTTGGTTGTTGAAAATGGGAATGAATATCCCAATTCATTAAAATAATATGTATTTTTTTTAATACCACTTAGGTGGCAAACAAGCATACGGCCCGCCTGATGGTAAGCAGTTACCGTAGCCTATGGACGCTTGCAACACCGGAGGTATCACTCGCGCGTTGCCGACCCTGAAGAAATCTCTTCACGCCCTTTTGAAGAACCCCATGCTGTACTCCATTTGGAAAACTACGGCGGGGAGCTCATTCCACAATCTGAGCGTCCGCGGAAGAAAGCTCCTTTGAACCCGCACAGTTCGAAACAATTCTGGTTTCAATGTGTGAGGATGGACTCCCCGTCGATCGCGGGAGTTGCGATGGTAGAAGGTAGCAGTGGGCAACAAGTCGAACAATTCTTTAGAACACTCTCCGTTGTACAAGCGGTAGAACACACATAAGGAGGCAAAGTCTCTCCTCAGACTAAGGGGCTCTAAGCCGCTTGTGAGCTCGGGATCGTCAACAATTCTGATGGCACGTCGCTGAACCGAGTCTAAAGGCCCAAGCTGGTATCCAGGTGCTCCCGCACATAGGTGAAAGCAGTACTCCATATGGGGCCGGACTTGTGACTTATAAAGTTGTAGCCTTTGCCCCGATGTGAAGTACTGCCTTGCTCTGTTGAGCACTCCGAGCTTTGCTAAAATTGCACTTCTTAGAGTTTAGTTGGACTGGTATTTGGGTTTATCTGTATTTTTTTTTCGTTATCTGTGCTCTAATTTGATATAGCACCACTGATATAGTCTTCTTCCCATATTCTAATTAATGTTATGATGTCATTGTTAGTTAAATTTCCGATGACTCGTTTCTACAGCTTTTTATGTAAAAGGGAAAACGATTAGCCACCAACTTTCTCGGAAGAAACGGGGTACGATGCCGAGGATGTAGCACGCTTACCCAGAATGTATCTGTTCACCCCAAGGTGTTAGAAAATACAATGGGAGTGAGAAGAACAGAAGAGTGTTGTTCGCAATATATTAGAAAAGCATATTCTTTTATTATACTTTTTTTACATGTGACGGTGGCTTCTGCTGTTTTGACCTTCATAAGTGCCTTACTTTGATGTTGTGTGTCCAGGTAAACTTAATGATTAGCTATTTACTTAGTATCACTGATTTGCTCACATACTATTATCAAAATTAATCGAGGCCTCGAGAGACCGGGCCGGGGAGCTTTTTCCGTCAACGCATTAGCTTGGCTATCCAAAGAGGAAACGCTGCCAGCCTGCTAGGATCCTTGCCGATAATCAGCAGCAGCGGTAGCTTGGGCTATATAATATGTATACTCTATGTTGTTTACCTTTTTTTTTTACTGTACTATAAAATATCTTTATTTACAACAAATTTGTAAAATTTCCTCAAGTCTGCCGCTGCTTCCGATTAACGGCAAGGTTCCCAGAAGGCTGGCAGCGTTTCCTCTTCGGATAGCCAAGCTGACGCGTTGGCGGAAAAACCTTCCCGCCCGCTGGTCTCCGGAGGTCAGGATCAATTTTGATGAAAAAGTGCGAGCAAAACGGCGAGCTTCGGACCCCCACGGTCCCATGGTCTCGACCGCAAAAGGCATAAAAATATAATTGGGTCCAATCGATGCGTATTTTTTTGAATTTTGAATTTTCCGCACTGTCCGCAGCTGTCCCTGCAGCTTTACAAGTCAGCGGTAAGTGAGATGGCGCGAATGTATCAACACATGTGGCATCCCACACCAGCGACTTGCCGACACTCCAAGGGATCAAAGACATACCATCCGATCTCTTTGCTATCACCCCGCGCAATACCGACTGATTCCAGTACACCTTATATCTAAATTACTTGGACTAGATGTGATCCAACATTGAAATCACAACTATTCATTTCAAGTTTACATTAGTATAATAAAGATCTATGACTTTGGCTCTGTGAGCTGTAGTAGACCTCGCGAATCTCGATCTCCGTGGATTCAGTTAATTATCGAATTTACCACGAGAACTGGTAGAAAAATGCGACCTGTAAAGGAGAATAGCCAGACATCCGCCGGACACCGGACAGATATACGAAAGAATGTTTGTATTAGGATCATTACTAACAAAAGGTGAAAGAAAAAAGGATGTCTCATCAATTTATCAGTTTATTTTACGTTACTGGACAGTTGTAGCATATAGTTGGGAAGGGAACTCGGCTAATCACGTCTCGAGTGACCGGTTCAAACTTTTCGGATGCCCAAAGAAGAATGCCTGGATTGGATACAGCCGGATCAAACTGAAAAAAAAAGGATTACTTAGGAAACAGGCTTGTATAGATAATCTGATGGGCATTAGTAATCAAACAGTTGAATGAAACAAGTTATGATACCTTTGGAAAATAGAAAAAGGATACTTAAATGACTAAGACCAAATTTACCAACATAGGATAGCACTTATCCAAGATAGATAGTGGAGAATCTGTGAAACTAACATGCATCATTCATCCTATGGATGTATAATATAGTTTTCTATGGATACCCTTCTTCATCTCTATGTATAGGGCCGGCAACACGCGAGTCATACTTTTGGTAACTCCTGGTGTTGCAATCGTATAGACTACGGTAACATCTTACCACCAGAGAGCCATTTGTAGTATATGGAAAAGAAAGAATCCAAGTTTATAATATTGGGCTTAAATGAGAGTGTTACCATTGAAGCGAAGATATCAGTCATGTTATTAGCGGGCAGGTATGAAAGTCTGTTAGTGGTGCTCCTAGTGATAGTGCCGACGACTGCCACCGTCATCGCTTCTGTGTGAGTGTTTCTGGTGATCTGAAACAAACAACGATACATGTGTCGATACACTCGCGCCATCTCACTTACCGGCGACTTGTAAAACTGCAGGGGCAGCCGCGGCCCGGAAAATTATAAATTCATAAAATACGCTTCAATTGGATCAAATTATATTTTTTTGCCTTTTGCGGTCGAGTTTATGGGACCGTGGTGGTCCGAAGCTCGCCGTTTTGCTCGCACTTTGTCATCAAAATTGATCGAGACCACCAGCGGGCGGGGAGCGTTTTCCACCAACGCGGTAGCTTGGCTATCCAAAGGGGAAACGCTGCCAGCCTTCTGGGAACGTTACCGTTGATCGGAAGCAGCGGCAGACTTGAGGAAATTATATATATATAGATTGTATTTTGTAAATATTTATTGTATATTTATGTGTTGGCGTGATTGATTTAGATTCTACCTATCACGCCGCAGGTCATGAGTTCGATTTCCTCCCAGGATATGATATAACAAAAAGTAGTATATTATGTAGTATATCAGTTACCTGGTTTCCATAGTACAATCTCTGCTTATTTCCCAGGATATTTATTATTTATTTGTTTATTATTATTAGTCCACTTACAGAAAAAGCATAAGAAATTAGAGGGTGCACATATGTCAGGGTGTAACGCCGACGATGATCAGTCAGGTCCGCATTAACATCGTATCCCACTTGTACATCATGCATCCTCAGAGTACCTCTTATGGTGACAGCTCCAGTGGAGTCGGTGGAGTTCCAGGTCCATACCTGTTGGACAGTGGACTCCACAATGTCGATCCTCTCAATTGTCACGATGAAGCCGTTACTGTAAGATATTGTACCTTGGATTTCATGAGACAAGATGATTTCGCTGGAAGGAGAATAAGTTCTATGATAAAATAATTATGGCTTTCTCTGGGTCTATTAGCCTAACTTCGAATTCTAAGAATTTTAGGGAACATGTCTATCCAAATAGTCATGAATATTTGAACACACATTGAGATTAGCGATGGGCGATTATTCCAAAAAAAGTAATCGAAAGAATCGACAATTGTAAAACTGTATATGCAATTGTCGATTCATTCATTCTAACGAATAAACAATCGAATAACAATCGACCTTTCGAATGAAAATTGATGCACGCAACGCAGGTTGCAATAGTATGCACAATCGACGGGTGAGCGCGGGGGCGTATAGATTCATTCATTCGGCGGACGGACAACCAGCGCACGGCACAGGCCACGCCCGGTGCCGCACGAAGCGTATTATGAACAATAGAAAGATGGCGATTGTTATTCGAATGATTCGAATAAATTGGACAATCGAATAATTCGATTGTTTTTAGTAACAATCGCCCATCGCTAATTGAGATACGTTTAAATAATTTGTTAACAAGTAGATGATGTATACACAAGTTACCTACTTAAAATTTTGAACAAAATCAGGAAGTTTGAAGTTACACCATTCTCGTTCCTCAAGGATTCTGGCCACCTGACCCAATACTTCTACCAGGTATGCTTGATGATTGACCAAACGGACATTGTTCACTGGCAAAATAGAAAATACGAGAAATAAATATATAATAATAAGCTCTTCGAAGAATATTTTGTGAGTGAGATAATTGGCTTGAAAACTCTAATAGTACACTGAAAAAAATGGACTGCAAGTGACTACAAAATTTTATTTAACAGTAACACAAAATTTGACGACCAATAACCTAAACAGAGTGACTTGCGAACTAAATTTACCAGTAACAAAACTAGTTTTTGTTCGTTACTAAATTATTTGATTAAATGTAACTAAAGTTAGTTTCCCGACAACAAAACGTCAACTTACATAACTAGTTTTGTAGATATTTTTTTTCAGTGTAGGTTGATCACTAGCCTACCTCCATTCCGCAGTGAGCATGCGTGGTGGAGTATTTTCCCATTCCCTTTCATCCTCATTTGTGAAAGGTCTGTCCTCAGCATGGGACATTATAGGCTAATGATGATGATGATAAAATGTCAAATATAGTCAGATTGTCCAAAGAATATTTAAAAATGTAATCTTGCTGAGTTTCTTGCCGGTTTCTTCTCAGTTGAAGGCCGAGTTCCGAACCGGTGGTAACTTCAGTAAATGTGACCTTCATAAGTGTCCTTCTGGGGCCTAAATTCAATAAATGGCTTTGACTTTGACTTTGACTTTAATTATATGTATGTATAGTACTATGTAAGTGATGATGGTTAATACAAAAGCATCAAAGGATTTGGTTTTCTTGTTCAAATGCCTTATGTGGGGAGACCCTGAAGACCCTATGTGAATTGTTACAGTTATTATAATGAAAGGATCACACAAACTACTTAATTATATGAACTACTTAGTGATCCAAAGAGTAGTCGAACGTAATATATTTTTTTTAAGTTTATAAAGGTTTACAAAATTTTATCTCCACGTATTTTAATATGTATATTAGATAAATAAAATATCTTACCGATTTGACTGTAAACGATTCCTAGAACCAGAACTAAACCTAAAAGTGTTTTGAACATTTTAATTTGAGCACTATTATTATACTATTTAATTAGAGTGTAGCTTATATTATAACAATAATGATATGATATTGAAATTTCTAAATACCAATTGAAAAGAAATTAATTTTATCTTGATGATAAGATAGCTACTTAGTTTGCAAAATGATGATAATTATATGATTGCAATTTTATTGTTTTAATTTAATCAATTAAGTACAAAACAGAATTATAGCTATAACAATACAGATTGTTAGAAGAACTATCAAAAATACATTGTATGCTAATAAGTATTGGCTTTGATAAGGCGTCGATCTCACAACAAGCGGTCTAGAGTTAGCGTTGAGCGTCATAATGGCGGCATAATGACTCCATTATGACGCCATAATGACGCTAATGTGTTAGTAGACTACAACTGCAAAATGTCATAATTTTGACACCACTGAAAGTTCATTGGAACACAATTGTGATAGCAGACTTGGGGCCCAGGCTCATTTACCAAAATGAGTGCTCACAAAGGGGCGTGGTGGATGGAAGGGTCGAAAGCAGAAAGTTTAACTTTGGAACTTGTTTGTACTATTTAGGAGACAAATATACTAAAAGTCTTTAAAAAAAACTTTTTTGTCTACATCAGGAATAGGAATTTTTATTATACTGCTAATCCTGATTAAATTCTCTTCAACTTTGATTCTAAATTCTTTTTACCCATTCCCAATCCAGATGTAAGTCCCAGTCTAGATGTAAGCTCCGAAAACGGTAGATTTCCAAAAATGTTTTTTTTTTACCTCACGTTTTTTGTTATACATTGCTCTATAATTTGCGAACTGTTCATCTAAGAAAAACCACCCAACAGAACTGTAGCAGTAGTGGTATTAGTAAGTTATCGCGGGGACGCGGGTGAAACAGTGGGGAAAAGCTTGTATTTTAAAGATGCGTACTATAAATAATGTTGTCCATAAACATAAGTATTCCTCGACACCACTTATACAGTGTGAACCTGACGTCACAGAGAATTCACTTGTTTAATATTGTAAAATGTGCCAAGCGTCCTTTAAGTGACAAGGCAGGCACCTGTCAAAATTTGTCGATTGGCACAGACCTCTATCACGCTCCGATGTTAGCCAGCCTCGAAAATGATGGGCTCTGGTACAAGTTGTAGGCTACCTACTCACACATTAACAATGATCAAGCCAAACTTCAACCATTGTCACAGAATAAATAATAGTACTAACGTAACCATTGTCACAGAATAAATAATAGTACATACAGTAGTACCCAATTAATATGGCTTACCGATGTACCTGCGCAGAAGATACATTTTCAAAGCGCGGGAAACGCTATTGGTCGGCAGCTGCCGCCATGTTAGCGCGCGCCGTGCGGAGGGGTGTGACTTGCGAGTGAGACGGAACTAACAGCTGCAGTGTATTATGAACCTTATAGTAGTGATCTAAGGTTAATTGTAAGTTTAAAGCATTATTTCGTTAATTTTCGGGGCCATACTTTCTTTTCTATGCGAACGAAGATTTACGACGCGCCTTATCAGTTGGGTACTACTGTACTAACGTACCATTGTATCCTATCCTAATGCTACTTCAACTCTTTTTAATACATGATTCCAAATTCAATGGAATTTGGAATCATTTACGCAAATCGTCATGAAAGGTCGGATACCTTTCATGACGAATTGGGTATGAAAGACTTCTGGCTATATGAAAGTGGATCGATATGTGAAAAGAGGGAGACTGAAGGTGCTTCCTACTGCAGTCGCTGAGTTTGTAGAAGGAGCTCATCGTCTTGGTTTCCAAAAGGCCTATACTATAAGTACCTATAGCATATGTCACTTATGGCAGTGACTGAAAATCAGTGCTGTTACCCGGATATGGGCTAACAGTGTTTTACTGAGTCACTGACCATTTTTGATGTCACATAAAATTTCATTTTTCTTCATTGTTGTTTTTATTTACCTGTATGTTATTTGTGTGTGTGTTGTGTGTACATCAAAATTTTCTTTCTTTCTTTCTTTCTTTCTTTCATGGGATTCTCCCGAAAGGGTGTGAAGAGATTTCTGTAGGCGTTGCGAATTATATTCCAGTATACTTTAATCTGTGGTATAGTGGAGACTGGTCATAACTAACCCCATGGTCTTCAGTTAGTAATTTAGACCAAGTGTTAAATAACACCTGAGCCACTTGGAATACTGATGAAGTTTTTGTGTTAACCCTTTCAGATGTGAAGGGTTAGGACTGTCAGAATAAACAGTTATTAATGTGAATTGGGATTAAAATGAAAAACTGGCTCCGTTTCATGATTTAGGATGAAGGGGGTTTTTGTAGACAAGGTTTCTGCGATGATTTTGTTTTTGCGTTTAAGTTCCGTAAAAGCTATAGGTAGGTACTTTATATAATACCCAATGTCTCAAGAGACTGGCTTAAAATTATTTACAAAAAAGTGTGAGTAAGACTAGCACACAAAGGGTTCCAAAAGGACGTTTCTTAAATGGCGCCCTTTAATTTTATTTCATTTTTATTTATTATTGTTTATAGCCACAATAGAAATACACATTCCATGTAAATTTCAACTGAATACCTATAACGGTTCATGAGATACAACCCACTGACAGGCAGACGGATGAACCGATGGACAGCGGAGGCTAAAGGCATCTATGGACGACACGATTTGGCACCCGATATTAGGGCCGATTGGGAGTGGCCCGACAAATTGATGTGAAAATTACCAATTTGTTGTCAGTAGGCAAGTTGGCGCACAGTTTGTATGACAAGAGAGATCGCTCGATCGGCCCTAAATATCGGGTGCCAAATCGTGTCGTCCGTAGACGCCTTTATTAATCGGGTGCCGTTGGCACCATTTAGTTACAGAACCCTAAAAAAACCCTTTAGCCTCTAATTCACGTCAATGTTTTCTGTAGATCTAGACAAGTGCCACCGTGAAAAAGACTGCGAGACTTTTAAAAAAGGTTTTTCTAAAGATATGTATGATAATGCTGAACATTTTATCTAACTACCGAAGCATGTTGGAACCTATGTGATCACTCATTCACAAGCACTTCTCTGAAATCTCACCAATTATTTCTCAAAGCCAAATCTTTGGCAATAAAAACCCTAAACAATATCGACAGCCTTCCGAACAATGTAGCGCACTACGATTTATGTTTACGAGCATTTAAAAACACGATAAACTGTACAGAACAGGAATGGCTGAAATAAAATGGCTGGTGGACGTGCTTATGGGTTTACGATGGAGTGATTCAAGTATTTGGGCTTAGTTGAATTACTACTGCTGAAGAATAGAGTAATCTAGAGCAATCGCAGATACATTATGGACAACTTTCCGTCCATAATTATCACAAAAAAACACTTGCTTCAATATGTAGATTTACATTTGACCATCATTTTAAGGCTAGTGTAAACGCAATATGCCGGCGAGGTGAATGACATGGCTCGAACCATCGGTTGAAAAAAAAAAAAAACTGTGGTACCTACTCAGCTGTCTGGCACAAGAGAATTTGAGTGAGGTAGAGCATAGTGTTTATTGCTCAAAGAGCAGCTCGACTGGGAAAGTACCTCCACCTTACAGAATACCGCAGCCAAATATCTTTATGTTGTGTTCCTGTACGTGAGTAAGGTCACCAGAACTCATACGGGAGGGGGAAAGGTCGGTAGCGCGTGAGCGATGCTTTATGTGTTGCAAGCGTCCATATTGCTACGGTAACCGCTTACCATCAGGCGAGCCGTATGCTTGCTTGGTATAAAAAAAAAACAATCCTCATGTAGAAAAATTTACCCGTAGAGTTTCTTCTCAGTTTAAGTGTAATATTCCGAACCGAACCGGTGTCAGTCGATTGCCACGTACAGTAGTACCCAACTGATATGGCTTACCGATGTAGCTGCGCAGAAGATACATTTTCAAAGCGCGGGAAACGCTATTGGTCGGCAGCTGCCGCCATGTTAGCGCGCGCCGTGCGGTGGGGCGTGACTTGCGAATGAGACGGAATTAATCTTCGGCGCCATACTTTATTTTCTGTGCGAACCAAGATTCACGACGCGCCATCAGTTGGGTACTACTGTAACAGTAGAGTTGTACAGTTGAAGCCGCGGGAGACAGCTTGTATAACCTTCTCTCAGAACTTTGTTAAAATAATGCATGATAGACACCTTCCTGCATACAAACCTTTGTTATAAGTAATTATATAACGCTTCGCAGTTTAAAGTGTGCTTAGCATAATGTATGCTGACTCTGACCCTACCGCGTCAGCGAATCTCCGATATGTACACTTGTGGCCATGTTATATACCTACCTTTATATTTTTCCTACTTTAAGCTAAAGTAATCACATAAATATCTGTATACATTATTATCCTTTAGGCATTACGCAGTAGTCTCGTACTGCCATCACATTGAAGCAAAAATATTTGTCAACGTCCGAACGTGACATGGAAATGTATCAACGTATCCTGGGTATATTATTAATAATTTCGGGCTAAAGGTTAAAATAGGATTATATTTATTAGCGTGGGGAAATCTTCATAGGATACCCAACCGCCTTGAGGAGAGCGGCCAGGGTCTTATACCCGCTAAAACCCCACGGTGGTCGCCATCTGCGCTACAGAGGGGGGCGAGTTTGCATGCAGATCGCATCTCCAAGTCAATTGCACCTTGACTGAACCGGGAGTTGAACCTAGAATCCTATGATCTTTGAAAAATCACAAATATACCTGTAAAAAACTCATCTGACCGTTTACGTAACATAGAAAGTCAATTTCCGACAGGAGCCAAACCTACAATTACTGTTTGAGAAACTATTTTTGTAAGCTATGTTTGGATTGAGTCTTGGCACATAGGATATATCATAACTACATATACCTACATAAATTTTATTTTTTTATGTTATGTTTTTTTTTTATTATTCTTTCTAACCTTTATTTCACTTCTAATAATAAAATCAAAATAAAACAAAACTTAAATAATAAAAACTACTCTAAACTAAACCTAATCTTTAAAAATAAAAACTGTTATGTTAATTTTATTTTTAATTGTATTGTGTGTGTGTAAATTTTATATTGGTGCCGATTCTGTTGTAAATCGCACTAAACTAATTTTAGTCACATCTCATCTCTTTCTTACGAACATGATTGAAAAAGGATAGAACATATTTTAAGTTGTCAAATTAATCTTTGCCGTCTTATTTTGGGTGTATTTAGGCGTGACCGCGATAGATGGCGACTAAATTTATATTGAAAACAAGCATTGGACTAATTTGACAGGACTAAATTTCTTATATCCTTTTCTTATGTTCTTTGTTAGAAAGAGACATAGTGAGATTAAAATTAGTTTAGTTGTGACCAACAGAATCAGGGTCAATGGCCCTGATTCTGTTGTTCACCATCTATCGCGGTCACGCCTAAATACACCCAAAATAAGACGGCAAAGATTAATTTGACAACTTAAAATATGTTCTATCCTTTTTCAATCATGTTCGTAAGAAAGAGATGAGATGTGACTAAAATTAGTTTAGTACGATTTACAACAGAATCGGCACCATTGTATGCCTAAGAGGCGGGACATAGAAATATATAATATCTGTACTGTACCTACGTCTGTACCTACCTATACTCCACAATAAAATACTTTGACTTTGACTTTAACCTGGATAACACTTTTTCTCCCGGGAAAATATTAGATGATAATGTATTAATGTATAATAATAATTTATTTATTGTGCAAAGATCCTTCGGAAACGCGGGTGTCACTGCGTCTGGAAGCTAATTAAATATATCGTAAAAAAACTAAAGGGGATAGAACCTTTGTGGCATAGCTAGCCGCCGCCATTTTGATTTTTTTTCAATGTCGCGGCGCACGGTGTAAGTGGTATATGTGGGTAGAGGACACTTATACAAACAAAAAATGTTTATCAATATGGTGGCCTAAAGTGTCACGTTTCCGAGATATTTGGAGGTAAAGATCGCCATATAAGAATTATGACAATCATTAAAAATTAACTTATTACGTGTTTATATGCATTCGAGTGTATTCAAATAATAGTTCCAGGTTGATTTATCAATTTTTTAGAATACAGTTACACTAGGAGCACGAAAAACAATATTTTTAATTACTTACCTACTAAACAGCATCGTAATATTCGCTATGAACCACAATGTTGTCAAAGTAGCTCGGATCGTGACTTGTTTTCCATCTTGTCATTATTATACAAACAAAAATGACAATACTTGTCCTAAAATCTTTGTTACCAAGTTAATTGGAACTAAAGATCGCTAAGTAATGTTCCCTGGGCGCCAAAATTGCAATAGCGACGTAAATAAATAAAAAAAAACCTGGTCCCGCGGCCGGCCCGACCTAATAAATCTTCCACCTAAATGAAAGTCCCGTCTTCGTGGAAGACTGCTCACGTGCACACAATGGCACCGATGTCTTCTAACCAAGTTACCAGTATATGGCCTTCCCGAGGGACTATGCAAATGGGTCGCCAATTTTCTGTCCAGCAGATGCATAAGAGCTGAGAGATATAAATGCTGGCGTCCCGCAAGGGTCTGTACTGTCCCCAACACTGTTCCTGCTGCATGTCAATGAAATGCTGTCTATTGACGGCATTCATTGTACAGAGGACGCTCATTGCAAATATTCCTCGTTTCGTAGTGGAGGAAAGCCGCGAACGGCTTGTGTCTGAAATCGAGAGCACACTAACTAGTATCTCCGATTACGGTCGACTAAACCTAGTCCATTTCAACCCCACTAAGTCCCAAGTCTGCGCGTTAACCGCTAAGAAAACCCCATTTGCTGTGGCTTCACAATTCCAGAACACGGACATCAGTGAAAGCTTCGGGATCCTCGGCATCGACATTTCTAACGACGTCAATAGGCCGTCTAGAAGACAAGGTTAAGCTAGCAGCCGCTTACCAGCTTGATCCACTTGCTTCGGTGCAAAGGCCACTCGTATAGTTGGCGATCCCGAACTCACTGGCGGTTTGGAACCTCTCAGCCTTCGGAGAGATATTGGCTCTCTCTGTGTGTTCTACCGTCTGTATAATGGGGAGTGTTCTCAAGAACTTTATGACCTGGTGCCATCATCACCTTTTTACCACCGCACCGCTCGCCGGCGATGTGGAGTTCATTCTCATATCCTCGAGCCGCCTCGATCGTCCGTCCACACAACGATTCAGTCGGACGTTCCTACTGCGGACTATTGGGATGTGGAATGAGCTCCCCATTACGGTTTTCCCTCAGCGCTACGATATGGGGTTCTTCAAAAGGGGCGGCAATCCCCCTGGTATTGCAAATGTCCATAGGCGGCGGTGACCACTTACCATCAGGTGGACCGTCTGCCTGTTTGTCAAACTTTTGAAAAAAAAGCATCCAAAAAACTCGAAGTGCTCAACAGAGCGAAGCAGTACTTCACATCGGGGCAAAGGCTGCAACTTTACAATTCGCAAGTCTGGCCTTATATGGAGTACTGCTCTTACCTGGATACCATTTTGGGCCTTTAGACTGGCTTCAGCGAGGTGCCATTAGAATTGTCCACGATCCCGAGCTCACAAGCGGCTTAGGGCCCCTGAATCTGAGGAGAGACTTTGCCTCCTTATGTGTGTTCTACCGCTTGTACAACGGACAGTGTTCTGTAGAATTGTTTAACCTGACGCCACGGCTACCTTCTACCATCGCAAGTCTCGCCATTGACGGGAAGTCCATCCTCAGACATTGGAACCAAAATAGTTTCAAACTATGCGGTCTCAAAGGAGCTTTCTTCGCTTACAATCAGGCGGGCCGTATGTTTGTTTGCTACCTAAGTAGTTTTTAAAAAACCTTTTATTTAAAGGTTTAAGGTCACGGCTTGTTTTTATTATGTGTTTTAATATATTTTTTAAACCGCGATGCAATATTATTTGACCACTATTGCTTAAAAACAAGGACATAAATTGTACTTAATTAACTTTAAACTATTGTCATTCGTCTCATATTATATATACATCGATATTTCAATATCTCAGTAACATGATATTTTAAGACAAGTATTGTCATTTTTGGTTAATAACGGCGACATGGAAAACAAGTTAACCACTACGATCCGAGCTACTTGACAACATTGTGTTTCATTGCGAATATTGCGATGCGGTTTAGTAGGTAACCAATTAATGAATATTGTTTTATCGTTCTCTTTGTTTTGCTATATTCTAATAAAAAGTTAAATCAACCTGGGAACTATTATTTGAATACAATCTAATGCATATAAACACGTAATAAGTTCAGTTTTAATGATTGTCGTAATTCTCATATGGTGACCTTTACCTCCAAATATCTCGGAAACGTGACACTTTAGGTCACCATATTGCTTAACATTTTTTGTTTGTATAAATGTCTTCTACCCAAATATACCACTTACACCGTGCGCCGCGACATTGAAAAAAAATCAAAATGGCGGCTGGTGGCTATGCCAGCTCCCATACAAAAATGTTCGTACCCCTTAAAAGTGA
The DNA here is from genome assembly GCA_951394255.1 of Polyploca ridens. NCBI lineage: Eukaryota > Metazoa > Arthropoda > Insecta > Lepidoptera > Drepanidae > Polyploca > Polyploca ridens. Next base: position 2,619,119 of record OX596262.1, read on the forward strand.
AATAAAATATAATAAAAATGAGGCACATTTAATCATTTGAATGCACTGAAGTGTAAATATTACGGTGCCAAAAGCTGACCGAGTCACGGTGTGAACAGTGATTTAAGCGAAATGAACCTTTGAGTTTTACGACGTAAAATATTATCGGACACTGAAATATTTCTCGTAATTTTTTTAATCTGCCTTTTATAATAAATTTGTATTCTCATTTGAGGTTATAAAAAGTGATTTAATAGCTCTGTAATGGTGGTAACGATAGGTACAGTGGCGGAATGAAAAGGTTCATCAGTTTTCAACTTGATTAATTCAACGTATCACGAGCACATATTACCTTTTGAAACTGAATAGACAGAATACATTGGAGAAAATAATGATTTAACTGTTTGGTAAATGGGTATGTGGCGTGTAAATAGCCAACACCCGAAAGTACATACGTACAGTTATTAAATTTATATAACGCGGTATTTTGGTCAATACCTATTTGTAAACAATATGGCTGACGTAACGAAACCTCGATTGATACACCCTTTAGCACCAAATATCCTCACAATGCAGAGACTGAAATAAGGCCCACGTACCTTTGAATCCTCCAAGAACACCTGCAACCCTTCAAGAGGTATAACAGTAGACGACGTCTCGGACAGGAAATGTCTTCGCCGGCCGGCAATCTGAATCTCTCAGCATCGAAGTCCAGGTGATTTCTTCATTGTTCCCGAACAACAAACTCCCTTATTGGAGCACTCGTGAGGGTTTATTTATGCTGTTTTTTATAGGTATAAATTTTTTAAATTTTATTTTATAGGAGCAGAAGCATTTCAAGAAGGATTTCAAGATTGGAGGGGGCATCGCCATCAACCAATAAGAAGCCCAACATCCTAGACGAGCCTATTCTTTCCTCCAATTCGTTACTACCATCGCCATCTATCAGCGGTTTTAGGCAACTCGAATTCATCAGTAGAATTTTTCCGCATAATATTTTTCAACAGAGAGGGCGCGATTCGATCAATCGATTCGATGATAAAAAAATGAATACTACGTAATTTTTGGCAATAAATAATAAAATAAGGCATTGATGCTTCACCACTGTTCGTTATCAAAGTTCAAAATTATTCAGATCAAAGTTCTTCGACTGTTTATCTTGTCAACAAGTTTTTTTTTTATTTTATATGTTTCGATAAACTAAAACCTTCTTGTTAACCTGTTATTGTTATTTATGTCAAATTTAAATTGAAAAGTCATAGTTGAAAAAAAAACTCATATTTTATTCCGCAGAAGCATCGATCGCAGAAGCCATAAATTGTGTTTGACGTGATGTAAAAACAAGCAAAACCTTATTCGATAGCAAATGTCACATTTATGTAAATGTTAGCAGCAATGTTTCTTCCTGTTAGGAACCTCACTGGTAATATGTTGGTTGGTACTAGTAGAAAATTCTAAATCTATGGTTGGTACATATAATAACATTGATTCTTGCATACTGGTTCAAGCGAAAATCAACTCTAAGGTGACGAACCTTTTCATTCCCTGACTGTACATTAAAATTATAATAAAATTGATTTCCCCGTTTACTAATCGAAACTTAAACGATAATTCATATAATTTTCATTGACTGACACTACTTTCAGAGTCCCTTCTCATACATAATATTCAATCCTTAGACCTCAGAGTATATAAATACTACGTACAACTTAGACCAACGTCTTTAGTTATTAATGCAGGAAGATAAACTAGTTTTTCAAGGAAACAGACGGTTCACTAGTAGTAAGTAGTCACCGCTGCCCATCGAAGAATTGGTTTTAAGATCGGCCGCATACTATAAGAAATTTTCTGTCAGAAATTTTCGGACGCCCGCCGGAAGGCACTTTCCTCATACATTTTGTTCTAGACCCCGCATACTATCCGAAAATTCTGACGTGTCTGACGTCCAAAAATGTATGAGCAAGCGAGCGTCCGAAAATTTCTGACAGAAAATTTCTTATAGTATGCGGCCGGTCTTAATCTATTCCGCCAATTCCTCACCACCGACAATGTGCTCTGATTGGCTACGTCAAGGACACAAATCATTAAGATGCAGTGATTGGTCGGTACGTTTATTAATCAGTGCCAAAGCACTTACTAGTTGCGACACAGAATTTCTCGGTATTACGAGTCTAACGGGGTTTTTCCTTGATGCCGCTGCCCATGTAGACCTTTTTCACGACTTTTTTGAAGAGTACTCACTTCATGCGCTGCGGCAAATCCTATAATGTCATCTTTGTAACATCGCACTTCACAGCAAAATATAGCTAAATTTCTTGATCCAAACAACCAAAATCATGAGGCAAAATCCCCAAATTTAAATTCCCCCAATATCGAATGGTACACAATCAGCGCAGATCCCGCAGCACGATGTCTGCAGATGTTCAATTAATTGCAGTTCCCGGTGCCGTTCGTGCAGCAACCATGAATATTTATGTCCAAATCGGTCTGTGTTGATGAAATTCCCCAGTTAAATCGGGTAGTTCTGTTAATCAGAACATGTTGTGACGACAGTGTTTGAGCATGCATATATTATGCGTTGATGTGTCTGTCAAGTATTTCAAGACTAAGCAATATGCTGTCGTGTGTGGATTCTAGGGAAGAGCCTAAGTACTATATGGATTTCGTATCTCTTCTCCTTCTTCTTAAGTTTGGCAACCAAATCCAATTTAGGACTTATTTCTGCCAGTGTCGAGTTATATTATAATTTCCAGTCACAATAAATCACTTTCACATACAGACCGTTCAGCTGTTTTACCTCTAGCTATAAGGTTGGTTAGCCTGAACTCTGTTAATGTATGCGATAAATGTAGGTATGTATGCATAAATATCAAGCACTGCAAATAATACGCGATACCGCTTTATTTCACAGGTTTCAAAATTAGCTGATAGAAAGCTGATAGTACACACGGCTACACATCAAGCTATACATTTCCAGTATAAGATGATCTCGCATTGTATAGGATTTCCGTACAATGAGAGGTCAGCTTATATTGGAAATGTATAGCTTGATCTGTAGCCGTGCGTACCAACGTAATAGATCTGATAATATTGATATCGCAGGGTATTAGGTATATCGTGACTTCCAGGCTTTCCTAAGCTGGGCCATTCATCTGAGCTTCTTCATGGATTTTCTATTATGGTTTATGGTATAATTCACTTACATGAGAAACACAAGGTAACATATAAATTGTTTCATGGAACGGCGAAAGTTACATAATTGTTACATAGGTAATAAGAGTACATTTATTTTTCTACAGTGTAGGTAAGCAGCAATTTTTTATTTTATTTTATCACCTAGCGAGCAAAAGTATGCGACAATGCACGGCGTGATTCAATTTCTATCATTGCAACATAAGGTAGTTTATTACCCAAACGATGTTAAGATAATTGCAATTGAATAAGCGCGCCTACTTTTATAATGATACCAAGTAGTGGAGTCCCATATTATTTATTATAAATTGTTAATTTATTTTTAATTCCTCTAAAATACATTTAATACTTGCTACCTACATTTATTTAAATTTTTATTATTGACGTTGCAAAATATTAAGGTTGATTTCTAAAATAGGTATTGAGGATAAAATCCAACAAAGGCAGTTTTACATGTATACCACCTCCATACCAGCTTCTTTCAGTGATCCTAATGACATCCAAATTTTATCTCCTGAGAGTAGGATATACAAAACTATTATTAACCATATTTCCATTATCATCTCTGTTACAAAGAAAGAAGACTGATATTTGAATGAATAGTGGGTGGCCAAATTGATTTTTTACTCGATTCGTATATTTAATGACAGATATTAATATGCAACAGTCGTCCGACGAATAATCGGATAATCGTCAGGTTTCAATTAAAAGTCGTGCGACTCGTCGCATGGTGTGAATATTTATCAGTATTTACATGATGCTGATGCATTCAGGGAAATGACGTTGGAATCAATACTGTGCTATTCTTGGAAGCTAACCTATGTGATGACGTCTTTATTTTGTTTCCATAGGAAACTTTTCTAATAGGGTAAATTAAATTCAACCATTAAGTTCATAAGTGCCTGGCCTAAACTGAATAAATTACATTTTGATTTTGATTTTGGGTGCCTAATACATCATCTACATAGACATCCGTGGAGCTCCAAGTTTGAGAAATCTTGGTCTGCATTAAAAAAAACTACTTAATATGATTTGTAAGCAATGTTGCTTTCGTGTCTGTTTTAGGGAAGCTTCTACCGAAGATGAAATTCAACGTTAATATTCGACATAATTATATTCAATATTCAAAGACATGATGTAGGGGTTAGAGAAGGACGAAAGACATTAGGTTATAATATTATTGTTTTAACCCGTTGGTTCTCGCGAGGGACGCGCGTCCTATTATAACAATTGATGTCAGTGTATTTTTAACCGCGAGACAAGCGATTAATTAAAATAGTGTTCCATTGAACTGTCAGTATTATCAAAATTGACACATTTGTCAAAATTGACAATTGGTAGTTTACTAATTCAATAGCGTCGAAACAATTAGTTGACAACGCACATTCAGTGGTATTGGAATTGTAGAGGGAACGTGTCAGAATATATTTTTATAGTTAAAACAGCAGACTTGGCTTCATTTATAGCTGCTATAAATTATAATCATGTTAGTATAGTCATTGTGCCTCAAAATGTGCAAGACCAAAATCTTACTTTCTAAGCAGAGACAGGACTTTAAAAAATCCGTCTACGTAACTTGATTTTCTACACTTATCCATCTGACTAAGGTCAATGTATTTCACATATATTGAAAGTATATAAACTACTTACATTACTGCGAGTGCGCTTAAAGTTTTTCCAGCAGATGTCACTACTGTCTAGACGATCTCACTGCAGGGCGTCGTGACGAAACTTTCCTTTCTTTTTGTATTCACACCCTCAAGTGAATAATGTTAAGGAAATTTGGTATATTGCATTAAGTTCTTTTTATTCATTTGACTATTAATAATCTCGGTTGGAGTGCTTTCGGAAAGTACTGCATTTTCTTTATATGAAAATATTTTTACAAGCTTTTATTTAACTTGCAATCAAAGAATTTAAAACGTCCAGAAGGATAGTCGCCTCTATGGGAACACGAAATAAATAAGCCATAATTGACAGTATTTAAAAGTAATAAGTTTAGGTAATTAAAAGTCGAAGGTTAGTTTTTTAGTTTTTCCTTGGTTTTTATAAGTGTTGTGTATTTTAATACGCAAGTTGTCATTTTTTATTTAATCAGTACAGTGAGTAAGACGCGATGACAGCCATGCGCAATACGAACTGAGAGCGATTTGCTCAGGAGCCCCTCAAGCGGAGTGATATTAAATGTCATGCTTTAGTAAGGCGGACTATCCATCTGGGTAGAGGCACGATGCCGTATGAAAATCTTTGCTTGCAATATATGCAACTATGTTCGGGTGGAATCCTGCAAGTCGAATTTCCCCCACTTCCAATAGTCGAATTGACTTGATATTTACCCCCTTATTCATGATAAAGTTATCAAACGTTGATTAGCTAAAATTCCGAAGACTTTATCTGACAGGTGACATTTGGTGATCGAAAGAGTGATACGGGGCACACTATTACACTGATTTAGTTAAAAAGCGATTATGAATAAGGGGGTTACAATACATTAGTATATTGGATGACAATACAAGTACAGTCAACAAAAAAAACAGTAAACAAAAAAGGTTTTACTTATTAAAAATGAATTTTTTAACAAAAAAAAACAATAAGTAATGAAAATATAATGTCTGTGCCATGTATTTTTTCATAACCTTAGCTTTTGGGAAAAAAATCACATTTAATCAATCTCAGTAGAAGGAAATGTTGTTGCTCATTTTCTAATGTAATGCAGATTATCCTCATCAAATCTGTCTTATATAGATCATATACTGGGAATAACAAACAAGATACATACTTTTTATCTCGAAAAAATAAAAGCGCTCGGGAACGCGATCTGAACCGCATGATAAAAATCCCTTACGCATACCGAGTAACTAAGCGAAAAAAATGTCCTTTGATTCTCTTAAATACCGCCTTTCATTAAGGCCCTAGAAACTTTCTCTTATTAAAACATTAATTTGTATGGGAGCCCCGAGTGACGCATGCACTCTCCTTTGATACACAGCCGAGCGTGAAGTATTTCAAAAAGCTTAACTTGTCTGAAGCAGCTTTAATTTTTCACATTAGTCATGTTTTTATTTTCTGCTGTCTGAAAGCTTAGGCGAGATTTTATATGACCCTCTATGTATGGAAATAGTTTTTAAGTTCATCATCATCATATCAGCCCATTCGATGTCCACTGCTGAACATAGGCCTCCCCCATTGATTTCCACTTCGAACGGTTCTGGGCCGCTTGCATCCAGCGGCGCCCAGCGACTCTGACCAGGTCGTCGGTCCACCTGGTGGGAGGTCGTCCCGCTCGGCGCTTTCCAGTTTTTAAGTTAATCCTGACTAATATAAAATAAGTGAACGTGTTTTTTTGTTATTTACGCCTCGAAGGAACAATGAAGCCTGTGCTATGGAAAATGACGTGACGGGAACGGGCGTGAAACCGCGCCGCAAATTAGTATTTATTATAAACCAAGGACCTAATTCTCGCGTCCTTTGAAAAACCTTCGAATCGAACTTACAGTTCGACTCCTATTCGACTGTAAAATTTAGAGGGGCGAAGTCAATTCCATCAAAGCTCGAGACTGGTTTTCTTTCTAAATAATACAGTTTCGAAATTGCCAGAATAACGTAACATGAATACTCGATAAAAGTTCGAATTCGTACTTTTTTCAATCGAGCGATCACATTATACTCCAAAGCCATTGAGCCAATGTGCGTTGTCTACTGAATTCATAATGACGTCGAATTTCGATTTATTTTCGACGCTATTGAATTACTAGACTACCAAAACTGACAAATCTGACAGTAGAACAACGCACATTGGCTCAATGGTAAAAGAGTTGTAATGGACTTAGCCCAAAAGATAAATATGTATATTGTAGTCGCAATGCAATCACTACTAGTCATAGTATTTTGCTAGCTATAAACCCTCGATTTCGCCGCGATTCTCTCGCGCGTAACAATTCGCCGCGATTTCGCCTCTTCTGGACGTTTTAATAAAATATACATTTCTTAGCAAAACTTAATTATGCAGTCACCGAATTTTCTCAAAAGACAAGACTATTAGAATAATAAAGATTCGCCCGGGAAATTACGGATGAAATTAATTTCAGAAAAGCAATTTTATAACAAAGCACACGAGCCCATTTTAACTCTAATATAACGTTAATATAAACTTAATTAAGCCTCCGTTTTATTAAATTAATATGAATTTAATTAAAATTCACGAAGTTATATTGGAATAGGTGGATAATAAGATGACAATCTAAATTCCTTTGAGAATTTTGAAAACCTGAGATAATATTGTGTTTTTACCCTTAGATTAAATTATATGTAGAATAAGTACCTAACTATTAAAAGAAAATCATTCCTGAAATATGTCATTAGATCTCTATCTATTCTAATTTCTCCACATGACAATGGTTGTTTAAAAAAACAAATATCACAACCAATCAAATCTTCAGTATTGTGTCTGACAGTTTGTATAATTGAAAGCTTTTCGAGTGCTATTGGGCCCACGGCCCCTCAATCAGACCCTTTGTGTTGAACAGGCATTATTTAATTTTGATTCACCATTGTCGTTTTAATTTTCACGTCTCTGTAATCGACAGTACGAAAGATTCCATTTTTAATTTGATTTAAGGTTCTATAGATTGTCATCAGACTGTCTGGGGAGGTAATGCATTGTGAAGGCTTAGGGTCACCGCTCACTGTAACAACACGGCTACGTCTTGGCATTTACTTTGCCATGCAAGTGAGGCCTTTAATTCGTATGCGTTAAAGTAAATTTTACAATGACTAGATAAAATAGTTAACGCCTCGCGCCATCGCCGCTGAATCGCCGGTGAATTTGGTGGCGCGGCTTTGGCAAGATACCGCTTGTTGGCATCACACAGCAAGGGAGCGAACCGCTCGCTGGAAGCGTGTGGTCAGCAGAACTAGTGGCTTGTAGCGGTAAGCGCACTTTCCGCGAGGCATCAACTATTTTATCTAGTCATTGTAAAATTTACTTTTAAAGGCCTTACTTGCATGGAAAGGTAAATGCCGAGGCGTAGCCGTGCTGTTACAGTGAACGGTGACCCTTATATGTATTGTTTCTCACAATGTAATACTCGGCTCAGATCTAGCTATAATTGAGTGGATTATCTTAGATAATAACCTTCTTTTTTTGAATCGGTGAAAAAGGAATACATAGGAGGATTTAGTTAGTTCTTAGTGAATAGAGCAATGATATTATAAAAACCGGCCAACACGAAGGGTTCCTTGTAGGGAGGCCCACTTTAGTATTAAATTTTATTATTTGTTGTTATAGCGGCAACACAATTACACATTCTGTGAAAATGTCAACTGTCTACCTATTACGGTTCATGAGATACAGACCACTGACAGACAGACAGACGAACGGACGCACAGCGGAAGGGTTAGTAATAGGATACCGTTGGCAACCGTTGGGTACGAAACCTTAGCAAAAGAAGAGTAAGATATCGCAAATTCAGATAATTGTCGTAATTTGGATTAGTCACACAGTACAGATAGCTATTTCATTCTGTACCATACGTTCCGTATTATCCATAGCTTTCACTTTAGTCAATAATAACTGAACGCCGCTCAGTATGAAGGAAGGTAGCTTATCTTTATTATAAAATCATTGAAATAGGCTGATAACGAAATTAATATAAAATCTTATGTCTTCAAATAGTAGTTTGTGACTTCTTGCTTCATTGTACGTTGCCACTCCTGCTGTAACATTTCTTAAAATTATAGATAACATACCCGAATCTTAATAAGTGGTTCTCTTAATAATTATGTTTTATTTTGTCGATTCAGTGTTTGGAAATTTTTCAAAGTGGCGGAGCCATGGGGGTTGGAATCATTTATTGTTTTAAGAGTGCGTACCAAGCCAGAAAAATATGGCAATGTCAGATGAAACAAACTTATTTCTAATCTTCGCGTGGGGATGAGATGGAGATAGCGTGCTTCGCGGAACAAAAATGAACTAAGCGCTTTTTATCTAAATAACTCGTAAAGTATAGAATATTTTAAAAAATCGTTAGTAGCAGCCCTAGGTCATATGTTAGTGATATTATTTATCGAATTTTTATCTTAATTAGATACACCATGAACGAATAAAACCAAAAATTCATTATTATTAGAGGTAGCTTTGTGATTTTTTTCTATCGAGGAAATTTCATTACATTATGTTTTTGCTCAGGTAGAACCCTCGCGTATATAATGAAAATACCCATATAAAAATATTTTTTCATTTAAATACTATTTACTTGGGTAAATTTCAATTCTAAGATTGTTCTTTTGCTTTATACGCAGTCTTAAGCTATGCCAATACAAATTCGCGAGGTCTACAGCTGACAGAACCACTAGTTTGCTGTAGCATATAAGATCTAGACTCAGTGTACAGAATATTGAAAAAATAGAAGTTACCTCTAAAATGAACTAGGTATATAATTCATTTCAACTTATACATTTTAGATGATCAAAGAGAAACATTTCAGGCCTTCTTAAAAATGTATGAAGTAAAGCCCATAAGACATTCTTATCTCGTATTATTTAAAGGACATTAAACAGTTTACCCTCGGCTCCCTCGGAACCTCATGGCGTTTTAGATACATGGAGGGTAGAGATTAAAGAACATAACACGCCTCCCTTGAGAGTGAATATTTTGGAGAAACAACGGTTTTTGTGATTAATTCAAAAAAGTTATCGGTGAATAGATGCGGATTTATAGTTGTAGAGACCACCTACATAACGAAGTTCACACAGCGAAAGATAGATGGCGTGGCGTCACAATATTCTGCATTGCGCTTACAAAGTTTTCTCGGCGATCTCCATATATACAACTGTCCGACATGTACAGTTGGACCGCGGTCCCCAGGCACGATGAGCCAGCCTGGTGGAAGATGTTCCCTTTTAAATGGAGGTGTCAACCACCTTGCACCTCCATAAAGTAATAGTTTTCATTCCGTGAGTTCCCGAGGGAACTACTATTTTCCCAGGATAAGAAGTACCCTATATGTTAATCCAGAACATGTTTTATCTGTGTGCCAAGTCTGATCAGTAGTTTTTGCGTGAAAGATGAACAAGCCTCACAAATTTTGGCGTTTATTATAGGTACTAGTAGGTATTACAGGTTTGTTTACTATGTATATTGAAGGAATGCTAAGCTCAGCCGTGAGTGGGTTCTATGGAGATGAAAGGTGGATGACACCTCCATTTAAAAAGGAAGATCTTCCGCCAGGCTGAGTCATAATGGTGCCGATTCTGTTGTTAATCGCACTAAACTAATTTTAGTCACATCTCATCTCTTTCTAACGAACATTATTGAAAAAGGATAGAACATATTTTAAGTTGTAAAATTAATCGTTGCCGTCTTATTTTGCGTGTATTTAGGCGTAACCGCGATAGATGGCGACTAAATTTATATTGAAAACAAGCATTGGACTAATTTGACAGGACGAAATTTCTTACATCCTTTTCTTATGTTCTTTGTTAGAAAGAGACATAGTGACATTAAAATTAGTTTAGTTGTGAACAACAGAATCAGGGCCATTGCCTGGGGACCGCAGTCTAACTATAAATGTTGAACAGTTGGATATGCAGAACGTAGCGCAAACTTCGCAAGCGCGATGCAGGGTATTGGGCGCCATCTATGTATCGGCGTGTGTACTTCTTTATGTAGGTGGTCGTTATAGGAATCCAACAATGAGCTCTTACAGCATTAAGAACTTCCTTTTAGGTTTTGTTTGCGAACTTTAAACCAAAAACCGTCTTCAGACTAAAGAAAACGGCTCCACGGAAAATAAATTGTATAATTATTTTTCTACCTTCCTTTAAAGTTAGTAAAAACTTACATCCCCTCGACTTAGGGAGCAATATCGGATCGAAGGTGCCAGTGGGGTATATTAATAAATGGTGAACTGATTTATGGCACTGAAAAAAGAATTTTCCGGAATACCAACCGCTACTTGGGTGGATATATTGATAATTGCACAGTCATCCGGCTAAAAATTCGGGGGAGAATAAAGGGATTTTTTACGCGGTAAACTTACTCTGGTGAACGTAATCTAGATAAGTTCTCGGTTTTGCCTGTTATTAAAAATTTAGTTTTTTTATGAAGAAATGTATGCTGTCATAATACCGTCATATGTTATTGAAACTAGTCTGTCTGGGGCACGGGAGTGCCCTCCGCCAAAACCAGTCAAGCGAAGCGCAGGGGCACTACAAGAACTATTGTACTACAGATAAGTAATTAACAGTGAATAAATTTTTCCCCTTATGCCCATGTGACCGTAGCGAAACGGCCAAACCGCATATTTTGACTAAGGTGTAGAGTTTATGAAGTTAGGGCTTGTAGAGTTAGGGCGTGTAGAGTTATAAGCTTGGCTCTACATGAGATCTGATAATTTTTGGACAGTGCAAGCCATATGGTCTCGTCTTGGCAACATTTTACATGAAAATCCATACCGAATTTTTTTCTGACTGTAAATCAATTAGTGTACGATAATTTCTTTGGTACGATATATCTGTGAATGCACTTTGAATGCAACGTTGTTAACGCTATCACTCTATGATATTCTAAGTCTATGGTCTCACCTCTCGTTTTTTGACAGAAAAACGATTCAGTTCAGGTTGAGTTGGTGGTTGGTAGATGTATTTATTAATCTATGGTAGTAGGTATTCTTGCAATGAACGCATCAATTGACGTCTCAGATGACATCGGGGGCGGCTGTGGCGCGACGGAGGCTGCCTCCATTCCGTTTGCATAGCGCTACGGTACGCGCCTGGAATGTGCTGTCGACCGGGGTTCTGAACTTCTGATACAGGTTGTGCTCTTGATTATTATATATTTTTACCCGACTTCCAAAAAGGGAGGGTTATGTTTTTTTGAAATTCTTACTGCTTTTTTCTTTAGTGAATTATTGGCAAGATTTATTATGGTACAATTATGCCTCTGCTTGTTTCCATTTTAATACCAAGTCTTTACAATATTACCTAACTGATAATTAATAAATAATTTCATGGAAGCATTTAATTTTTTTGTAACATTTATAGAGGGTATGCGTCTTAGATGCAATTAATACCCTCATTTTTATTTTTTGTGTTTATTTCCATCTTCATGGGAATATCGTAAATTTTGTTAGAATTATTTCATTACAAAAAGGTTTTTCTAAATTGTTTAGGTACACAAAGTGCAGCCACGAGAGAATGCATTTCTGAAACCTGTTAATATTGCCTAAATCACGGAGACTGCTAATCTGATTATGATGAGAATTTACTAAGCTATGCCTTAGAAAATACTGAACCTTCATATGAAAGTCCCATCGCAATAGAATTAGCCGTTTCAGTTATTTGGCCAATATTAATAGGACTAGTAACGTATTCTCTCGGCGGCCGCACAGTAATCTGGGGGCACGGGAGTGCCCCCCGCCAAGATGGCCAAGCGAAGTGCAAGGGAACTACCTACCTTATCTCGAAGCGCTTCGTCGTTTTTTTTGAGCCCTCATAACTTGGGTTTGGATTATACCGGATAAACAAAATTCTCGGGATATTATGTCAATAGTGAACTTATTAAACATATTAAGTTTAATAACATGAAACGGAAAAGCCACATATTTTGCCTAAGGTGTAGAGTTTGTGAAGTTAGGGCTTGTAGAGTTATAAGCTTGGCTCTATATGAGATCTGATAACTTTTGACAGTGCGAGCCATCTGGTCTCATCTTGGCAACATTTTACATGAAAATGTTTTTAGTGGGATATTATATAGTGCTAGTTTCAGTAGCGTTATAGTAAATGATTTATTTAACAGCTGTATTAACTCCACAAAGTTTTTAATTATTTTATACGACACCTCAAAAACCAAAGCTTTCACCTATTTTCCAATTCCTGCCACAAACATACCCATATATCTCCAAAATAAGATAATACAATTTCAACAGCCTGTATCACCCATCTTCAGGCATGAACGTCAATATCGGAAGCCGTAGGATGTTACCAGTGAATGACAACATGGCGGCGCGTGCCGATCATTCCCGGACATTCCCGAACTGCGTCGAATTAACTTAGGGCTACCATATGAGTGATATACTTGATTAATTTTAATCGGTTCCCTCTATTCGAACATAATAATTCAAAACTAGAACCAAATATACTGAATTGCACACTAAATACGCACACTATATAAATCAAACTGAGTATCAGTTTTATGGCTTATGTAAAACTGTTTGAACAGAATGATCATCTAGCCTAGCGCTCGCCGGCCGCTGCCCCGGCAACGCTCGCTACGCTCGCTCGGCTCGCGCGCTTTATTGTCACAGTTCTAACCTAACCTAACCAACTGTATTTGGAGTTCCCCGAGTTGGGTCTGGGTGATAGAACATGTTTTGATGAATAGGTAGTTTAATTGTAGAACAGTCATTTTTCTGATTTGCAATAAGTAAATTAAATGTGCAATAAGTAAATTAGAGGAGATTCTTAAGTTTGCGTAATTTTTAAACAGAAGTTCAATTAAGAATATCCCATTTTAATCGATCTATGTATAAAGCTGAGGAGATGAATGTATGTTTGTATGCGTTAATCTCTGTAACTATCAGTATCCCAAATGTAAAGAATTGACGTAAGTAAACGCTGTGTCAATGAATTGGCACAGCGCCTCTGCCGGAATACTCATGGTACTAATTTCTCCCTAACATTATAGTTAACGCAAACGCATTAGTAAGCGTTTTATTAACGTCAATTCTTTACACACGGGGTACATTCTTGAGTTAAAGTTCGGACCGAACATTTTCAGAACCGGGAGAGTACCTATCATTAAATATTATAATATAACCCCCTAATTCATAATCGCTTTTTAACTAAATCAGTGTAATAGTATGCCCCGTCTTACTCTTTCGATCACCAAATGTCATCTGTCAGATAAATACTTCGGAATTTTAGCTAATCGACGTTTGATAACTTTATTATGAATAAGGGGTTAGGTTATATATATTTTTTTATTATTTTATTACAGAAATATATTACAACTGAGATATTTTTTTAACTAGTAGATTTCTAACTTGGGATTGATTAATAATGTGCGTGTAATGTCATGAATTAGCGTACGTAGCGTACATAGTACGCAGTAATGGCCGGATGTTAGCGCGCTAATTTGCTAATGGCATTATTAATGTCGTTAGACGTTAGGTGATAACTCAAATCAAATGATAGTGAGTGTGGCCACCTATTTAGTGCATAGTTTAGTGCATCATTTATTAGGTACCCGTTAATTGTTCCGATAATTGGACGTTAAGCATCACGCAAGTGAAGCATAAAGAAAATTCATATTAATTTCAAATTGAACATTCAATCAATTCCACAATTTTTTAAAACCTATATTAGACCTTTTTTGTAAGATTAAGGGACACACTAGCAATTAAATTTATTAAAGCAACTAAATTCGTCTGATTAAGGGGATATGTCAACCTGAATAATTTGTATACAAAATAACGATAATCTTTTACAAAACACCCCAAAGTTAACAATGGGTGCGTCAAATTTAAATCCATAAATAAGCTCAAACCTCAAAAGGGTGGCATGACAGGAAATTGTTGCAAAATATTGTCCCTGCTCCTTTAAAAGGGGTGAATGAGAAACGCAATTTTGAACTTTATTAGCTTAATGCTACGCCTTGTGACTTATGGCTTGTTGTTTTAATAATTTCTACAAGGTAATTTCGACTTTATGTCTGGATGTTAAGAGTTTATGTACACTGTAATGTTATGTTGGCAAAAAGAGCGTATTAGGGTTGAAATTCCAATGTTTTCTTTGTTAACATTTTCTAAGTGTCAAGTGATTTTATATTTGGTTCCCTCTCAGCACAGGTGACATAGAGATAAGTAACGTCAATTTATAAGTGTCAAAGTCACAAGTCGCGTAATGTGACATGTTTTGACAGTAGACAGCTTTGCCATTGTATCGTACTTGCTTTGTAACCAATTCAAACATGAATTATAAATGTGCCGATGCATACTGAACCCAGCGCTAAATATTTGTATTTAATTTTTTTTATCGTTACGTCCCCACAAGATTTTATTATGTAAAGTCGAAGTTACTAAGTCATATTCACATTTATGTTTATCAACTATCATAAATAAATTATTTACATAATTTACAAACTAATATTAATACTAAAATAAGAATGATAAAAAAAATTACAATTACGGGGCGGTAAAAAATTCGTCCACATCGCTGTCAACAGGAAAAGTGCTCAGAAGGCTAGCAGCATTGCCACGTTGGATGGCAGGCAATGCCGATTCTTTGGCCATGTATTGTTTCTATTGTTCGATATTATTGCTAGTCTAATATAAAAAAAAACCGACGGGTACTTAAAAATTAACTGAAGAGAAAAACAACATCTGTAATCTATAGAGTTTTGAATATAACCTGAATTTTATAAGGTATTCCAATTTCCTCAAGTCTGCCGCTGCTTCCGATTGACGGTAAGGTTCCCAGCAGGCAGGCCAGTAGCATCATAGATTATGCACCAAGAGGATAAAGGAGTATCTTACGTAACGGCCGACATATTGGACACTGAGCGTAATGAGGTACTCTAGCTAAACTGTAGCTAGTAGCAAGGGATCTAAAAAAAAACAAACACCGTTTTTGTTTCACATTCTGTCTTCGATTAAATATTTGATCGAAGCATTCTGTACAATCACATTTTTTTGTGTTATGACCAAAGGTCGGAATTAGGGAGAGTTATTTACACTGATTTCATACAACGAAAGAATAAAGTGGATATGCATCAAATCCCGAGATTAATTTTAAAGTGCAGAAAAATCCCGTATTTTGATTAAATAAAAAAAACTTTTTTATTTAATAAATTACGGGATTTTTCTCCATCCGATGTCGAATGGTTTAAATTGTGTAAAAGTAAATAACTATTACTTTTACACAATTTCAACCATCCGAAATCGGATGTCCGAAGTTGCAAAATTCCAATGCGCACACGCACGATGTTGCCACATTTGTAGTTCGCACAACATATCTTGTGATTGTCTTATCTATCTGTGAGGTTTTTATTATTATTTATTTGTCAGCAACAACAGCCAGAGATATAAAGCAAGACTTAACAAACATGTAAATGAATTGGCAAAAAACCTCTTGAACACAAGCGACAATGTAATGCGCCTGAAAAGATGGCAAATACTGGACCTAGACCAAAGAAACTAAATTTCTTTTACCCTTTACGGTGTCATTTAATGGAATGACACCTACACCCCTGATACCTCGACCACATCTGATTATGGCTAAGGAGCAGATAGCAGATAAAGGAGAAAAAAATATATATATTTGTAATATTGTTGGCCACACTGGATTGTATTATAAATCCCGGGAAATCCCGAGAAGATCCATATCGATATATCAACATTTCGATGCAAGTACATAAATAACTCTAACTAATTCCGACCTCTGGTTATGACTATAGTGGCCAGTTTGATTTTCGAATAAATGTCTCTTTACAATGCCCGTATCTATGCTCTGAGTTATATGAATTTTAACGTTCCAAAGAATCATGGCGAGATCCATGCATTGATTTGTAAAAATAAAACATTTTACGGGTTTTGAATCACTTCCAGTGTTGAGATTACATTACCAGCAACATATTAATATACTTGAAATATTTTATGAACCCCGCAAAACATAACAATAACATAACGGTTTTGGCTGCGATTCGCCGGCATGGCATAGAATGTCACATTTTTATCCCTTAAAATATTTTACCTCAAGTCATACAGGGTGTATTTCGCATGGTAACGCAAACTTCGCGAAAAGGCTACACCTAATGCCACTAATCAAACTGTGAAAGTCATTCACCTCGCTAATGATCGGTTATAGAAATTGTCATTTTCGAGCGCGCAATGTATTGTGAACAACGCGATTTAAACGCGCGATAACGTTGTGACTACGTAGTATGTCGCTGACTGCAGGCGAATATCGCCATAAGACACCGTTTCTAGTTTTATTTACATTGTTACTTTTAGTGAAAGTAATGAATTAATAACTTATTTATTTTAAATCTCTTTGGGTTAGGTAAGAATAACGATTATGAACAGTCTAAAGTAAAAAAAACTCAAAAAAAAAAAAAACTTGGGAAAAACCGACGAAAAATTCCAACACCATGTCATGTCATGTCATGTTGGAATTTTTCGTCGGTTTTTCCCAAGTTAAAATTTTTTTTTTGAGTTTTTTTTTCCAGAATCATGTCCTGGACCCATGGTATCCGTTTGTGCGGCGATGTCCTTTACACGCTGTATATTACTTAGGCACCAAAGCTCAATTTTATTATAACGTCATTCAAGAAAGATCAAGAAAGATTTTTTGTACAAATCTCACCATGATTCTTTGAATCACATTATGTCCCTTGGGATTATAAAGCCTTTGCTTTACGTTGAGATTGTTTGATATGTAATTGTACATAATCGAGCAGGTAGTGTGAAAAACCTATTACGCTACATAATTTCTAGACTCGTCAAAATTTTGTCTGATGCAGACCCCCTTCTCAATCGAAGGTCCTTTATAAAAAAAATCTAAACCTTCGTTTTTCAACAATATTAACCCCTGTGTAAATGCTTTCTTTTGTTAAATGGTTTAAATAATAAGTGAAAGCGATTAAACACAATATGTTTGGCTGTCTAATGATTCAATCCTGTAATTGAGGATCATGGCCAACCCTACGTCTAGGTCTTTTTTCTTCTTTGCTCTCACCATCGCAGGGTTGAATTTTTGCACCACTCAGCTTTTTAGTATGGATCGTCTGAAATACTCAGTAAATGCTAGTTTTCATATCCTGCTTGATATTCGTCAGCTATGAAGTCTATAGCCTTCTTCTCCTCTTTGTAGCCATGGAAAGGCATCATTTCATATTAATCTGGACTGTATAACTCAAGACGGTAACTTTAGGAAGAATCTAGACTTAGATGAGTTTAGTCGTAGTAATCAAAGTTTATACTTTACCCTTTGGTAGTAATGCCTTTCCTAAACTTTTTGAATTGAAAACTCTTAGGAGATCAGTGATGATCGTAGTGGCTATAAAATAAAGCTATGCAATTTTTTAAGTTTTATTTATTTCGGTTGTCCAAGGATCCCTTGGACACAAGCTCTTAAAACAAGGTTAAAATAACCTTATTTGTCCCGTTTTGACGCCGGATGTCAAAGAAAGACAAAAGTCAAATAACATTATAGTAATATTGTTTTAAGAGCTTGTTGTTCGCCCTCTGATGTTATCGTAGTTTATCGCTAGTCACTCATTACTTATACTAACGGCCCCTGTGACTGACACCTCTAAACAAGAGCCTACCCCCTTGCAAATATCTCTGAGCGATTCCAAATGATGCACGTATTATTGAAAATTTTTCTTTTTCACATTCCCAATGGGGTGCCTACATCATTTGGGATAACAAATGCATTCCTTTTTTGAATTCTTCGTGCTAAAGACGTGGATAAATTCTATTTTTATTTTTTTTGGTAAAGTATTGTCAAAGGATTTTTCTGTCTACGATTTTAAAATTATGCTTTTAGGAGAGAATCATGTGTAATAATGTTGGATATAGTATCACGAACAAAAACGTCGACGGGTGAAAAATATCTCACACATTATTTGGAATAAAAATTCGTATTCAAAATTATAACAAGACTTGAAGACGATTTTCTTGCGATTATTCGCTTTTAGAAAATCTTTTTGTAAATTCGATACCTATATTCATAATTTCGATGATATTATGCTTGCAGGTCAAATACAGGATAGCAGCATCGCTTATAAAAACCAACAAAGCTCTCAGAAGTGGAGGAAAAATATGCTTTTATCTATGCAATTTACAAATACTATCATACTACCTACCTATTTATTATCATGTATACATACAAATAAATATAAGGACGTTAAGAACCCTAGTTGGACACATGGAGCATTATTATTCAGATGCCCAAAGACCGATCCTTAGAAATCTTTTTTTAATCAGAGCATTAAAAATTAAGAGGAAAGGATGGCTGCAAGAAATTTGAAAAATAGATTTTGATCATATCTATTGCTGTCGCACTGTACCCGAGCTATCCCGCCCGAGGGCGATAGAGTCAACTACAAATTGGACCGATTATTATCATCATCATCAGCCTATAATGTCCCACTGCTGAGCACAGGCCTCCTTTCACAAATGAGGGTGAAAGGGAATGGGACCTATTTACATATTTAAATTAGACGAAATCGCTATTTTGTAATCCCCGGTTTCCTCTTCCAAAACTGGATCGATTAAAAAAAACAAGAATCATAATAAGAAGGCTTTGTCTTTGCTATGTCTGTCAGTTTTCTTTAGTTTTTTTATATTCGTCAAATTTGTTCGCTGGACGTCTGATAAGGGCGTTAAAAATGGTAAGTTTTTGTGATTTTAGAAGGCTCCTAATTCTTATACACTCCATAGGTCCATACAGTTGTACCTATGGATTGCATTATCCAGAGAGGAATCTGAGTTTTACGTTTTTATGAAACAAACGCCAACATAACCTCTTAAGCTTTTTTAATAAATTGGTAAATTAAAAAGTCTTGTACATATATACGCACTCTATTATTTTATTTTATTTCTTTAACTTCGGTGCGGTTGGTGTCCAATAATATTTCTCATAAGCTTTATCCCAAAACAGATATCTCTCTGTAAAATTGTATTTCTTCATCTTTAGTTCGTCACCTATTTCTAAATAGCTTCGATCTTTTTCCGTATATTTTGACCATTTCACATTTATAAGTGAACTTTCAAACGCTGTGGGGTCACTGGAAAAAACAAATTAAAATTTGTGAATACAATTGAAAACCAGATGATTTCTAGGATCTTTTGTGCCATCAACTTAGACTACGTCACAGACTACGTTATGGTGATATTGAAGTTTAATGAAATACCATGAAATGTAAAAAAAAAACATCAGCTTATAGGTCTAATCGTAGATGTTACCAGCTCAGAAGGAGCCAAAAGTCATCATGCTATTACTGCAATTATTTTTTCTACCTAGCATGTACGATGCCCAAAATCTTTTTACCACTCATTCGTGGGAATACGAATTGAGGTACATTTTATCTCCTTAGTTTTAGTTGATTATCTGATATTATATTTTCATATATTCAAGACCAGCTAAATTTAAATGAAATATCTTTCATCATCATCATATAAGCCCATGGATATCCACTGCTGAACATAGACCTCCCCCATTGATTTATACTTCAAACGATTCTGAGTCGCTTGCATCCAGCGGCGCCCAGCGACTCTGACCAGGTCTTCGGTCGTTCCGCGCTTTCCAGTACGCCTATTCACTCATATTTAGATAATAATACTAATTATACTTACTCATACTTCAAAAAATCTGACCACATAGTTGTCATACGGTCTCTCGTATCCAAATCACTTAATTTCGTTGTAAAACCAAAGAAATCCAAAATATAAGACGTCTGGTCCCTATGACTGGCCCCTGATATTTTATCCATAAACATGTGTTTCATACTCAATTTACCGTTATAAGTGAATTCGTATAAAAATAGAGGTTCCGTAGATTTTGCTGCATGGAGTCTGGCAGATTTCATTATTGCGTACTTAAACATAGAATCTGAGAAGTAATCTATGTATCCTTGTACAGTATCATGAGAAACTTCGTCACCTTTGAAGTAATGTTTGAATATTTCTTTGATAAAATTTTCTTTTTCTTTGTTTTCTTTAATAGATATATCTACTGGTAGAAAATCTGTAAATTTTTCATTCATCAGGTCACTCCATTCATTGAATTTAAGTGTTCTACTTATACCTTCCATATTGGAGAAACCAGTTAGTATGGGGATTTTTTTGTATTGACCTTTGACCATGATATCAAGTGGGGATTCAGTCAAAAATGGTTCAGTGTTTGGATAAACATTTTCAATACACGGTGCGAAACCAAATGTCGCGTTGGTCAAGAAAAAGTTAAGACTTCGTGGAGCAAAACGTTCCGGAGAACTTTCAAGCAGGAATTCGCTTAAATCTTTAAGGTTTCCAGTATCATTAAAACCAACTGAAATTGCTATATTTTTTGCTGTGTTTATAGGATCTCTATTTATTGCAAATGGTGATAGAGCTGACCCACTTTCCAGTATCAGCTTATCGATCAAACCTTCGGTTTGTTTAGATATAGCTAGCAATTCTGCCATGGTAGCACCAACACTAAATCCTGCTAGAGTTACTTTATTTGGGTCTCCACCAAACTGTTTAATATATTTGCTAACCCATTTCAAAGCCGCAAGTTGGTCTTTCAGCCCTGCATTTCCTGGTATATCTTCTGTTCCAAGGCAAGCGAATCCTATTGCACCCAGTCGATAGTTAAAACTTACAGTAATGACATCATGCCTTGCTAAATAGTGAAATTTAGCCATATTACCGTTTCCACCTGCAAACGCACCACTGTGGATGTAAACTATAACTGGAACCAAATTGTCTTCACTGGCTACTTCAGGAACCAGTAGATTTAATTTAAGACAATCCTCTTCTCCATATATCATTATATCTTCAATTTTTTCATTATCAGTAAGGTAGACTTGTGGACAAACTATGGAAGTTATGTTGGCATTTAAGACGCCTTCCCATGGCTTTACTGGTAATGGAGCCTGGAAATAATAAAGTAAATTTGATTATTGTACCTTCACCTAATGATAAAGGCAGAATATTTCTGGAACTTCTGTGTTGTCTCCTAGTTTCTATAAATAAAGCAATTATAACTTAATCGTAAGTGACGTAACGGAAGTCGTTGCTCCGAATCTTATAGATTTGAGCTTTGAGTGAAACGATAGCATGACGGTATAGTATTTTTTAATACCGTCAGTTTGACTGACTGGTGTATTCTGGCAGTTGCAGATACAATTTCTACTCAGTTTTGTGTGCTTATCGCCCTTATTTGTATCATCTCTTGGGTATCATATGAAAGAGCTTAATATGTGCAATTCAAAATAGGTTTTTATTTTCTTTTAATCATAATCATTATTCAGCATAAGTCCAAAAATATACTGATACATAGTTTGCTGAGTTAGTATGCTGAAAATATACCTTTCCCTCTTATCTCCAAAGTTCACTAAGCGAAAATCTGAAATAATTACAGTTCATGAACAATGAACCCTCGGCTCGCGAGTCAGATTCAGACTTGCACTTGGCCGATTTTATATATATAGAGATACATTTCTTACCTTATATTTATCACGACCAGTTGGCGCAGTAGCATACGGTACACCATAAAACTCATAGAAATCCCCATTCCAATATTTTTCACCTTTCACACTCCCAATATCTAAATGTACCGTCTTATAATCGCCTTTTGAAAGTACACTAACAATAAATAAATTTAAAAGTAGTACAAGAAACATGACTGTTTTTGCTAAAATATAAATCTGAATTCTCGATTTATCGCTAATTACTTCATAGCGTGATAACAAATGATAATGTAGTTACATCATTATCTTGATAATTTGGGCCACGCAAGTGATACTAAACATATTTTTCGATTTAAGTATCTACTTATTCAAAAATGAGTACTAAGTGATAACATATTATTTATGACTTAAAATAAACCTAATATTATTTTGAACACAGAAAGGGGGAGAATTACACATAAAAGATTATAAGTAAATAATACACGAAATTTTGGTCGCTATCTATAGGTGGAGTGCCTAAAAGACTAGCTAATTTACCCCGCTGGATAAGGCTTAAGCTCTGACCGAGGTACGAGCTTATGTTTAACTAACCACCAGATTTAGTAAAATGTTACGGTAAAAAAATATATTATATATTGCCAAAAATAGTTAATGATCGCCAAAATTAACCAACATTTTAACGTGAAGTTAGAACCCAAATTATGATTGTTTAATCCAAAAATTGTTAATTACTACCAAAAATTTACACAAAACACAAACTTGCATCTAGCGTTCGCCGCCACTACCGCGGCACCGCTCGCTTCGCTCGCTCGGCTCGCGTACTGATTGTCACAGTCCAACTGTATTTTGAGTGTCCCGAGTCGAGAAATAGCGCAACAATTTCCTCATTAAAATTTGGTGATAATTTACAAATGTTGGTGATCATTTACTAAATTTGGTTTCATAGTACAATTTTAGGTAGGTAAGTTTATTGGTCACGAAATTATTTTTGATGTTTATTATATTTTCTCCTGATTAAGAATATAAATTACTTCTTCGAGAATTATACACACAAAAACTAAAACTTTCACAATTTTTATTTTTTTGATTTTAATTAAAACTATTTTGTCACATCAGTTATAATGTGCGATGGATTCCAATAATATTTTTCATATACTTTATTCCAAAATTGATATCTTCTTTCAAATAAATCTGTCTTCATTTTTAATTGATGTCCTATTTCTAAATGATTAGGTTCTCTTTCTGAATACGTCGTCCATTTTAATTCGATCAAAGCGCTTTCATATGCCGTTGGATCTCTGAAAAAGGAAATATTAATTTTGTTTATAAAAGTGAGAAAGTACTTGATAAATACTTGGATAAATTTCACATACTCATATTTCACAAAGTCAGTCCACATGGTAGTCATTCGATCTCTCATATCCATATCTCTATATTTCTTTGTGACTCCAAGGAAATCCAAAATATAAGCACTTTGGTCCCTATGACCAGCCCCTTTAATTCTATCCATTTGACTATGTTGCATATTCAAGTCTCCAGTGTATTTAAATTCATATAGAAATACTGGCTTATCAGATTTAGCTGCATGAAATTTTGCAGATTTCATTATTGCATATTTAAACATAGAATCTGAGAAGTAATCTACATATCCTTGTAAAGTTTGGTAAGAAATCTCTTCGCCATTGAAATAATGTTTCATTATATCTTTCAAGAAAATTTCTTTTTCTTTATCGTCATCGAAATATAAATCAGCAGGCAAAAATGGTGCAAGATTTTTATTCATTTCATATTTCCATTCAGCAAATTTTACTAATCTACTTATGCCTTCCATATTTGAGAAACCCGTTAAAACTGGAAGTTTCTTATAGTCCCCAGATTTTAAAATATCTATAGGAGATTTGGTCAGAATGGCTTCGCTTCCTTTAAGTTCGTTTTCAATACATGGTGCAAAACCAAAAGTGCTATTGGTTGAATAGAAAATCTTACTTTTAATAGCTAGATCTAAATCAGTTGCATTAAGTAAGAATTCATTTAAATCTTCAACGCTCCCTGTATCATTGTAACCAATAGATATAGCTATATTCCTTGCTGTTTCTAATGGCTGTCTATTTACTGCGAATGGAGATAGAGCTGATCCACTTTCCAAAATTAGTTTATCGATTAAACCATCAGATGATTTTGACAATGCTAACAATTCTGCCATAGAAGCACCAACACTATACCCTGCAAGTGTTACTTTATTTGGATCTCCACCAAACTTCATAATATATTTCTTGATCCATATCAAGGCTGCAAGTTGATCTTTCAGAGCAGCATTTCCAGGTATGTCTTCAGTACCAAGACAGGCAAATCCTATTGCTCCTAATCTGTAATTGAAGTTGACTGATATGACGTCATGTCTTACTAAATATTGTGATTTACCAACATTTCCGTGGCTTCCAGAAAATGCACCGCCATGAATGTAAACTATAACTGGTACTAAATTGTCTTCATTAGCTACTTGAGGAACTAGAAGGTTGATGCGAAGGCAGTCTTCTTCTCCATGAAGCATCATTTTTTCTTCATCATTGCTTTCTGTCACATAGACTTGTTGACAGACTATTATATTTTTGCCAGCTTCATAAATTCCTTCCCATGGTTTTATTGGTAGTGGGGCCTAAAATAATATATAATATTATATCTTGCGATTTAAAAATAGTCGAAGAAGTAACCTGAAATGGCAATGGTCGAACGATATCAAACGAAGAGTCGATGCAGTGGGGTGGCGTAAGGCGTGGGCGACGTGGGCCACCGTCTACGGCCTCGCGACCCAGGGTCCCGAAAATTTATGCATTACATAGAAGCCGCGAACGCACCAAAAATCTTCCCCACTAAA
The DNA here is from genome assembly GCA_951394255.1 of Polyploca ridens. Classification (NCBI taxonomy): domain Eukaryota; kingdom Metazoa; phylum Arthropoda; class Insecta; order Lepidoptera; family Drepanidae; genus Polyploca; species Polyploca ridens. The sequence goes on from OX596262.1 coordinate 2,644,342, forward strand.
TGGGCCGCGCAAAATGAATCTCGCCCACATAAAATTTTGGTCTTACGCCGCCACTGAGTCGATGCACGAAAGGAAAGAAAGACACGCTTAAAATAAAGTATTATTATTTAATAAACACAATAACCTATCAAATTAGGTAATTATCTTTGTATCCTAAATTAATCAAACACATAAAATGTTTTAGCTATGTTTAAAAGAAACTATTCTACTTACTTTAAACCGATCTCTTCCAGTCGGTGCACTGGCGTAAGGTATACCATAAAATTCATAATAATCTCCATTTTTACTTTTCTCACCTACAACAGTTCCTACATCTAAATTCACTGTTTTAAATGCATCTTCTGTCAAAACACCAGCAATAATACTCAATAATATTATATAAAACATGGCTGCTACAATAAAATAAATAAGAGTTATAATACGTAATCAGTAATTAGTGGACGCATTGATAAATATAGATAGTATGTTAACACTTAGATTATCTTTAGGCCACGCTACGGACTATTATTGCTCCAATCTTTATGTCTGTTGATGTAACACGTACTTCTGCTTTTTGATAGCGTATCTGCTGGTATTGACATTTTTGCGAGCCCGTTGATTCGAAGATGGGACGCGCGTCCTATCACAAAAAAAAGAATTCTAGGACCTGCGAGTCAACTAAAAAGTAACATAAAAAAGGAGAAGCTTTACAATTCCTCTGTCTTATTTTTTTAGAAAGTGTTTTTCCTAAAATTCTCAACGTAACGCTTTTACGAAAACATTATGTGATATACTAATATTAATTAGTCATCGACAATTGTTAAAGTAGGCATAAATGAATGCATGATCGTGTCACATATCCTAAGGGTTATATTATATAGTACATACAATATACATTAGACATTGAAAATAGAAAAATTAAAAGACTTATAAACGACGCTAAAATACAATTGATTTTGGAGACGGGTTTAATTTATTTGAAAAAAGGGTATGTACAAATGTATTGTTAAAAGTTAAAAATGATGTTTGCCTTGCTTGGGGACATTTTAAGCACTACTTGTACGTAGTATTTATATACTCTGAGGCACTACTGACAAAACAATTTAAACTTAGCTGAATCTGTCCCCATAGGTTTGGTAAATCTTATTTATTCTCAACTGTACTAAAACAATATTAGATGCATAATATTTACAGCAAAAAATCTACCTATTTTGTAGTAATTTTCGCTTTAAAATCTATTCCTAAATAGGAGTTTTATTAGAACTGTTAAGATAGCTGCTCTTTATTTTAAAAAAGTAAATTCTACGTCTAATGGAAGGCCTCGCATCTTTTCAAAGCCCAACCATAAGCTTATAATATGATTTATTGATAAGGAAAAATTCTCTCAACATCTAAAGCCACACAAATCATAAAGTATCATTACGGTAAACACATAAATAGAAATATATTCGGTGTGAAAAGCGAGGCCATGGCGTACGGAAAATATATTATCATAAGATATCCAGTACGGGTACATTTCTTGTGTCCGGTGGCCAAGTGCTGTTTGTGAATAATGTTTTATACTGTACGATATATTTGCCATAGAAAGTAGTTGAGAATTAATAGGATCCGATACTCACAGATAGGCTACAAGCAATTTTTTTGTAAACCAAAGAGGTTAATTAATATGAGATATTTAAAAAAAAATTGCTCCTATCTCTCGGTTTTCCTGAAGGATCTAGCCTTCTTTCTTTCCTCCGTGGATCTAACAAGTATTGGAAGTAAAGATTCCTGTCTATACAGATCGTTGTTTTGGTCAGCGATGCTAATGATACTGATGCTAAAAAATAATAAAAAAAATACTTTATTTTTTTATAATAATAAAAATAAAAATAATATTAATTGGAAAATCATATAATAAGTGTCGTAATACTCAACGGGAGTGCGTGGGATTACAGGGGTGGGGCGAAGGCGGCTTGCGCCTAGCTCTAGTCTGTGTACGTGCCTAGTGACCGTTGCGGTAATTTTAGTTCAAATTTAATAAGGTATTTCTCAATGTATTTACAGTATTTAATGGAATTAAGGCCATTTTTGGAAAATACATTTTTGTACTACCGCCCCTGGGTAGCTCGTCGTTGACCAAAAACACATGCTGTATATCTTATATGCTAAATTTAATAATTTTGGTTTGAAGCATAAAAACATTCACGTTTATAATACCAGTAAAATATAGAGATAGATAATGCAAATACTTTTGATCACTCAATCTGCTAGTGTTGTCCAATTATATCCGAACACACGATACGATCCATCGTATCATGATTGTAAGGTCTAAATCACCCGTCTCGTCTCTTTATGTGGAATATATTCGGTTTAGTAGGTTTCCATGTAGACCTGTGCATAAAATATGTTATTCCCACTCACACAGTTCTGTGACGTTGGATATTATATGTTTTGCTGGCTACTGTCTACATTCATAAATCTTGCAAATACAAACAGTTTTTATTGTAAAACTGTTTTTAGGAACGGTAACATCTGTGTTTGTTCTGTGTTTTGTTGCATAGTATTTTTATTAAAAGTTTAAAAAACTATATTCAGGTACAGTTTATTTTTGGACTATATATAATATGAGGAGAAATGAAAGCCACGTCACTAAAAAAGTTAGAATATAAAAGTGGATGGATATACGGGAAGAGGAAGACCGAAAAAGAGATGGATAGATTGTGTGAAAGTTGACATGGGTAAGAAAGGAGTGAATGCTAGTATGACGGATAGAAGAGACGAATGGAAGAAGCGTACATATTGCACCGACCCCAAATGATTGGGAACAGGGCAGGCAGATGATGGTGATGACAGGTACTAATGATTAGCGTAGATCAAACTGGCATACGACCAGAAAAACTTTCGTAAATCAGATTATACTTTTTTTCTGTCAGAGTATTTGTACTTATCAAATATTTTGTTTAGGTACTCAATACATAAACCAGATAACAACATAACAAACAAAAATAAGTTAGGCGACTTGACGCTAAAGATTTCTCACTTAGCTCTATTGCAGCAAATAAATAAATAGTAACATAATAGGTATTGCAAAAAAGAAATAAATAAAACATTTATTACTACACACAACATTATGGAGATAAACAAACAAAAACAAAAATTACAAACACAACAGTTCCATAATGTGTGATGTCGAAAACGACTACCTTAGTACTCAGAGTTTAGTACGTTAGAACTGATATTTAATAAACTCAACTTTTTTTAAAGTAATAAATCACTCTTATTGTCAGTCTAGGAGAGTAAAAACAAAATTTTCCGTATAATATTACAGTGAAAATACTCTGCAGTGAGCGGTGAGAGCGTTCGTATGTTCCAACTAGTGTATAGGAGAGCCGACACAAAATTGGTTTATGTACTAAGTGTAACAGACTTTGTCCTGCACCGGAATAACTTCGCACAAAGCATTTACTTTTGTTTATTTGAGCACTTCATTGTTTATGTGATTTGCGTGGACGATGAGGTTGCAAATTATTATATTTGGTATTTAGGATTTTCGCACATAATGGAGAATAAGTTTAGTTTCATCATATCAGCCCATGGATGTCCACTGCTGAACATAGGCCTCCCCCATTGATTTCCACTTGGAACGGTTCTGTGCCGCTTGCATCCAGCGGCGCCCAGCGACTCTGACCAGGTCGTCGCTCCACCTGGTGGGAGGTCGTCCCGCTCGGCGCTTTCCAATACGGGACGACCTCCCAAGTTTAGTTTATAACACAGCAAATATACAAAATACAATCTGTTTATGTAAAAATCCACGAGGCTGCCGATCATCGGTAAGGTCCCCAGTCCAGGCTTTGGATGGCCGAGTTAATGCGTCAGCGGAAAAAGCTTTCTGGTGACCTGTCTCCTGAGACCTCGATGAGTTTTGACATACTTCCAAATCGGCGAGTATTGGACCCACAAACAAAGAGAATATAACCACAGTAGAATATATTTTTGCACCGTGATATAACGCTACGCCAAGAATCTTATATGTAATTGGGCTACGCTAACGGAGATTTTTTTTTAAATGTCTATCGTGACATCAATATCATCAATCTATTATTATATGACTCTTTTTATCTCTTCAGCTACTTTGAAGTCTATGTTCTAAGGTTTCATATGTATCCAACATAACGCTAACAAAAAGTCAGTACCTATCTCAAGAAATTTTCATGCTCCAAAAATCCTTCTCGGAAAAATCATAAAGCTACTAATACACCATGGCATAAAGAAACTTCTGTCTCCCGGGGAACAAGTGAATGATAACTGTAATTAAATTCAAATAGGTACGCAGTTACCGAATATAATTAAAAAATATATTCGCGTGTCGGTCCGGGTAGAAATTTATCCGGGCCGTTTCTAATTGGTCGAAACTGTAATTTCCCGGAGGGCGAGATGGTCCAAGGCATGAGAGGACTCGTTTTTAATTATCAAAATCGCTTATTATATGAGATCATAACTCCCGCCTGCACATCATCATCTTTCTGTCTGATTCTTGATTAACGAGATTATTGGATCTCTCTTAAGAGGAAAGGATGGCTGCAAGAAATTTGAAAAATAGGTTTTTACCATATCTATTGCTGTCGCGCTGTGCCCGAGCTATCCCGCCCGAGAGCGATAGAGACAACTACAGCTTGGACCGATTATACCTATTTAAATTAGACGAAATCGCTATTTCGAAATCCCCGGTTTCCTCCTCCAAAACTGGATCGATTTAAAAAAAAAACAAGAATCATAATAAGAAGGGTTTTGGCTATGTCTGTCGGTTTTCCTTTGTTTTATTATATTCGTCAAATTTGTTCGCTGGACGTCTGGATAAGGGCGTTAAAAATGGTAAGTTTTTGCGATTTTAGAAGGCTCGTAATTCTTATAATAATTAATTTATGGAGAAAAACACAACCGAGGGACATACAGTGGTACCTACAGATTGCATGGTAAAATAATCATTGCTCTAGTGTCATTATCCAGAGAGGAAACTGAGGATTACGTTTGTATGGAACAAATGCCACCAGCATTTCCTCTTAATACATTCACCTAATAATCCAGCGCAATCGGACAGATATGTTATTGATTGTGGTGGAGGCAGATAACAACAAAGCAAGTACAGAAGAAAAAAAGTTCAGTATCTGTAGTCCTAGTCTCATAACTCTTTGCATACATGATGTCATCTCCCACACAATACATTCACTTTATTTTGGGCTCTACGCCTTATATAAAATGAGTAGCATTTAAATAATAGGCTGTAAAATATAGCCACATAAAAGCGGTTCTTATTGCTAAGCCTTTAAAGCTCTTAAACAGATACGTTTTCTTTACTATTATTTAATCTGGCAACTATTTCTTGGTAATCAGGTCATTAAATTCGTTAGTTATACAGAATGGAAACTTCCAGTCAACATTTTTGAAACCTAAGTCGGGCTTGTGACACGCTCTATAACGCGAAAACATTCAGACTTTTCATTGAAAAGATCAAACATGCTGGATTAAAATGTATAAAAAAAAAATATTTCTAAACTTATTCCATAAAAAAGTTGTGCAGCCCGATGAATCCAACTTAGTTTTTGAGTCCCACCCAGTAATTTTCAAGCTTTTGAAAATTTCGAACAATCGCTATCGCTTCTTACTTAGCCTACAATGGAAACCAAACCGATGATATAATTCTCTAACCGGCTGAGTTATTCGCTAATGAGCTCCAGTAATGGGGTTAATTTTGATTACCATTAACCGTTCCTTCATAAATTGGTTCTTTCTATCGTATTTCTTATTGAAAATGTTAGCCTTTTGTTATTTTAAGTTCTTGATGAACTCTTACAATGGCTAAAAGATTGCGTGCAATAATAGAAATGCTGATAAACAAGCGATAGAGATGCGATATATATTTTTATAGCTATAAATATACAGGGCGTCCCACGGCTATGCCACATGGAGGGAAAGTCCCTTAAATATTGTAGATGGAATATTTTACTGAAAGAAGACATTATTTTAATTTAAAAAACTATTTTAACTGCATTCATAGATTTTTAAATAGTTGCATTGTTGAACCGGGAATCGAACCCGTTACATGAGAAAAATAATTACTTAAGTAGCTTTATCATACCGATCGAAAGGCTTCATCATAAGGATAATTTTTTACTCAATAACATAGTCTCAGAAATAAAAGGAAGACCGCGAATTTTAACATTTGATGTGAAATTTTGTTCAGAAAAATGAAAAGCTGACATTTCCGTAAGGACATAGGTACAACTAACATTACTATGTACTACTCAATGAACAATCTCAATAAACACTTTCTTCCCTGGATTTGGACAAATGGACAAATAAGATGGCCGCCGAGATCCCCAGATCTAACCCCGTTGGTTTTTTTTTATGGGGTTATGTAAAAATTTGGTTTACAAGAACCAGTATAAAAGTGTCCACGAGCTACAAACAGAACTTGCATTATTCTAAATATCCACCACAATAAGATCAAAAAATAGCGAAATAATCAAAAGAGTGCGACTTTGTATTCAAGAGGAAGGGACTCATTTTGAGCGTTTGATAAATTGATTAATTTTCGTCATGTTATTAAGCAAAAAATAATACTTATGATAAAGCTACAGGGTAAGTATTTTACTCATGTAACGGGTTCGATTCCCGGTTCAACCATGTAACTATTTACAAATCTATGAATGCAGTTTAAATAGTTTTTTTAAATTAAAATAATGTCTCTTTCAGTAAAATGTCCCATCTACAATATTTAAGGTACTTTCCCTCCATGTGGCATAGCCGTGGGACGCCCTGTATATATAAATGAATAGCAATCAACTTTCAAGTGGTTTTATTCGATACACTTATAATTTGCAGTTCATACATAAAAAAAAAGTAAAAAATACAAACTCAAAAATATTTCGATGTATATTTTGGTGGTGTTTTGTCGATATACAGGATGTTGTTTTGGTCGGCGTCAAGCGACCCAGGAGCGGTAGTACTGAATATATATTCCCCAAATATGGATTTATTTCCATTAAATACTGTAAATATTTTGAGAAATACCTTATTCAATTTGAAATAAAATTACCGCAAAGTAAGGTTACTAGGCACGTGCACAGACTAGAGCTAGGCGTAAGCCGCCATCGCCCCACCCCTTTACTCCCTCGTACTCCCTTTGAGTATTATGTCTACACTTTAGCTTATTACATGATTTTCAAAAAAAAAAAATTTTATTTTAATTTTTTTTTATTATTATAAAAAAAAAAAAAAAAAAAAAACTAAAAAAAAAAAAAAAACTTTATTAAGTATTTTTTTTTTATTTTTTTTAGCACCAGTATCATTTGTATTATCGACCCTAAGTCGCTCGTCGCTGACCAAAACAACGACCTGTATAGCATTCAATTACACATTCATTACACAATAATTATTGATAAGTTGACGAAAATGATTAATATATTATAACTAAATCAATTTATTAAAAAAAAAATACGATTAAATGAAAGACAACTCCTATTAAAAAAATATATTTATTAATGATTTCTTCAAAAACTATCAGTAAACTCAACGTTGTTTAAAATTAAAACATGATGCCAACAAAATTATATTTCTTCACTATTGCAGGTACCTAAAAGTAAAAATATGCTCTACGGTGGTGAGAAATTTAGGTGGATAATTTTTCAATGGACAATTTCAATCGTGCGTATAAAAAACTGAACTGCGACTGATGATGAGAAACGGAGCTAGATTTTACATCTAACAATCAGCCAATTTTACACATTTGCCTGTTTTAGTGTTCCGTACAGTAGGGACATTGCAGAAGCATTGTGGAACACCGCAAGGACCTCCATTTGGAATCATGTTGTGGACAGTTGGATTATCACAGTCTGGTTCTGCTTTCTGAGGACAGTACAGCACTGAATGCTCTCCTGAAGGACATTGCTCTAGAAGAAAAAACAGAATTATAAGATTATGTACTAAAAATCGTGATAGTGAAATTTGGGAACTTTAACTTTGAAAATATATTCGAAATATTTTAGAACATAATCCAAAAATAATAAGAAAAGAGAGGTAGAGCATAGCGTTTATTCGCTCAAAGAGCAGCTCGACTGGGGAAGTACCTTTACCTTACAGAATACCGCAGTCAAATAACTTTGTTGTGTTCCAGCGCGTGAGTAAGGTCATAAGAGCTCATTGGGGAGGGGAAAAGGTCGGTAACTCGTGAGTGATGCCTCGTGTGTTGCAAACGTCCATATGGCTACGGTAACTGCTTACCATCAGGCGGGCTCTATGCTTGTTTACAGGCGGCGTCATATAAAACAAAACTAAAAAATATTATACTTACTCGTAGGAACTCCTTGACCCTGAGCCATTGCCAAAGTGATGGCCACAGTACATAACAGAAACACAGCCTTCATTTTTGGAATTAAAACTTCAATTAACTTCAACAGCACAAACTAGAATGAAGACTTTGAAACAAACCTACTATTTATATCAATATTCTATGATCAATAAGGAAAACAGCTGAGTTACTAAAGGGGACATCAATTTGCATCAGATACGGTTATTTCCCTTTCCTAAATGATGTATGACGCTGACGTCATAAGGAGTTTATTATTTTCCCTATACTATAGCTATATTATCCCCGGTATTATACTTTTCACAAGGTGACAGCAAGTATTTTATAAAAGAGAAAGTGATTCTGAAGGAAAAAAAAAAACAGTATTATAACGCGGGCGCGTATACAAGGACACATCGCCGCGAAACGTCAAAACAAAGTCACCGCGCCCGGCGTCCTCCATGTTTTCAAACATGCTGGATTAAAATGTATAAACAAAAATTGTTTCTAAACTTATTCCATAAAAAAAGTTGTGCAGCACGATGAATCCAACTTACTTTTTGAGTCCCACCCAGTAATTTTCAAGCTTTTGAAAATTTCGAACAATCGCTATCGCTTCTAACTTAGCCTACAATGGAAACCAAACCGATGATATAATTCTCTAACCGGCTGAGTTATTCGCTAATGAGCTCCAGTAATGGGGTTAATTTTGATTACCATTAACCGTTCCTTCATAAATTGGTTCTTTCTATCGTATTTCTTATTGAAAATGTTAGTCTTTTGTTATTTTATGTTCTTGATGAACTCTTACAATGGCTAAAGGATTGCGTGCAATAATAGAAATGCTGATAAACAAGCGATAGAGATGCGATATATATTTTTATAGCTATAAATATACAGGGCGTCCCACGGCTGTGCCACATGGAGGGAAAGTCCCTTAAATATTGTAGATGAAACATTTTACTGAAAGAAGACATTATTTTAATTTAAAGAACTATTTAAACTGCATTCATAGATTTTTAAATAGTTGCATTGTTTAACCGGGAATCGAACCCGTTACATGAGAAAAATAATTACTTAAGTAGCTTTATCATACCGATCGAAAGGCTTCATCATAAGTATAATTTTTTGCTCAATAACATAGTATCAGAAATAAAAGGAAGACCGCGAATTTTAACATTTGATGTGAAATTTTGTTCAGAAAAATGAAAAGCTGACATTTCCGTAAGGACATAGGTACAACTAACATTACTATGTACTACTCAATGAACAATCTCAATAAACACTTTCTTCCCTGGATTTGGACAAATGGACTAATAAGATGGCCGCCGAGATCCCCAGATCTAACCCCGTTGGTTTTTTTTTATGGGGTTATGTAAAAATTTGGTTTACAAGAACCAGTATGAAAGTGTCCACGAGCTACAAACAGAACTTGCATTATTCTAAATATCCACCACAATAAGATCAAAAAATAGCGAAATAATCAAAAGAGTGCGACTTTGTATTCAACAGGAAGGGACTCATTTTGAGCGTTTGATAAATTGATTAATTTTCGTCATGTTATTAAGCAAAAAATAATACTTATGATAAAGCTACAGGGTAAGTATTTTACTCATGTAACGGGTTCGATTCCCGGTTCAAACATGTAACTATTTAAAAATCTATGAATGCAGTTTAAATAGTTTTTTTAAATTAAAATAATGCCTTCTTTCAGTAAAATGTTCCATCTACAATATTTAAGGGACTTTCCCTCCATGTGGCATAGCCGTGAGACGACAACTTTCAAGTGGTTTTATTTGATTCACTTATAATCAGTTCATACCTAAAAAAACAGTGAAAAATACAAACCCAAAAATATTTCGGTGTATATTTTGGGGGTGTTTTGTCGATATATAGCATTCAATTAACACACAGTCATACTCATTACACAATAATTAATGATAAGTTGACGAAAATAATTAATATAATAAAATCATTTTATTTAAAAAAAATACGATTAAATGAAAGCCAACTCCTATTTAAAAAAATATATTTATTAATTATTTCCTCAAAAACTATCAGTAAATTCAACGTTGCTTAAAATTAAAACATGAAGCCAAGAAAATTATATCTCTTCACCATTGCAGGTACCTAAAAGTAAAAATATTATGCTCTACGGTGGTGAGAAATTTAGGTGGATAATTTTTCAATGGACAATTTTAATCGCGCGAATAAAAAACTGAACTGCGACTGATGATGAGAAACGGAGCTAGATTTTACATCTAACAATCAGCCAATTTTACACATTTGCCAGTTTTAGTGTTCCGTACAGTAGGGCCGTTGCAGAAGCATTGTGGAACACCGCAAGGACCTCCATTTGGAATCATGTTGTGGACAGTCGGATTATCACAGTCTGGTTCTGCTTTCTGAGGACAGTACAGCACTGAATGCTCTCCTGAAGGACATTGCTCTAGAAGAAAAAACAGAATTTTATGATTATGTACTAAAAATCGTCATAGTGAAATTTGGGAACTTTAACTTTGAAAATATATTCGAAATATTTTAGAACATAATCCAAAAAAATAAGAAAAGACAGGTAGAGCATAGCGTTTATTCGCTCAAAGAGCAGCTCGACTGGGGAAGTACCTCCACCTTACAGAATACCGCAGCCAAATAACTTTGTTGTATTCCAGCGCATGAGTAAGGTCACCAGAGCTCATTGGGGAGGGGGAAAGGTCGGAACCGCGTGAGCAGTGTCTCCATATGTAAATCGGCATTTACCGTGTTGCAAGGGTAAAAATACCGTGTTTTTAGGCAAAATTACGGTGGATCAGCTTAAATTGTACCGTGTAAATTACCGTGTAATTTTTTAAAGGATAAAAACAATAATATAACCTAGATACCGACTGCAGCGTCATCTGCCGGGCTGATTTGTGAATGTAAACCATCCAGGGCGCCACCCAAACGCATACAAAAAAAAACATTCAAATCGGTCCAGCCGTTTAGGAGTTCAGTGACAAACACACGTACAGTAGAATTTACTCCCTGGATGGTTTAGATAGGTTAGGGTAGGGTAGCACTACGCAAACGAAGTTGCGCCGGGCAGCAGGTATATCATATAATCCTAAAAAAAATGCGCTAATATTCAATAAAAAGAGAGCTATAGAGCTAAATACTATTTTTTTAGAGCTGACCATGTTGAAATTGAGCTAAATTTAGCTCTAAAAGAGTTACGTTGGTAACACTGTTCCTGTATGTTTAAATAAGGACGAGAATAGATTGCCGAGTGTAGCTATATAGTGATCTGTGTTGCCGAGGTTTGGTAGTTTTTATCTATGTGTGTGTGGAGATAGAAGTTTTGATAACCTGGGACTCCCCGGTAACCAAGAGCAGTGTTGCCATTACAAAATACATATTATTTTAAGTTCACTGAGATTCGTTTTACGCACTATAGTGATGAAACATTAATAACGTAATTTTTTAAATACGGTGACATTGGACACGGTAATACCTTATTACCTTGACGGTAGATTAAGACCAGATTACGGTGTTTCTACGGTAATTACCGTGTATATGGAGACACTGCGCGTGAGTGATGCCTCGTGTGTAGCAAACGTCCATATGGCTACGGTAATTGCTTACCATCAGGCGGGCTCTATGCTTGTTTACAGACGGCGTAGTATAATAAAGAACTAAAAAATATTATACTTACTCGTAGGAACTCCTTGACCCTGAGCCATTGCCAAAGTGATGGCCACAGCACATAACAGAAACACAGCCTTCATTTTTGGAATTAAAACTTCAATTCACTTCAACAGCACAAACTAGAATGAAGACTTTGAAACAAACCTACTATTTATATCAATATTCTTTGATCAATAAGGAAAACAGCTGAGTTATTAAAGGGGACATCAATTTGCATCAGATACGGTTATTTCCCTTTCCTAAATGATGTATGACGTTGACGTCATAAGTAGTTTATTATTTTCCCTATACTAGTAAGCTATATTATCCCCGGTATTATACTTTTCACAAGGTGACAGCAAGTATTTTATAAAAGATTCTGAAGGGGAAAAAAGCAGTATAATATAACGCGCGCGCGTATACAAGGACATGTAGCGAACAACTACACAACGAAGTTCACACGCCGATAGATAGATGGCGTGCCGACACATTATCCTGCATCGTGCATACATCGCGCATACAAGCCCACTACATCCTGCATCGCGCTTGCAAAGATTTCTCGGCGATCTGCATATATACAACTGTCCGACAAGTACAGTTGGGCCGCGGTCCCCAGGCACGATGTCCCAGCCTGGCGGAAGATCTTCCCTTTTCAATGGAGGTGTCATCCACCTTGCACCTCCATATTGGTGACCCCGACGTGATGGAATGGGAATAATTTCCAACCCTTCCAATCACTGAACATGCAGTAGCATCCTTCTGAGCAGCTTCCAAGCTCATCACTCCCCACCGGCAAGCAGTCACACAGCAAGCCAGCTTCGCCTTAACCAGTTCCAACGCAGCCGATTCACCGTGCTTCCTGGTCCTGCAAGGCTCATCACAGCGACAGCACTCATCGCCCGCACAGTCCACCGCAGCACACGTCCGTATCTCTTCGGCTGGCTCACCCTCTCCGGCGTGGCAGTCTCTGCACCACGTGGACTCCCATGGCTCAACCCGTCGCAGCAACCCCGCTCAGTCTCGACTCACCGCAGACTTCCGAGCAGCACTGGCACTTGCAAGCTTAACGCAATGACGCAACTATAGATCGACCTCTGGTCTAGGAAGGGAGTGATGTAGCGAACAACTACACAACGAAGTTCACACGCCGATAGATAGATGGCGTGCCGACACATTATCCTGCATCGTGCATACATCGCGCATACAAGCCCACTACATCCTGCATCGCGCTTGCAAAGATTTCTCGGCGATCTGCATATATACAACTGTCCGACAAGCACAGACATAAATGTAAATAGATAATGCAAGTCCCTCCATCCGTATGAAAACCAAGCGTGTAACTTTTTTGTACCTACCATAATGTCACAAGATTGATTTAATTTATTATTTATATTATTTGATTAGGCTGGCATTAGATTTTTAACGTGAAAATGAAGCTATCTTATTTGTCAGCTAAACATATCCCTCGCTACATATCTCTGGTAGACATGCAGCATATGCCAGTTCCCTGTCCGCCCGCAACACCCACTCGCGTCATCTATTTAGATGTATATCTGTGACTAATAATAGCGTTTTATTGTAAAATTTATTATTTTGAAAAAATCATTCAAATACACAATTTCGATAAATGCCAAAATAACTGTAATTTACTTTTAACTTATATTTAGAGTATCTCTATTAACTCTACATTACTGCTTACAGTCAGCCAGTTTTACACATTTTCCAGTTTTAGTATTCCTAACAGTAGGAGTGTTGCAGAAGCATTGCGGAACATCACAAAGACCACTATTCGGATTCTGTTTGTGTACAGACGGATTATCACAATCTGGTTCTGCTTTCTGAGGACAGTACAGCACTGAATGCTCTCCTGGAGGACATTTCCCTGGAGGAAAAGACAAAAGTATAAGTTTACTAAAAACCGAAATAGTGGCAAATTTTGTAGTTCCAAAAACAACTGTGACATTATTATTATTATCAGATGAAAATGGTGGTACGAAGTTCACCGGGTCTTGTTTTCGTTAACAATAATCCAGAAAAGACTTACTTGTAGGAATTCCTTGGCCCTGAATCATTGCCAAAGTAATGGCCATAGCACATAATAGACTCACAGACTTCATTTTCAATTCAACTGCACGCAGAATGACTACCTGTAAATAAAATAGTATTCATATCAATATTCATTGATCAATTATAAGGAAAACAGTGTAGTTAGTAAAAGGGAACATACATTGCATCAGGTGCGGTTGTTTACCTGTCCTATAATAAATTAAATTATGAAAAGAAACAAGAAACCCGACTGCGTAAAACATAAATTAACTGAAAAGAGAAAACAAGCTATTTAATCTATAGAATTTTGAATATAACTTGAATTGTATAAGGTATTGCAGTCGGGGACAAACCAATAACCTAAGTATATTATATTTTTTGTGTAATATTTGTTTATCTTTTCAGTTAATTTTTGTTTTACGCAGTCGAGTTTTTTTGTTTCTTTTAATAGTTTAATTTATTAATTAAATGAATGAAATTAAATCTAACGAACGTAATCAAATTTAAGAACCGTACAAAACTAAACAGTTGAAACGTAGTTTTTTTTTTCAATTTTATTTAAGCTCGTGCATCGAATCATAGAGTCAACGGATCAAACAATTAACTCTCAATAAATTTTTGATTGAAAACCAAGATTTTGTTAGTTTATTGAACATTTATTAGTACACATGCAACTTTACACCATTTTTATTTTAGGAGTTTATCTACATAAAAAAATCGTGTTTGATGCAATATGCGATGGTGGCCACTTTTTAAAATTCCTAGTATCATTAGAAAAAATATTTAAAAAATGCATTATGAATACACATTACACAATATAATAGCAAATTGCCTGAACTTGATTATAAAGGTTATCAATAAACCATTTCTAAGGTTAACCACTTATCAAATTATTATCTTATTTATTACCTACAGTTTGTTTGAATAAATTGTATTAGCTCATTTTCTTCTTAGTTTTTTTATAAGGCATGTACCTATAATGTATACCATCCAGTCTAGTGAATTCAAAATATCAGAGAAGAACGAGGAGGTTAATTCCGCTTCAGTAGTTTGTGTTAATAAATTTTATTGTAATTTTATTCATCTTAATTCTTTCCTAGTATTTTATTATTTTTCTGGAAATAAAAATACTGGTACTGTGCATCTTCATGACGGCAATTTATGCTTAAATTTTAATGTGTGCCGTCGCGTTTGATTACAAAAATATGTGGATATTTTCTAATAAAAATACACATTACAAAAAAAAAAAATGATGTCAAGGTGATTATTAGGATAGAAAAACCGGTCAAGTGCGAGTCAGATTCTCGCACCGAGGGTCCCGTACAAACTTGTAGTTATGCAAATAGATCGTTCATCATGATGCTATACATCTTTTGTATGTGCTTGGGAGGACAGAATTTGGAATGGTCCTATAAAAATCCTAAAAGTCCTATTTGGTACTTATTACTTAGAAATTTGGGTAGAACAGCATCCTCTCATGTTGAAAATTTAGTACACCACCTCTGAGTATACGGGGTGGATAGGACAATAAATGAAACGACGTAAAGTACTCATAAATACGATCAACTATTACTACGGCATCAACTTCGAAATAGCAAATGTGCTTTACGTTGTTTCATTTCCTGGTGCCATCATCACCTTTTTACCACCGCACCGCTCGCTGGCGATGTGGAGTTCATCCTCATATCCTCGAGCCGCCTCGAACGTCTACACAACGGTTCAGTCGGACGTTCCTACTGCGGACCATTAGGATGTGAAATGAGCTCCCCATTACGGTTTTCCCTCAGCGCTACGATATGGGGTTCTTCAAAAGGGGTATAAAAAGAGCTCTTCAAGCCAACACATCGCCAATCCCCCTGGTAATGCAACTTACCATCAGACGGTCCACCGTCTGAATGTTTGTCAACCTATTGGCATAAAAAAAACTGTAGTATCAACCCCGTATTTTGCCATAGTTTCTCCTATACAAGCTTAGTCGAAAAACAAGGAAGTGAAAAGCTAGCTGTAGAATAAGAACGTTCCACAGAACTAGCGTCACAACTCATTACTTATACAGGGGTGTTAGAATTCCGTAACAACGAAATGTTTTCCTACATACGAGTACACGGTTTAGGGATCCTTAGGAATGATTCCTTGGTAAAAAAATAATCTAATTAGTCAGTCAGTTAGATTATCAAAAAATATTGGAAAAGTATTTTTATGTTTTACAAAATCAAAAAAAAAAAAAAAAAACAAAGTTAAAGCGAGTTAAAGTTCGGGAGTGGGGACTCGTGACGTCACTTTAGATTAAAAGTGTACTCTAACGTGACGTCACGCGGAACTTCAACACACAATATCTTCGTATTTTTTTGTTTAATTGACAGAAGAAAAAATACGTGTGTTAATTTTTTTTGTTAATGTAAAAGACTGACTAAATATATTTTTCTGTCATCTAGCCCATTGATATGAGTTTTAATATCCTCAAATGTCAGGGAATGTTTCGCCGAAGAGAAATGTGCAAATTTTATCGTCGCACGCATGAATTTTGAAAACAGTAATATATATTTAGGAAATATATCGTTCAATACTGCATCCAAAAATTCACTCAGATTTAACTTTTTTCACGATAGTTAATCTTCGGTTTAATAGCAGGAAAGCTAATGGAATTATTATCAAGTGCACAAAAAATATTGCTGAAACTAGACAATATCAAAGCGAACTGTTTTTTTTGCAAAACATCTGTATTTTTTACTTTAATTTGGTTTGCGTTTATCTATTACTAATGCCCAATGAACTTTGCATCGTCTTTTTTTTGACAGAAACCTTCCTCTGCGCTCAATATCTCACAAAAAAAGTATCGAAATAGGATCAATTGTATGAGTGCATAAGTTCCAGGCAGATAAACAGAGAACAAGACAAACATTTAGCATGAAAATCACACAATTGGTGTGTTTTCGTTCCCAGTGCAGATCATTGTACAGACTGATTGTACGGAACCTTTCCGTTCTAAGAGCCACACCGCTTACCAGTTTTTTGGCCATTCCTTCCTTAGCTGAAAGGGTAAGGACAAAGGTGGTATTAACTTTATGCGCACTCGTAAACATGAAATGGCAAACAAACGAGATAAAACCTAAACACTTTTTGTGTCGGACATTTTGTGCACCCCGTTTCGAGCAACAAAACACCCTGTGTAATTGAAAGGAACATTTTATTTTTAATACGAGCTCGTGGCTCTTGAAATTTGTAATTTAGATTGTTATCCTTGAAGTCGTCATTTTAAATACATTTATTATTTTTGTAATGAAAGATTTTATCAGTTTTTCGGAAATTACCGTTTTTGGATGACTAAATTATTATATTGTTTAGCTATAAAATCAAATTACTTCTCTAATACATATCTTTAACTATATCCACATCTACAATCACTTGGATAACAGTGATACTTGCTCCCGACATCTGTATTTCATGATTCTTATAATCTGGGGAGCGAATTAGGTTTCCTCTGGGCATCGAGCAAAACATTTTTAAGAGCACTCAATTCGTCATACTTTTCATACAAAACCTCTGTACTTATTGTGGCGTTGTTAAACATTTTTCGTTAGATGTTTTGAACAAATTAGTATCTAGCCGTGAATCTAGGCGAAATTTTAAAAAAGTGTGAACCAAATTCAGTCAAAGCCTCCGAAAAACAGCGTTTTTCACAAATTTTACCTGAACTTTGGCCATATCTAATGTACCTATAAATTGTAAAAGTAAAGAAAACATTTAGATACCAGGCTTGCAAATGTATTGGAGATTCTAAATAACTAACTTTTTTCACAAACTTGCAAAATTTTTTCACAAGAAGTATACTCCTGGAACAAGTTTTATGATATGCGAAATCATGAATGACGGCCTAGCGAAGCGGCCGCGAGTGATCAGCGGAATTTACCGACTGATAACCGACGGCTCTGATGCTGTCTCTCTTTTTTCGCAGTCAAACATTACGTTGGATGAAACACTACCAATGATAGCTCATTGGTAGTGTCGTCGGATACCGAGACAGTATCGAATCCGGACCCGGGTTCGAATCCTACAATGAGCTTGAGCTTTCGGCGAAGGAAAACATCGTGAGGAAACTATATCACGGTGGTATATAACTTTATATACTTTGTAGTCCATCTGGCTGGCTTTCATCCTCAAGTTGAAAATCTGCCGCCAAGCACTATATCGGTGCGTTTCGACAGCTGCACTTGAAAGCCGGTTCCTTTTAGGCTTTGTATGCTTACCACCTTCGGCCATATCTTCACGGTGGTGAGTTCGTGGTCAAACACAGGCCTATACACAGTAAAAAAAAACTTCCTTTAGAGTAGTAATCCGAGCAATCCAAATCCGCAACTAGTCAGTGCTTTTGCACTAATTTTGAACGGTAAGGGCCAATCACTGCATAGTGTATCTTGACTTGGCCAGTTACTGAGCGCATTATGTCAGTGACTTGGCCAACGAATCGCAGTAGCGTTGGGAAATTGGCGGAATACATTTCAAGCAAAATGAACGTGAATGCGCTTTTTAAACCGACTTCAAAATACGAAGGAGGTTCTCAATTCGGTTGTGTTTTTTTATGTTTGTTTTGTTACCTCATAACTCCGTCATTAATGAAAATTCTTTTTGTTTGGAAGGGTACACTTCCCACTTGGTCCTGTTGTCATCAGGTTAGAATTTGATTACTTTTTAGCGTACTTCGAACTCGGTTTAAGTTTTTTGTAAAACATTTTTCAATTATTGTTATAAATAGAAAGTGACGGATAAATTATTGAAAACCTGAGTTGGTTTGTTAAAATTTTTTTTTTTTTTTTTTATTTATTTATTTTAGGTCGCTTTTATGTTGTGTATTGAAAACGGTCAAAATCACGGGTAGCTCATAAACAAGACTACAATGAAAGTGTATAATTTCAACAATATTAAATAACAGTATTCAACCGGTTGTTAATAATGACGCCGGGTTGGACGCGGACGGGCGGGCGGCGTCACACCTGCGTCATTTGCCTGCGTTACTTGGATAACTTTGTGACGCACGTTTGGTTGGGGTCTCGTGGGGTTAGAGATGTTCTCGTTGGTGTGGATGCATTCAATCTATTAGTATTATTTTAATCTTTTATCCTCGGACATTCCTCACACACGGTCATCTGATCCCAAACTAAGCAGAGCTTGTACTATGGAAACCAGAAAACTTATATACTGCTTTTTCTTTGTAAATACATACTTAATATACATAATTACACCCAGACTCAGGACATACAGACATGTTCACGCACACAAATGCATATCCTGTGTGGGAATTGTACTCACGACCTGCGGCGCGATAGGTGGAATTTTAACCAACTGCGACAACTGGCCCGTCATGTTATGGTACAGTAGTACCCAATTAATATGGCTTACCGATGTACCTGCGCAGAAGATACATTTTCAAAGCGCGGGAAACGCTATTGGTCGGCAGCTGCCGCCATGTTAGCGCGCGCCGTGCGGAGGGGCGTTACTTGCGAGTGAGACGGAACTAACAGCTGCAGTGTATTATGAACCTTATAGTAGTGTTCTATGGTTGATTGTAAGTTTCAAGCATTCTTTAGTTAATCTTCGGGTCCATACATTCTTTTCTGTGCGAACGAAGATTCACGACACGCCATATAAGTTGGGTAATACTGTAGTGTGTTTTGTTTAGCGATTTAATTTTAGCGTAATAACAAAAATATCCTATGTAGATACGGGACGTTTTTTTTATTAGATTAGTTAAGTACAGTATGCAATTAACCAAAAAAGTACTGAAACTTTTGGTGTGAAATTATTAATTTTTATATTTCCAGATGGTTCACATCTGGATATAAAAATTACGATAGAAACAGAAAAGAAAAATATTGATATAAAAAAGCCTATATAGAATTAATACCGCGTACAAAAGTTTTGGACGAAAGACGATGTTAACTAACAATCAATTAAGATGAAGTTTGGGCTTTTAACTTTGTTTTGACTTGTGATTAATTGGATCACTTCAAAGAATTTAGTTCGTTCTTTTTGTTTTAATTGATAATTATTTTTTGTTTAGTCTTTCTAATTTTTAGTTTTGCGACATCAAACAGTTTTTTGGTTGCCTTAAAAATATTATTAAAAAAAAATTACATTAATTTTATAAAAAATACAATATCGAATACATCATCCATACCACGACTAAAATCACTGTAAGCGCGAGGAGTTAGAAACTACCCAAACTTGTCTAATTGGCATCCGGTCCACGGGGACGCTTATTGAATTTAATAACGCACACAACTTGGTCGGATAATTAATACTATTACATCTTTATGTTGAGATTATCTGCTAATTGAAATCCCCATAGCTTTTGTTTGTAAGATAATTAATAGAGCCTTAATGTAATTTGAGTAGAGAAAAGTTGAGTTGGGTATCGAAGGTATTGAAACCAGGGATGTTGGAGCTCCGTAACTGTAACCGAAATTATCGGATATCGAAGATAAACATCTATCCGAAATCGTATCCGTAACTGATATAAAAGTTTCGAATAATTGCGAATAGGGGCGGAATCTAACTGAGAAACGTTATGATAAGTTGTTGCCCAGCTGAGCCGATACACTAACCGCGCGTATTCCTATATCCGTAACTGAAACTATCCGAAACTTTCGGATATCCGAAATAATTTCATATGCGTATCCGTATCGGAAACTGGTATAATAATAATAATAATTTATTTAGGAAAATAATAATACATAGTTCTTACAATAAAATAAATAACTTAAGGAACCAAAAACAAATGCAAAAAAACAATGATAAAAAACAGAAAATATAAAAACCAAGTAAACAACATTTGAATTAATAAAAAATACAGAATCATTTATTTTGTTCGTTGGACTGATAATTTTATGTCCATATCCGAAATTTCATATCCATAATATTCCTGATTGAAACAGAAGTATGGAAAGGTTTGAGAGATGTCTGTTTTATGAACTGCAAAATGCTTATGATGATCATAATTATGACTATACATAATTTTTCTGAAATTTTGAAATTGAGTCATTTAAAAATAGAAGGTATCTTACGGCTATTTCGAGTAGCTACTAATAAATAAAATAAATAAATAAAATAAGCCTTTATTCCACTACTCTAAATCCAACATTATAAAATGAACACTTAATTACCAGTTTTTAATTTAATTTAATTAATAGACATACCGATGTCTATTACAAGAAAAATAAAAACACACACTTGGTTACCGAACCAAGTGTGTGTTTTTATTATTCTTGGTCGGGTTGTCCTCTGACATAGGCCTCCTCCAGATTTTGCCAAGTAACACGATCCAAACATAATCGATGCCATTCTTAGGGCAAATCATCCTCCCATCTTTTTAGTTGCCTCCCTCTACTTCGTTTCCCGTCTCTAGGATACCAGACTGTGTTATCATAGGACCACTTGCTTGTCTTTGACCTCATCATATTCTTATTTTATCCTGTTATATTTGTTACGCCTTAATCATAAGTATACTCTGTTATGGAAGAGCGAGGTCTCCTAGCACAAGTATTTCTATACTTAAAAGGAGATCTCCACTACGTTTATTACTGTATGATTAAGATTTTGATAATTAAGCATTTGTATTGTATTATATGCCCAGTCCATCGCCATTTAAGTCTGCGGAATTTACATACGGTAAAATCCGTAAGAAGACTACATATCAATTTCTAAATTAAATTATAAAAATGCAGGTATTTTTTTACATTTACTTTGATTCCCGTTTCAAACAGCATTCATTCGTTCAACAAAATTTCCAAAACAATTATTGAAAGCGTCCCTCCGTATGGCATAGCCGTGTCTAGATCGTCTTGCATATTTAGAACTTACATCCGCGTAGGATATAGTGTAAAGGCCAATCAAAACTGACTCCCTTTAATATGAATGTACTTGAAAGAGTAACAGTATAATGTAATGTAATATAGATTGCTAGTGATAAGAGATACTGCACTATGTTAAAGCGACACAAAGGACAATCTACCGGTGTATTTCCTCTAAGAGAAAACAAAGAAATAATGACAGTGCTTGCAGATAGCTGCAAGCACCTAATGAAACGACAATCTCCTGTAAACAAGAAAAACTGTAAAAGGTATTGTTTGATGCAACAAAGGTACGAAAGTGGATTAACAAAAGAAGACAGGATGCAACATAATAACAAGATAATGAATATTGCGTGCATTGTATTTGAGCATGGACTAGGGAAGCAGGCCAAAGGTGGTAATCACATAAAACTTTGAAGGGAGCTCTAGACTGGTAGTCGAAACACATCAGTAAGCGTTGGAGGCAAATTTTGCACTTGCAGATAGTCAATCAGGCTGGTGTAACATAGTGGCCTATCACAGTGCTATGGTTTTTTAATGATATTTTCTTCATCTGAAAGCTCTTGGTCATCGTAGGATTATATAATTATATCACCGTATTTTTGCGAAAACCGTTAGTTTATAATCTATCTAGCTAGATTATAAACTCCCCGATAAATTGTGAACTGTATTATACTGCTCACAATATAACGTATTAATTTCCAATAGTTTATAATCTATCCATGACAAACCGTCATATTGTAAACTGGCATCATACTATGAATGCGTCGGGATGCACCTTGCGCGCTGATTGGTTAAAGGTCATGTGTCTCGCGCCACCATCTTTGGCGATACGTAAAGAAGTTGATTGATTTTATAGTTTCTTAAAAAAAAAATTCATTGACATATTTAATTTTGATCTCAAACAATTAAATGTGCAGTTATTTGATATAACTCCTATGTTAGTTTTCTAACTCTATGAATATGACCGTTCACAATATGACGGATTGACAACATTAGATTATAATGAATACGTTATATTGTAAGTAGTATGGGACAGTTCACAATATATCGGGGAGTTTATAATCTTGTTAGATAGATTATAAAATAACGGTTTTCACAAAAATACGGTGACATATAATATAACCTTCTTCACAGCTTATGACATCACACTGCGTTAAAATAAAATAAAAAAGAAACAATGGAGAGGAATGTGGTGTCAGATCCCCAAATGGGGTGCATTTCGACCAGAACATGCAAAGCATTGAATGTATGCCGCTGGGTGCAAGTGGGTCAAGATCATTCTTTTAGATTAATCTGGTTTTTGGAGAATCTTAAAACTTGCAGTGCAGCTAAATACCTTCCTATATTTTTTTTACTGGATTACATTCTCCCTCAAAAAGGTATCTAACAAAACATTATGTCAAGAATCAAATCGTTTAACGGGACAGGACGGGACGACAAATAGTTCAGGTTTATCGACAGTTTGGTGCCAACAAAAGATGCAATTTGTCAAATCAAACAGCTTCCCTTTAGGCGATGTAGGGGGTGATATTGCATGCGACACCGCTTTTAGAAATTATTGATATTGCTACCAGACTGAGAATCAGTTGATTGTATTATGTTTGGCGGCCATTGATAGCTACTAGATTAGGGCAAACAATTCTTATAATGAGTACTATTTTCATCTTTGATGGCAAAATTGTGAAACGTTGGCTAAAAGCTTGGAGGTAAGTGATGTTTACAATTAAATTTCTATGTTGTTGGACGCGAAAATAAAAAAATTAAATTAATGTGATTTAATTTAATGATGAAGAAATTACAATCATAATTATCAAACCTGTTATTGATTTTATAAAAAAAAAAACTCCTATAAGAAGTATCTCTAGGATTTTCTTAATTTTTTGTCTTATACTCAGAGCTAGTTTCTATATAAAATGATAATTTGCATGAAAATAATGTGGTAGCAAAAGTCTGACGTCCCGCTGTGTGTTTTCATTTAAACAAAATCGGTGCGCCTTCTCTGATGCTTCAGATTCAGAGTAAAAGAGTCTGGGGAGCAAGATACTAATGGGGAAGAGATGTATTGGGCACCAAGTTTAGTTTACTACCACGAGGTTGACATGCACTGCCTATGCATTCTATGAAACAATATTTTTCAAAGAGCCAGCGCAACGTAGCAGCTGACAGCGGACTTGCTTATTTTTTTATCGATTAAAAAAATATGTTCAACGCGTATATTTTTTATTTGTTTTTTTTTTTTTTTTTTTATTTATGTTCGCCGATTACGTTAACTGCTCATGCGATTTGGTTGGTTTAAACTTTATTATATATTATCACAGTAGATCCCGAGGTCTCATATACATTTTATCATGATTTGACCATGAACATTGAAGATATGATGGAATTCCTCAACGGAAAAGAGACAACTCAAAATTGAAAAATAAATTAACTTCTTGGCAAAAATAAACCACCTTCCTACACTATGAAGTATGACATAACTGTAATCTGACACTGTTTTGAAGTCAGCGAATAATTTTCTATGGAAAACGTCATGCTCTTTCGCTGACTTCTAAAAAGTTGATTAGAGATTGATAAAGCGTTATAGCGCAAATTTTATTATCGAGTTAGGTTATATGTGGCCAGACCTAAACAGGGTGGACTTGGCTGCATTGCCGTTGAGCACACTGAGCTTGTTAGATGTCAGTTTAACCTTGTCTTCCGAAAGACTTCGGAACTGAACGTTGCTAGAAATATCAATACCAAGGATCCCGATTCTGTTCTTGTTATTGATAATAATTATCTATATTTCGTCGCTTCATTCTTCAGATATAATAACATGGTAGGCGCTGCGACAGCTCGTCATTCTTTAGAGACAGTCACAAAATTTTATTTTTCGGGTATTGGGAGGGTGGGAGTGTATATCTTCGAATGAAGCGTACTCATATAATATCGATCGAACTTCACTTGTTAAGTTCGTTTGATCATATATAATAGCTTATAAGCAATATCGTTGTCAAAACTTACGAATATATACTAGCCACAGTTCAATGAGAATCTAACAAAGTATTAAACAACATTGTTTTACAAAAGCAAACAGTTCTAGAATTTAATTACATTCAGCTCGTAAATATCTCACAGTCACGAGATCGTAAGTTAAAGTTAACTTTCATGGGAAGGTGGTGCGTTTTAACTTCTCATTTGAATTACTGTTTTAATTTATACTAGGAGATATCTTTTATTTGAGTTTAAAATTAGAGGAAAAGGCTTCACTTCTCATGCTTAATGTAGCCCCCTGACCTTCTCCATTTGGTTCCTTTTAATTATTAAATTACAATATAATCTCCGCAAAACTAACATAAAAACTTAGATTAAAAAAACTGGTAAATACGGTACCCAGTCAGGGTGCGTGGGACATCAAACCCAACGAATACTGTCAATTACTATGTAAAGAAGAGAAAATACTCGCGAATTAATCGTTGCTCATCATAGTTGCAACGTAATGGCGTGTCAGTAGTCCTGATACCATGGACCTATGGTCTCACCACTCGCTGTATGTCTGTTTCTACATTAGTTTTCCATTAAGTACCTACGGTGTGATATATTTAGGGGTAGTTGAAGCACTGTGCTGAGCGGACTCAGTTGTAAGCAGAGTTGTTAAATTAACCAAAATTTTGGCACTCATATTTAAAATTATTTATTCAAATAGACCTTCGCATGCACTTATGAATGAATAGTCTGATTCCAATACTGTTGAGAAGAGCCGGCAATAGGTACACTCTTCAAAATAAGCTTAGATTCTTTACATATCATTTACATTCGACGGGTCAGTTTGCGCAGTTGGTTAAGGTTCACCTTACGCGCCGCAGGTCGTGGGTTCGATTTCCACACAGGACATGCATTTGTGTGCATGTCTGTATGTCCTGAGTCTGGGTGTAATTAAGTATGTATTTACAAACAAAAAGTAGTATATGTATTATATCAGTTATCTGGTTTCCATAGAACAAGCCCTGCTTAGTTTGGGATCAGATGACCGTGTGTGAGGAATGTCCCAGGATATTTATTTATTCTAATCACACTGAAAACTATGTACTGGGCTGGGTACCGTATCTTAACTTTCTGTTTTGATCAAAGTAACAACAAAATTGTCTACCAAAGCTAAGCAATTATCGGTAGAAATATTTCACCAATAACAAAATACCTGACGACATATCCATTCTACAAAATCCAGCAATTTAATTCAATACCCAAATTGCGCCATATAAAACACGAACCCATTATCATTCCACAATCATACGTTCCAAATAACCTGGAGTAAATCCGCAAGAGTCCTCCGAAGCCACCACTCCCGATATAAGGAAACAATGTTTTCAAAGAGGGTTCACAGTGAATCGAGTTAAGTAAATGCTTAGTACGTTAAGAGCATTAAACTTTTTGTTGCTTACCCTCAGAAGCAGTCAAATTGGGCGTGAAGTGCGCGCAAGGGAACGTAGTACGTAAACTTGCAACATAAAATTTGGATGCGGTAAATGATGAAAATGTAAATAAATATAGTTTTCTATCTCCTAATACTTCATCAACAGCCTATAATGTCCCACTGCTGAGCACAGGCCTTCTTTTCATAAATGAGGGTGAAAGGGAATGGGCAATACTCCACACTGCATGCCCACTGCGGATCGGGGAGGTAGGCTAGTGTTCAATCTACTGTTGGAATTTATCAAGCCGCCTAGGAGGCATCCAACTAGCTTAACTACTATCACAATTAAGTGCTAACCGGGATCAACGGCTTTACGTGCCTTCCGAAGCACGGAAACGATCGATTTGAAATACCACTAGGTGGTCACCCATCCAGGTACCGACCACGACGGTGGTAGCTTAACTTTGCCGATCGATTAAGAACGGCTAATCATGCTACACCACGAGCGCTTCAAAAACTTTCCTAATACTTAGAGGCTTCAATTATAGAGGGAATAGAATTATTTCGGGCATGCGGGCTTTTTTATGCTACCGCCTAATGGTAAGCGGTTACCGGAGCCTATTGACGCTTGCAACACCAAGGGTATCACTCGCGCGTTACCGACCTCGCAAAGAATCTCATGCTCCCTTGGAAAAACTACGGCGGGGAGATCATTCCACAACCTGAGCGTCCGCGGTTTTGCCTAGTTCAGAGGATAGAGTCTCTATCCTGATATTATACACAAACAAAACACATGACATAATGTATATTGTATACGATATTGTAGTTATGTTATACCTACATCATGTCTGTGGAAAGTATAACAATAGACTAGTGTCCTGAAAAATTATATTTAGCCGTTATTTACGACGCGTATTTTTTCTTTTGTCAATCAAACCAAAAATGACGGAGATATGGTATGTTGAAGTTGAATGTACACTTTTGGCAAACAAGTGACATCACCAGTCCCCACTCCCAAACATTGACGCGTTTTATCTATATAATTTTTTATTGTTTTGATGAAGCAAAAAATACGTGTCCATTATTTATTGACAATCTAACTGACGGACTAATTAGAATTATTATATTTTTACCCAGGCATTTTTATATTTTTTACTGCGACATACATAAAAAAACATATTCAAATAAAGTCTGGTACAGCACAGTTTAGAATATTTACTGAAAAGAACTAACATAATAATACAATCAGACGAATAATTGGCGATGATGGCTCAGTGGATACCGAGACGATGGTCCCGGGTTCGAATCCTACAATGAGCTTGAGCTTTCGGTGAAGGAAAACATCGTGAGGAAACCATGCACGGTGGTAGGGTATTTTGTAGTACCCTCCTTCAAGTTGAAAATCTGTCGCCAAGCATCTATCGGTGTGTTCCGACAGCTGCACTTGAGAGCCAGTTCCTTCTAGGCTTTGTGTGCTTACCACCTTCGGCCACATCATCACTCACCATGTGTGATTGTGGTCAAACAGAGGCCTATACAGAGTAAAAAAAAACTTTTTCTTAAACGTCGCACATCTACCACATCTTAGTGATCGTGCTTCTTAGATCCTCTGCCAAGAATCCACCAATGTGGAAAATAATAAAAAAGATTCGGCGTAAATAAGTTTGGTAACCTTTATAGGTGTCTTTTGGACGCGTTTCCACGCGTTACGTTTCCCCCATTATTTTCTGGGCTTTCTTCAGAATTGATCGAGTAATAAATAAAGTTTCTCTCTACCGCCATTCACTTGCGATTGATTATCACTTTTCATGTAGATATGAACATATCATGTAAAATTACTAAAATATATACTGGGTGTAATTCCTAAATACGCACGATATTTGTGTCTAAGTTAGGGATGTACGCAATGAGAGTTTGAAATATCTGTTAAAAATTAAACTGTGTTATTAAAATCTGCTCGATTCTAATTAAAGTTTTCATAAAGTTTAGATAGCAGTAAATACACCGGTAGGTGCTTGGCAACAGATTTCCAACTTGAGGGTTGTAGCCAGTCAGAAAAAGCTTTATTTTATATTTTAACGTCGAAAATCTGACTTATGGAAAAGCTTACCCAACGGCAAGTGGCTACCGTATACCAGAATCAAATAAAGCCCATACCTTAGAATGCTAGAAACGAATGCAATGGGTATAAATGGCTTGGCTCGGAAAACGCGACGACATTTCCAATCTCTTCCCATTGATATAAAGCTCAATTCCGCAACCATATTCGTTGAAAAGATTCTTTTTTCGACAAAATATCTCGTAATGAGTCCCCAATTCATCAAAATCAGAATGTTCATCATGCCAGCGCTCAATTTAAGAATGGAACGCTTTTGCGAAAATCAAATCAGCCAATCACAGGCGCCATTGCAAATACGTCATCAATCATGGCGATGAGAATACGTAATATTGGAGTCCGTTTCAAAATTCTATAGGCATCGTGGGAATTTAAATTTGTTAGTCTTTGTTGAAAAATTGTGTGTCACCTTTCAATGATAAAATTTTAATTTGAATTGCTATTCTGCTATTGACACATCAAATTTAAAGAATAATTTTTACTTATACTATTAGCTATTAACGGCCTTACTCATGAACGCTATTTAACTAAATCTACTGAATAAGTGGTCAAATAAATAACGTCACCTTGCTGTCATTGTCAAACAATTTGACGTTATTTAGGTTACCACTTAGACCGGCCGCATACTATAAGAAATTGTCTGTCAGAAATTTTCGGACGCTCGCTTGCTTATACATTTTTGGACGTCAGACACGTCAGAATTTTCGGATAGTATGCGGGGTCTAGAACAAAATGTATGAGGAAAGTGCCTTCCGGCGGGCGTCCGAAAATTTCTGGCAGAAAATTTCTTATAGTATGCGGCCGGTCTTAATCAGCTTATTAGTTAAATAACGTTTTATGAGTAAGGGGGTTATTGTTTTTGAAGTGAAAACTTCTTTAGCGGCGTTGTTTGGGATGTGTAAAAAATGTTAAACTCGCGTCAGATGTCACGTGACCCTGATCGAAAATTCGTAAGACGGAGGACGGTAAGGGAGAGTAGTTGCAAATTAGACTGTATTTATACTGGGGTTATGTTCAAATTCTTATAATATTCTCTAGCTAGCCGGAAGGTAGGTACCATTTTTGTTCCCATTTTAAGTTAATAAAAAAACCTTATTCAAAAGTTATGTACATGTATCTTGAACTAGCTTTCCCTTGGATAAAAACACTATGTGAAAATTGTCTAGTTTCAAAAATGCACAACGTTAATATTCAATTTTTCACTTCTGTCGGCACTCTTGCTTGGTGGTGCTTGGTGGCATATTTTCAACTGGAGGCACATAATAAATACAGAAGCCGCCTTTTTATTAGTCTAAGCGTTCCCCTACAAAGTGGTTGATTCGAGCGCAATCCAAACAAAACTTTATTGCTGTGCACAAATGTTATAAATGCATTGAAATAGGACCACTCCGGAGTATCGCCAGGCATTACTTGTAGCGAGCGTCAGTAAGCCATGCCTGCTGGAGGGTGGAAGCCAGCTAGATAGCTGCTACAATGAACCCCATAATGCTTTGGAAGTTGACTTAATCAAAGATGGCTGAAGGCTTATGCGGTGTTGCCACATGTAATTCTCGTGGTAGCTAAAATAGTAGCCAATAACGTCTTATAATCTATAAATAGTATAAAAGTACCTAATGTTAATCTATGTTTTAGTTAGTTCTATTTACGTCGAATGGCGCGCAAGAATAAAATATTTTTCATTTCATTTCATTTCTTTGACTTCTGCATGATATTTATTCACCTACCCCCTTATTAATAAATAAGATGTAAGTCAATCTTGTAATAACCAGGTATTAAGATAGCCTCATCCTTTTTTGTTTATATGACACTAGCTGCCCGGCGTGACTTCGTTCGCGTGGTGCTACCCTACTCTACCCTACTCTACCCCACCCTACCCTACCCTACCTATTGAATAAAGTTCAAATTGACTCTACATTTTATTCAGAAAATGTTTATATGGGAAAAAGAAAAGGGCTGTATTTAGGGTTTTCCCGGCAATTATTCGAATTTTTCTTACCTTTTAAACCTTCCCTATACCTCCACGAACAATTCAAGACCTAGATAAGATGAATCCGTTCAGCCGATCTCGAGTTTTAGCGAGACTAACGAACAGCAATTGATTTTTATATTTATGTATATAGATTAGAAAGTGATGGGTATATTTTAATCCTAGGATTAATTATACTTGACTTATACCTTATTTATTAATAAGACGGTTAAAGTTCAAGGTAATTGTAGGATTCGAACTTGGGACCTTCGTCTCAGCATCCCAATTCCCACGTCAGCAACATTCAGCTACCAACGCTCTATTAATGGCTTTTTCAGGCGAAAAATTGATCTAGCTTTCTAGTTATGTCTCGTCTCTGGGAAACGCGTTTTTCCCAAAGCAAAGCTCGGTTACCCAGGTACACTATATATGATTGAAAAGTAGGCAAATTATGTAGAATACTACATAAACATTAATTCTATAGAACAAACATAATTTATTACATAGCAAAGTTCTTTTTTATTTCGAGTCATTTTATTTTTACAATATTTTGATACCCCACCTAAATGTAAGAGGGTGGACCTAATACGTAAATTTTTAATGCAATTTTTAAGAGGTCTCAAATACCCACCGTTATATTTTCCCATTGTTGACTTTATGGCGGCCATTTGCTTTTTGAATATTTTAATATGATAGGGCTGCAAGTAGTGATGTGGCAACTGTAATTGACATTGTACTTGAGTACTTTTATTAGACTTGTATTTCTTTGGTTTTGTTCTTATTAAATAATGCGAGGGGACAAAAAGATACATGATTTTCATACGATGAAGTAAGTTCTATGAATAGAAATTATATGAAGTTTCAAAGCGTTTTCACCTTTAATCTTGTCGGGGTGTATCAGTTATTTGGTATACTAAAAGAAATGTTGATTGATTATATTATTATTTAATCAAAAAAATACTTACAATGATGTCAATAGCTATATTTATACTGACATAATTGCATTCACGTCAGCATCTGTACTAGTTAGAAAAGTGTATATGTGCTGTGTGTGTATGCCTTCCATATTATATAAATAAATTGACTTAGGCCTGTATACTCAGAATCAAATCTCAAGTAAAGTCTCAAGAATTTATTGTTTTTATTTGAAAATAAACCTTATTTCATGTGTTGATTCCAATTTAAATTATTTTATTCTTGACTCAAAGCTTAATTTCATGTTTGAATGATGGACTTAAAATCTTAAATATTATTGTTAATGCAATTTGCAGATTTTATTGATATTATTTTCCAAGCCAACTGGCAATCGGTTCATGAATATAACCCAAATCCGAGTACGAACTCACTCGAGTCACTGTGATGAAACTCGCCGCATCACTATTAAAGCTCGTTAGGGTGCGTTTATATTACTTGCTGACATTAAAACGCGTTTAATTTTGCAGCTGTGCACGTTGTTTACTGTCAGTTGCATTAATTGTGCGGCTAATTACACTATCGAAAGAACTGATAGCTAGTGTAAATGGCACTCCTAATAATAGTAGAATAAAAAGACTATTTACATTCAGGTGGACCAACTGCCTACTTGTCAGCAATCTGAAAAAAAAATGTACTAATAGCAGTTCGCGTGCGAATATCTATAATTACCAACATTGTATGTGAGCTGAACAATATAAATAATAAATATCCTGGGACATTCCTCATACACGGTCATCTGATCCCTAACTAAGAAGAGCTTGTACTATGGAAACCAGATAACTGATATAATACATATACTACTTTTTGTTTGTAAATACATACTTAATATAGATAATTACACTCAGACTCAGGATATACAGACATGGTCATGCACACAAACGCATGACCTGTGTGGGAATCGAACCCACGACCTGCAGCGCGTAAGGTGAACCTTAACCAACTGCGCCAACTGGCCCGTCGAATGTATGTATTTTTTATAATAAAGATAATATATAGGTACCTATACCACGCATGTAACAAAAAAGGTATATATATCCGAAAGGAGTGAAGATTACATCAGACTATATAAAAAGTTTATAATAAGTTTTAGCTCAAAATGAATTTATACTAAATTTTTCGTTCCATTTTTTGAAATCATTTCACAACCAACGTGTCACCGCGTTACGTCACCTTTTCCGTATTTGTTATCATCATGCAAAAAAGCGTCTTTGTTTCGGCTTGGATAAAAATGCTTTCGTATGTTTGGATGCATCCAAAATGCTCGAAGGATGTCCCGCTGTTCCCCTCTACAGGTCGCATATCTTAACTGATTCTCCTGAAATTTTGTGAGCAGGTTCGGTAATTATGTCATTTTTTTTCGTCTAGACGGTTTTTCAAAAACCCAACTACAGCTTACAGAGCCACTTGTAATAAAATCAGATAAAATACCTTTTCCGTTACATTGTGTATACGCACAAAATTATACGCACGTATTATGCAGAAAAATAATTGGACTGTTTTACAAAAAACTTAAACCGACTACACTAAGAAGTAATCAAATCCTGATCTGATGACAATGGGACCAAACGGGAACTGTACTCTTTTAAATAAAATAAAAAGAATTTTCCAAATCGGTTAATAAATGACGGAGTTATGAGGTAATAAAGTTAAAAAAAAAACTTTCGAATTGAGAACCTCCTCCTTTTTTGAAGTTGGTTAAAAACAAAAATCACAATCAAAAAGTATTTTTTCAATGTAGGCCCTAATAAGGCACTTATGAACGTTAACTAAAATTACTACAAATCTACAAAGGAGTTCAGAACGAATGAATATCGCTCGAGTTTTGACCACTAGTTGTAAAAATAATCAGTAGGTAGGTATTGTTTTGTTATAAACCATAATTTAATAAGGCTGAGGCTTACGTTATCCGGGTCCAATTTAATAAGCTACGTAAAACACTGAACTGAAATATTATCAGAAAACAAAAATCAGTTCGGCTCCCCGATGACTCATGTATCATGAAAATGAAAATTCTCTGTCCAAGAGACGGCCTTATGTGGGAGTGAAATATGAAATTTTGTTTATTTTATTATTGTTGCCATAATTATGTGCTCATAACCTTGTGTTTAAGTTATTTTAAATAAAATGATATCTATACAAATAAATAAAATTGAAGTGTATGTTTGTAATGCCAAATAACAGCTATTTACTAAACTATGAAAATATAAATTGTACCAAAAAAAAATATGTTTGTATGTCTATCTGTCTCTTTGCTTAGGCTAATCTCCGAAACGGCTGAAACGATTTTGACGGGTCTTTCACTGGCAGATAGCTGATATTATAAGGAGTAACTTAAGATAGATGAAAATACCGTACGCGCCCGATTCCGCAGGGGTCAGCTAGTAGGAAGTATGTTTGTTTAATTGTTACCTCTTGATGCCAATGGCTCAACCAATGGTGATGAAATTTAGCACATATGTAGACCATAACTTGGAATATCATATTATATAGATGCTTTTTATCCCTGGAAAATATAAGATCCCTCGGGAACATGGGAAAAACCGCGGTGCGAAAACTAGTCTGCAAATATAATTTAAAATATTTAAGACTGTCGAGTCACCTTCAAATTATTTAACTCTATTAAAAAGATTTTATCTTTTAATTACATTCTGCATAACCTGATCCACAATTTTCGTTAGCATCGCGCAATATATTTTGCATATTAATGCCACCATCCGGTATGACATTATGCAAACTAAATTCAATTACATATACGAATTTTAATGTAAGCTATTATTGGGAATTGCTATTAAATGCTTGAGAGTACTTTGTTTTACACCGTCCAAACAAAGACAAGGTAACACTTCTACTTTGTAAATACTGATAGAAAATGTGGAAACAAAGGAAGAACATAGTTACCCTGTATTGAACAGACTTCTAAAAGCAGGAAGAATTCACGTGTTTTTGATGTTTGTTCACTGATTAGATACTGTTACTGTGTAGTATATTTGCAGTATTCTAACTAAATATATAACGGCGAAGGGAAACCATCCAAGTTTTTAGAAACAGTGACGTCAGCAGTGCTGACGTCACTATCTCCACTCTTAGGATCACTCATTGCAAACAATGAAACAACATTAAAATAAGATTAACACTTTTAATCTTTACACCGGCTTTATAATTAACAAACTAAATTATAGCTAAATAATAATCACTCAGTACTCACAAGATATTTCTTAAACTCCGCTCTCGACGACAATTCACAATATATGATCACTAAAAATCCCTACTCCACATTTAATTTTTTCACAAGATGGCGGACAACATGATTTGCGCGCTAACCACCGTATTCGCGCGTCAACACAAAAACTTATTGACAAAGTAAAACTTTTTATAATAATAATTAACCGGAATCATAATTCATTATCTAATTAGAAACTTATTTAAAAAATATTTTGGCATTTTTATTTCCCTTAAAACAACAAACCTTAACGTTTGCCGTTTTAATGGCAAGATATTTCTCAAGTTTTATTCGATGTCCAAAAATTCTAGAAACTATTCAAAAGCTATTCATAAATTAACTTAATAATTAACGGTCACTTTTTAGGGCAAAATAATTAAGATTTACAATAACCAATCAAACCTAATTACTAACAATAATAAATCAACTGTCATCCTTTTTATGCATTTTGCATTTGCATTTTTAAGTAAACTTAGAATCAAAACAAGATCTATAATGATTTACAACGAGAGAAAATAGATAAATTAATAATCTAGCATTGAAATAAAATTATTAACAATTTATAACGAATTTTCATAAGACTTGCGTCGACACGGCCATACTGCGAGGCGGTGCGCGCTCTGCACCAGCCGCGGT
Organism: Polyploca ridens; assembly: GCA_951394255.1. NCBI lineage: Eukaryota > Metazoa > Arthropoda > Insecta > Lepidoptera > Drepanidae > Polyploca > Polyploca ridens. Next base: position 2,679,512 of record OX596262.1, read on the forward strand.
TCTGTAATTGTAAATAAATAATTTGAGCTAGGTATCCGTACATCGGTACGCTAGCTGATAACTCACGTTATTTCTTATTTTTATTTTTACAGCTGTAAAGCTGTTATTGAAACAATCTGTATTTTGGACAAATCTTACTAATCACTCATTAGTAGGTAAGTCAACAGAGTTATCAGCCAGGTTTTGTTACCGTAATTAAAAATGAATGGATAATGTTCGTTGGTGATTACATAATCAAAATCAGAATGTAATCACAAATAAATAAAAATATGATTGGGTTCATAGGAAAGTGAGCAGTGATTAATATTTATTTTGGTGCATATGCTCCACGCATTTTGCACAAATAGTTTTGTTGTTTGTCAATGTAAGTGCTCCACGCATCATTACATGATTTTATGTTCTCGTAGAAAAAGGATGATGCTGTGGTGCTGAGCGGTCTCTAACGCCGTGGTCCACAGGGGCTCTTAAGGAAATAGGAACTAGGTGGATGCTGTGGCCTGGGCCTTATAGTTATGACCGTGGTCCACAGAGGCTCTAAAAGTAATAGAAAAATAACGATGATTAAATGTAATTTTATAGATGATGGCTCACAGGTAATTGATGCTGTGGTGCTGGGCGGTCTCTTACGCCGTGGTCCACAGGGGCTCTAAAGGACTTAGGAAGGATGATGCTGGGGCCTAGGCCTTAAACTGACCGTGGTCCCCAGGGGCTCTGAAAATAACATGAATTGGACAGGAAACTAGGGATGTTAATAGCTTGTATAAACTTCAAATTCAAATTGTTCAATATAGACTCTAATAAGGCACTTACTTCAAGGATTAATAACTATGATCTCAATCAATAGTTTCATAAGAAAGCTCATAATAATAGAAATAAGTATTGATAATTTAATAGTATTGGAATGAACTAACCGGTTTATTCAGGCGTCTAATCTTGGGTAACTTGAGATGTAGACGGCAGCGGCTCATCAACAACCTGCTGTGTCTCCAACTGGTCCGATATATGGGTCAGCTGGGTTGTAGTCTGTTGTTGGTTGTCTTCATCCAAGCCCGTCGACTCGGTTGCCTGCTCGCCTGGTTGCGGTGCTCGGCGAAGCTGATCATGTGCCACTTTACGTGGTCGTCCTCTGCCCGTCACACGTTTTACCATGTAGCGGTCAGTATCCAGTATTCTGTAAATCTCGTAAGGCTCACTATATTTGAGATCTAGTGAAGTTTGGTTGCGAGGATTATTTTTGATAAGAACATAATCTCCTCTTTGAAACGGTCGCATCTTTGCTTTATTTTTATCAAATCGCTGTTTTTCATACTGGGCTGCAGCAGTCATTTTCTGTTGCACATGCTGTTCAAGTAATTCGAAGTCTATACATTCATTATCAATATTGACTAACCTCAAGAGCTCCGGCGGAACACAGTGTTGTCTACGAGTGAGGAGAGTGAGTGGTGCGACCCCAGTCACACGATGTTGAGTACAGTTGAATGCTAGCTGTAATGCCTCTAATGCGGTTTGCCAATTTTCGGTGTCATAATTTTTTATCATAGTTAGGGCATTTTTCAGTGTACCCATCACTCTTTCCACCTGCCCGTTCGCTCGGCTTACTCCTGGAGCTATTGAATGAACATCTATTCCAAATCGATCGCAGTAGGCTTTAAATTCGCCCAGAAATTCTCTCCCTCCATCTACGATAATTTGTGCTGGAGTCCCAAATAGATGAACAACACGCTTAAGTGCTGCAAGGCTGCTGCTCTGGCTCTTGTCAGTCGAGTAGTTAAGCAGTATGTACTTCGTAAATGCGTCAATGGTAACAATGACGTACTCGTCTCGTCCTTCAGAGTTTCTAGTGCCCAGTTTTCCCGTGATATCCATGTGGATGACTTGAAAAGCAGCGCTGGGTTTCTGAATCGGGTGAAGTTGTGCTTGGATTGCACCCGATGAACTCTTGGAGGTTCTGCATATAACACAGTTGTCAACGAATCTCCTGACGACCGTGTTCATCTTGTCAAACCAGTAAGACTCCTTCAGCTTCTGTAAAGTTTTCTCCCAACCTGGGTGCTGAAGCGATGTGTGGTACGAGTTAACCAAGCTCCATTGAAATGACTTGGGTACTGCAATAAGCTTTTGGGTACCGTGTATAGGGTCCGAGAAAATCTTTTTGAGTATACCATCCTCTAGTACATAGTCAACTGTCGGGTTGTCACCACTCATGCCATCAATCAGCGAACGCAAAGTATCGTCACGCCTCTGTTCTATTTTTAGCCATTCAATATCTCTAGTCATGATATTAACTGAACTAGGAGTTATTGGATTTCTACTAAAGAAGTCTGCATGCTGCAGTCTCTCACCTTTTCTGTATTCCACCTCGAAGTCATAATTTTGAAGGAAGGCCCACCACCGATGAACTCGGGGAAGCAAATCCTTCTTGTGTTTAGATGCCTTCAGAGCGTTACAGTCTGTGATTACTTTGAATTTACGCCCGTACAAGTATTGCCTGAAATGTTTAATAGCTCTTACCACCGCCAAAGTCTCGAGCTCGTAAGAATGGTAGCGGCTCTCTGCGTCGGTGGTGCGTTGGCTCATATAGGCAACGGGGTGTTGTCGCGCTTCAATAATCTGGACCAAAACAGCTCCATAGCCCAGACTACTGGCATCCGTGTAGAGTTCAATCGGTGCGTCCTCCTGAAATAGAGTGAGGGTGGGCGCAGTAGACAAATGTTGGATAATACAATTACGAGCCTCGTCGTGTCTTCCGTTCCATTCCCATCTAGCGTCCTTTTTTGTAAGCTCATAGAGCGGTACCATTATACGCGAAAAATTGGGAATAAAACGCCGAAAGTACCCGGCGAGGCCGTTAAATTGCCGTACTTGCTTAACGGTCTTTGGAGTAGGTGCCTTCGTTAAAGCCTCAACTTTTCTTGGACTTGGACCAACCTGTCCATCTGATATAATATTACCGAGGTATTCAATAGAGCGTTTAAAGAAGGCAGTCTTCTCCACATTTATTGAAAATCCAGCTTTTTGTAAAGCCAATAGTATCCTTTCAATATGAGAGAGTCCTTGAGGGAAATCTCTACATTTTGAGAGGACGTCATCAACGTAAACCTGACACACCTGCTCAGCTGTACTTAACAAAGGCATCAATGCCCTATTTATGCACCGCTGATAGACTGAACATGCATTACTTAGACCAAATGGCATGGCTAAATATTCGTAAAGCCCATCGGGCGTGACAAAAGCAGTTTTCTCAATTGAACTCTCTGAGATAGGAATTTGATGAAATCCAGCCGCCATGTCAAATGTAGAGTAAAAGAAACCCCCTGCCAGTTGGTCTATTTGATCCGAAATTATTGGTAATGGGTAGTGGTCTCTTAAAGTATTCCTATTCAGTTCGCGGAAGTCAACGCACATGCGATCCTTGCCATTTTTCTTTTTGACCAAAATGATTGGACTGGAATTTGGTGACTTACTCTCACGGATAATATTATGCTCTAACAACTCATTCACAATATCACGAACCTTTTCCCGCTCGACAGGACTTAAACGATATGGTCTACGCTCTACATACTTAGTTGGGTCTTTTAAACGTATATCTAGCTCACCAGTGTTCACCCGTGTGCTAGGATATCCCCGAATAAATAAATGTTCATATTTGTTCAATAAAATCTTTAACAAATTTATTTGGTCATCATCAGTTAAATCACAGTCCAAATTATCAAACTTTTCACTTTGAGATCGCATATGGTTGATCAACGGTTGATGGAACAATGTAGCACCACGACATGTTACAAGAACTCCCAGATTTGTATTATCGATAAGATTCATACCAATTAAAATATCTGAACATATTTCGTAATCTGGTACAACATGAAACTGAAGTTCAACCCGCATATTGTCGATAATGCAAACCGTTGTCAGTGTCGTTAAAGACAAAACAGTAAATTGGCCAATACCCCTCAAATAATTAACAATGCTTGTTCTTTTTCCCGGTAATTTTGCTGCCACTGACTCCCGTATCAATGAACATTCTGCGCCACTATCAAATAACGCAGATAGTTTTAAATTACCCACAATAATTTGCATAGACGTTAATTTTGGTGTACCCACACTATTGACGTTCGAAACTACTGCGCGTTCTCGTTTGTAACATGTTTCAAACGTATGACCAACTCTCGAGCAGAATGTGCATGTAGGTTTGTCGGTATTTTGAGATAAATTTTTATTTTCTTGATGACGCGTTTGGGTGCTTTCAGGTTTATTACCAAAACGACAATCCCGTGTATCATGACCAGGTTTCTTACATATCTGGCAGTAAAGAGAAGTCCTATCAGAAAATCGAGGGCGTTTACTAGGGCCCTGATGTACGTTTGGTATTTGATTTGGTCTTTTAACACGACGTATAGATGACGCAACAGAAATCAATTCTGGCACTGAAGTAGCCCGCGCATTTAGTAATTCAATCCGTAATCTTTCATCACCAACACACCCAATAACAGCCTCAACCGCGTCATCATTTGACAACTTATCCTTAGTGACTCGACGCCATAGTACCCACGCCTGGGAAAGAAACTGCGCAATATCCTTTGAATTATCATAATTATGTTCCCTAAATCGAACAATATCTCGCGAATATCTATTTTCAGGTTCAAATGTAGTAATTAAAACATCACGCAATTCCCGCCACGTGGTCGTAGACACAAGCCAATTATCAACCCACAACCTCGCACGACCCTTGAGCAAACTACCTGCCTTCATTCTAATGTCGTAATCGTTAAGGTTGTAAGTTTCCATGGCAGTGGTCACATGCTGACACCACTCACGTATTCCAATATTAGCGTCCGGATCGTATGACGGTAAAAATATGTCATTTATTTTGACTTTGGAGTCCGGTTGTGAGGCAATACGATCGGACATGTTTTTCATCATTTGCAACATCTGTGTAAAAAACTCGGTTGGTACGCCACTAACAGAAGCACTAACATTTTCAATGGTCTGACCAGAATGCCCGGCTGAAGTGGGTGGTGATCCCGCTTCTGATAACGGCGAAGGGAAACCATCCAAGTTTTTAGAAACAGTGACGTCAGCAGTGCTGACGTCACTATCTCCACTCTTAGGATCACTCATTGCAAACAATGAAACAACATTAAAATAAGATTAACACTTTTAATCTTTACACCGGCTTTATAATTAACAAACTAAATTATAGCTAAATAATAATCACTCAGTACTCACAAGATATTTCTTAAACTCCGCTCTCGACGACAATTCACAATATATGATCACTAAAAATCCCTACTCCACATTTAATTTTTTCACAAGATGGCGGACAACATGATTTGCGCGCTAACCACCGTATTCGCGCGTCAACACAAAAACTTATTGACAAAGTAAAACTTTTTATAATAATAATTAACCGGAATCATAATTCATTATCTAATTAGAAACTTATTTAAAAAATATTTTGGCATTTTTATTTCCCTTAAAACAACAAACCTTAACGTTTGCCGTTTTAATGGCAAGATATTTCTCAAGTTTTATTCGATGTCCAAAAATTCTAGAAACTATTCAAAAGCTATTCATAAATTAACTTAATAATTAACGGTCACTTTTTAGGGCAAAATAATTAAGATTTACAATAACCAATCAAACCTAATTACTAACAATAATAAATCAACTGTCATCCTTTTTATGCATTTTGCATTTGCATTTTTAAGTAAACTTAGAATCAAAACAAGATCTATAATGATTTACAACGAGAGAAAATAGATAAATTAATAATCTAGCATTGAAATAAAATTATTAACAATTTATAACGAATTTTCATAAGACTTGCGTCGACATATATATAATTTTAGAATTAATTCAGTCATGCTAATTTATTTATTCGTAAGCTCAGAGTCACTCAGCGAGCTATGGAACGAGCTATGCTCGGAATTTCTCTTCTTCTAGAAATTCCGAGCTGGGTCCGAAATGAGGACATTCGTAGGAGAACGAAAACGATGGACATGGCTCGTAGAGTTAGTAAGCTGAAGTGGCAATGGGCGGGCCACATCGCTCGAAGAGCCGATAACCGCTGGGGAAAAAAGGTTCTCGAGTGGCGACCACGTACTGGAAAGCGCCGAGGGGGACGCCCTCCCACCAGGTGGACCGACGATCTGGTCAGAGTCGCTGGGCACCGCTGGATGCAAGCGGCCCAAAACCGTTCGAAGTGGAAGTCAATGGGGGAGGCCTATATTCAGCAGTGGATATCCATGGGCTAATATGATGATGATGATGAATTTATTGGAAGTTACAAAACGATGAGAAAACCGCAGTGCCAAAATGAGTTTATCAACAATACTCAATATTTGAAAAAACCTTTGTCCTACGACTCAAGCGCCAAATCCCTTCCATACGTATGAACATTTTTCTAAAACTAACATCAATATTAAACGTCTGAGACCATTTATAACTTGCATTTTCACGTCTGAGAGGTCAGAGTCGGAGGGAACAAATAGTACGTCGCACCTCTTATTTCCCTCGAGGGTGGCAGTCATAACTCGGAGGTTCACCGTGTTTACATGAGTATTGTGAGGCGTCATGAGGCGTCGGGAGGCGTCTTGAGGTATCGAGGCGTCTCGTGTCTCCGATGGTGGCCGAAGTGTCTGAGAATATAGCTTGCGATTTTAGTCTTGTTACCAACGGACGTTATAATTTTCTGTGGTAAAATTATCTATATTTTGGTGGTACATAAATATTAATAAGATTTTTTGCTGGTAAAGATATGAAGTGGGTATCTTGATAGAGCAGTGAATCAGAGAAGGCAAGCAATTGGTGGATGGGTTAATGGCTATCGATGAACCTGATTTTAAAATATTAATGACACATTATAGTTATATCTAATTAGTTGCAGGCAACACTGAAAAAAAGGACTAAAGTGACAACAAAATTTCATTTAACAGTAACACAAAATTTGACGACCAATAACCTAAATACACTCTGTTTAGGTTATAGGTCGTCAAATTTTGTGTTACTGTTAAAAAAAAATTGTTGTCATTAGTCCATGTTTTTCAGTGAAGTCTTGGTGTATGATTCTGAATCAACGAAATCCTATCGAACGAAAATTAATTATTGAGACTTCAAGTACAAACAACCTACATCGTAGCAAGATGGGCACATAAAGGTGCTAATAAGTAGTTAGCCAGCCAAAGGTTATTTCAAAGTAACACACAATGCAACAAAATATATCAGCATATTTAGAACACTTGCAAAACTCGAAATTCCTGTAGCTGCACCTCAAAATGAAACTTTAAATGTAAGAACAAATGCATTTACAATCAAGACTGCGAAAAGCGTTGTTCAAGAACCAAGAACGTGGAAGGCAAGAGCAAAATGAAAAAAAAGGCAACGTTCGGGTGAAGCATCACGCGTCATACCCGAGGAAAGAAATGGAATTTTAGAGCTGTTCACTAAAATACTTTGAGGACACAAGAATTCCTGGATGTGGTAAGAAGAGTTTTAAGGGTTGTGAATAATAATAACAATGTATGCTTGGATTGTTAAGTTTCATGATCATTTGTTAAATCAGTAAGTTTAACAGACTGATTAAAACTTCTAATTTAGTTAAACTAAATAAGATAGACAACTAAGCTAAGTATTGTAAAAAATAATTGGACTGTTTTATGAAAAACTTAAACCGACTTCAAAGTACACTAAGAAGTTAATCAAATCCTGATTTAATGACAATGGGACCAAAAGGGGAGTGTACCCTATGTAAAAAAATAAAAGAATACAACCGATTTGAAAACCTCCTCCTTTTTTGAAGTGGGTTAAAAACTAAAACTAATTTATTATATGGAAGCTATTGACCATATTTGGACCATGGTAATTGACAATGTGGTAATACGCTAAGCATAGAAAAAAACATTTTTATTAAACCACTATTTAGTTAACCATAAAATTGGAACTGTAGCTTCTTCTTATATATTGTAAGGTAGTACTAAGAAAAGATTTCTCGAAATAGCAGACCAGCGTAGTGACAATGTAAAAGAAAATACCACATCCAACAAAAAAAAAACTTTTACCAACACAATGCAACGTCGAAAAAGGAATTCTTTACAAAATGAGAACAGACTTGGACTTATCTTACAGCGCGTTCAAGTGAATGAATTTACATACGTTATCATGAAAACTGAAGTCTCACATTGTGCCGATACGGTACCGAGCGTGTTTCTTTATAATGTGTATTTATAAGTAGGCTCTGGAGTATTCTTTTGATCATTTAGGCTGATGAAATATGGCTCTGAAATTCTATTACTTAACGTTGTATTTTTTACTTTGAATATTAGTATAAAATGAATATGTAAAGGTTATGTATGTCTCAGTGACGTCAATTGAATTGAAGCCTTCAAAGACAACACATTGAGGTACAGTATGGGTACAGTAGTACCCAACTAATATGGCTTACCGATGTACCTGCGCAGAAGATACTTTTTGTACCTACATTTTCAAAGCGCGGGAAACAGCTATTGGTCGGCAGCTGCCGCCATGTTAGCGCGCGCCGTGCGGAGGGGCGTGACTTGCGAGTGGGACGGAACTAACAGCTGCAGTATATTATGAACCTTATAGTAGAGATCTAAGGTTGATTGTAAGTTTTAAGCATTCTTTCGCTAATCTTCGGGGCCATACTTTCTTTTCTGAGCAAACGAAGATTCACGACGCGCCATATCAGTTGGGTACTACTTTAACCACATGGAAGGGGTACTTTATAGTTTGTAGTTTCTTCTGGGTAAGCTTGCACCATATGGCTTCGTCATCGTAAAAAAAAACTACCATCCTGGCTAGCTACTTTTAAGTGCGATATTTTATCGCCAAGCACATATCAAGCATCTGATGCCAAGATAAAAAACATATTTCTTATCATCTCTAGTAATCTCTAACAACAATGTAGTAGACATCTTAATACGTAAAACAAAATAATCTAATAAATAAATCCTTTTCCATAATTCTACAAAGATATCATTACAATTGATCATTTTATAACAGTTATAAATCAAAACGAACATTAAACTCTACTACTGGCTATGACAGATGGCTTTCAGATACCAAAATACCCTTTAACTAGACTATCTGACTTTATCGTTGAATATTAAGGTTCAAAATCGCTTGGAACATGGAAAGAGAATTTGGTGCAGATTGATTGATTCATTCTAAAACTTTATTGATCATGTCGTTTTGATTGAGATTTTGTGTTTCAATTATTGGAACATTAGGAGTTTGGATGAAAACAAATTGTGTATCTATGGAAGGGACTTTGTGCAGATTAATAATTAAGGTGTACGTTTGTACTTTGGTACTTAAAATTAGCTGCTATTTCGATAATAGTGAAAAAGTACCAGTTGTATGTCTCTGTTTTAGAACAGCTGCTTCCATTTCGAATGAATTTTCTTTCAACCAAAAAAAACATAAAATAGTATCCGAAGTTGTGCCTGAACATAAGTAAGTACCGTCAAACGGGGGAACTTGGAACACTTTTGAAGTTCAACGATATGTCAAATGCGTTGTAATAGGTATTTGTCACATATTAATTTTTCTACAGTCCAGTGTGTAGACGAAGTTTCATGTTCAGAACAGATTTTGGGTTACGGTAACCTCAATTTTTTTTTTTTTTTTTTAAACTTGGTGTCCCGAGTTACCTTACATGTGGGGGTAAATTGGAAAAGGATTAACAACATTTTACTCACATTTTCTGGAGACCGAACGTTGATGCAGCATTAGACTTGAAAATCACCGGGCTATTGTGTGTGTGTGTGATGCTACATCAAGAAATAAAATTTGTCCACGAAAATGTCCCAAGTAAGGTATTAGTCTCAAATTACCCCATTTGACGACGAAACAATTATACACGAACTGGAAACCTCCGCTTTTAAATTGTTTCTAGAAGTTAGTTAAACTTTTAGGAAACTAGAGCTTCATGCATCCGAAAAATATCTGGAGAATTAGAAGAGAGAAGGCAAGTCACTAATTAACACTTAGCTAAATTAAACTTGTCATAAACAGATTTTTCCTCCGGCAAGATTTAATGAGTATATTACAGGCCGGTGAAAGTCCTCCGGTGAATTAATTATACCGTAATCTTATACTCTACATTTTTCCCTACAAGTCTTCAAAAAGTTTCGATTTGTCTCGGAAGTTGAGATGAAAAATAATTAATTCTTCGTCGGGAAATGATGCAGTTTGGATGACCGTTTAAATATTGACCGTGGCTTTGATTGCAGTTTTATGAGGATCAAGAATATCATCACCGTAACTATCATACACTGAAAAAAATTATCTACAAAACTAGTTATATAAGTTGACGTTTTGTTGTCGGGAAACTAACTTTAGTTGTCGGGAAACTAACTTTAGTTACATTTAATCAAAAAAATTTAGTAACGAACAAAAACTAGTTTTGTTACTGGTAAGTTTAGTTCGCAAGTCACTCTGTTTAGGTTAATGGTCGTCAAATTTTGTGTTACTGTTAAATAAAATTTTGTAGTCACTGTAGTTTATTTTTTTCAGTGTATTCACCACTATTTTCATCATGAGCAAGATCATCATTTTTAAATATTTTTTCTTTTTTATGGGTCAATAACGGGTTTTTATTTATTAGCTATCTTAGGAAATTTTCTAGTTTGTAGAACTAATAAATTATCATAACAATATTATAAATGCTACAGTTAGAGTTACTGTTTATTTGTCACTATTTTACGAGTCAAACTCTGAATCTATTGCGATGTGCCTCGCAGATGGTATGGAGAGGACGGGCTACTCTTTATCTGGTAAAAGGTTAGGGGTAAGTAAGTAAAAATAGTCATGAACTCAAGCGAATAGGAAACGAAGTAATGCAAGTATATCAAGCAAGATTCGTTTCATAGTAAATGAAGCCACCTATACTCAGCAATAGAATGTAATAACTCAATTCCGCATTATTTCATTTTTTCTTCTCTCATGGCGAAGGCACGGCTTATCCGGACCCTGTTTAATTCATCGGAAAATTGTATTGGATCCATTTGCAATGCGCCATTGTAGTTTTTATTGCTTAAGTCTGCTGAGGATATTGAGGCAGTACGGATTTCAGTTATGCATATTTTCTGCGGTTTTTTTGGTTGGTTTCAGTCGACTGCGAAATTGAAGGCAAAATCTATACCATCAAAAAATATATAGTTTTGGATGTTATTGACGTGACAGTATGAGGCTCATCCTTATCTTCTAACAAAAATCTGTTATGTGTGCCTACCCCTTCGATGAAGTACGGTAGTAGAAAATTCTAAATCTATGGCCTACCTCTAATGTATGCATGTAAAATGTTCCAAGGAGTTGCGAGCAATCTGTATAGGAAAAAAATTATTGCATACTTTTTTGAAGATTTTGATGGGTATAATTGAAATACTTAGAAAAGAACTTGCACAATTCAACTTGTACTCAGATGAAAATCAAAATGCTGTTTTCAAAATTTCCAAAGAATGAACGGAGTTTTATATGCCAAAATTCCATGAACTAAGACATGAAGATATTTGAAAAATTTCCAAGCCCTCGGGATTTTACGGATTGTTCCAAACAAGTTTCGAACCTTGGCACTGAAGGAATGAACACGAAAATTGTTTCAGACGCCTCTATCTTCGTTGCTGAGTGAAAGATTTTTCACTGTTAGATACAAGAATATTACTTTTAGTTAGGTTTCGTACATTTCAATGCTGCTTATTGAATTAGTTTAAAAAATAAATTAAAACCCAGAAAGTCGTTCGTCCATCTTTTAAACACTACTTGAACACACATGGATTGCTATCAATTTGTGATAAAATGGACATTGAAGAGAGAAACGTGAAGATTATCATCATTATTTACAAGTCGAGACTCTATAACACGGCAGGCAAGGCCGAAAAATACTTAACAATGAGGAGCAAATAATTCTTAAAAATTAAAACTCACTTAAAGATAATTATTGAATTGAGTACCTTTTATCTACTAATGTACCACAAATTCAACATTCAGTTTTTTTTTATATTTATTACATTACAACCAACAATCTTATTGTTTGAACGGCATTGAATACTTGTAGGATAGATAGATGGTACTGAGAAATAATAATCAGGAACACGAGAGCCGTGAGACGATGGCTAGTTAGCCTCTGGCCATAATTTTTAGAATCATCCTATCATATCACAAAACTGCACTTATTGTAGTATTCATAGTGGCATAAAATATGAATTTAGTTCCCTTGTACCAAACTGCACTCAAGTTTATTACTAGTACATAATGTATGCTTACTTCGCTCAATATTTTGGAGTTAGGTTGTAAAATTTTGTTGCACGAGATATTGCATGAACAGAAGCTTCTTTAAGCAGTCGTAAAATAGACAGAAATACTGTACGAGTGTAAGGTTAAGTGAACTAAATTTTTGTCTATTTCATACTAGCTTTACCCTGTGGTTTTATCCGGATTCCCAGGATAAAAGTAGCCTATGTTATTTTCCATGCCATCGCGTGCATCGGTGCCAAATTTTTTCATGATTGATTGTCGAGTTGAGGCGTCAAGACACGACAAACTAATAACTCACTCATGTATTTATAATAATACTAGCTATTGGCGCTCGGCACCAGCCGGGTAAAATTTCCGAAATATCTGGTGGAATATCCAAAAAAAATCTCTCAGATAAGGTCCTGAAAATTTTGACCACACCAATAATAAAACCACAGAAAAAAACTAGGCATTGATTTGAAAACCTGAACAAAAGGTAAAGGGTTATACATCCCCAGATACCAACCGCGAGTGAGAAATGTTAACTGAAAAAAATCAAAGCTACCTTTTTCAAGATAACTTTTGAATGAATAATACGATTTGACCTGGGGACATCCTAACATGGAATCCGGGAATCAATCCAGGAGATTTATCGCTCTATCCGGGATACCTTTCTGTCTAGGGATAGTTTTTGTCACCGCCGGGGCACTTTGGGATCCCGTTTGAGTTATAACCGTCCCTTAAAGGTGGAAAATTGGGCATTAGTATTTTGTGATTTACATGCATGAATTTTTTAAAGTATGTTTTATTGTGGCCCAGATAACATAACTGACTGCACAAGGTAGCAAACCTGCAAGTCTGCTAAAATGTCATACTGAAATGATACTGCAATTTCATTATCATTGAGTCGATTTGCGCAGTCTACTAATTCATAATGGTCTCATAATTAATGAAAAAAAATATAGTACAAAACTGACAAAACTGACAATGAAAAGATCAAATGTGTGTGTGGTTAACATTTTCATGTTTTTTTTGCAATTTTATATCAGTACTTTATTCATGAACTAAAGAAGTCACAATAATTTGTATTCGTGTAATCAATTTCTTATAAGTTTATGATACAATTTATATTTTAGGAGAAATAAACTAAATAGAAGACGTGGTATTTCCAATTAATCAAGTGTTATGAAGATAATATACCATCTGAAACAATAGTAATACTGGAGGGTGAAAGCTGATGAAATATAAGTACAAATCTACGTATTCAATTTTCAATTTAACAAAAATTCAATTGAAAGTCGTGAAGACGCTTCAAATCGCATTATATACATAATACTTACTGCCCAAACAGCGTTCCAGCTTAACAACTTTGTATGTAATATTGTGAGTGCATCCGAACTTAAATGCCGGCAATAAAATCGTTCAGTTCTATAATCCGGCGGGATGTCTAAACTATTCCTTTGGGAACTTGTAACTTTTTACTTAAAAGTTCTTAAAAAGAAATTGTGGAACACTCTTTTAGTTTATTGTCGTATCAGTTTTACTGGATACTTCAAACACTGAAGATGAATTATTGAGTATTAATACGTATGTAAGAGGCCGGTTGTAAGAGGAGTTAGATGCCACTCCACAAGTCAATTCCTTTCCTGAAGAGACAGTGGTAATGCACTACCATTACGTCTGTTACACTGAAAGAAATTGACTACAAATGACTACAAAATTTTATTTAACAGTAACACAAAATTTGAAGACCAATAACCTAAACAGATTGACTTGCGAACTAAACTTATCAGTAACAAAACTAGTTTTTGTTCGTTACAAAATTATTCGATTAAATGTAACTAAAGTTAGTTTCCCGACAACAAAACGTCAACTTACATAACTAGTTTTGTAGATATTTTTTTTTTCAGTGTATTACTTATAATATGTACGAATGAAATAGAAGAAAATAATTCGATAATTGTAGCTTCCACTAGGTAGCAATTTGACTATGTTGTTTATTTTTGTCTGCGAAATATCCACTGCTGAATAAAGAACTCCGCCCCATGGCGTTGTGGTTTTTTGGGCCGCTAGAATTCAGCGACTCCTAACTCCTAGGCTCTGACTAGGACTTCGGCACAACTAGTAAAAAGCCTCCCATTCGACGCTTCTCTGTACGTGGTTATCCTTCGAGAGACTTTCATACCCATCGGTTATTGGTTCTTCAAGGGTAGTGGTTTACTCATTGGGCTTGGCAGACTTGTGCTAAGTTATGCTACTTTAGCTTTCGAATTTGCTTTTTAGAGGTGATGATATCTCAGTGTCTCAGTATCTCGAATGCTACAATGAGGTTGAGCTTTCGGTGATGGAAAACATCGTAACCATAACACGGTGGTATGGTACTTTGTAGTAGTGGCTGGCTACCACCCTCAAGTTGAAAATCTGTCGCCAAGCACCTATGTATTCCAGCTGTACTTGAGAGCCAGTTCCTTCTAGGCTTTGTGTGTTTACCATCTTCGGCCACATCGTCACTTACCATAGTGAGATTGCGGTCAAACACAGGCCTATAAATAGTAAAAAAATATCGGACCCTGAAGCATAAAATTGCACATTTACACAGACACTAAGAACCTGGGATTAAATTCATACTTCTGCATTCCAAACAAGGCTGTTACCTATAAATACAGCTGACAAAGTTCCATTAAGTTCAAAGCACGCTAATTCCGCATTGTCGTCACATCAACTTGTAGACGGAGTTGGCAAACACGTACAACAGAGTGACGCACGCGCAGATTAACACAAGTGTTGAGAGACACGGTGTATGTATGGTCTGAGTTGAAGGAGGAAGAGGGAGAGATATGGAAATAAATGAAAAAAATAAGGATGGAGAAAAACCAAATGAACTGGAATAAGCGACACTGAATAAATTTCAGCTAATCGACCTCGACCTCTTTTACTAATTCTTTCATTAAAACAAACCCTTTACCGTCCACCTAAATATTCTAGCTTCCACCTTGTGAGCTTGTCCGCATTTCTAAAAGATTATATTTTCTTCCTAGATAAAAATCCTACGTAGCAAAATAATAAAATAAGAAATAATTAATTATTATTTGATTAATTAATTATTTAATCCTAATTTTCAACACACTCGCTCGTAAAGTGACATTTATTGCAAAATACAGGTCTGTTTTTTTCCTCGCAAGTGTGTTAAAAACGTCGTATGATACATGTGTGCATTGATTATTACTATGGTATCACAATTATTACACTCTCCGCTCCCTTATCGCGTTTGCCTGCGGCTCCAGCGCTTAATACTGCCTAGTGTTAATAACCAACTTTTCACACATGTATCATAATGTACTTGTAGGCGATGGGAGAGAAATTAAAAGCAATATAAAATGTTAAACTTTGTATTTTATAAGTACAGAAAAAATGCAGAAAAAACAATAACTTGACAACTGAATTAAATTTTTTTAGAACATTCGAATTTGAGCGGCAAAGAGGTTATGGTCTTTACTTTTTTTTTATAGTTTTATTTTTAATAGGTCGCATCGCAGCGCAACTAAATCTAATGAGGTTTTACTTATTTTTTAGTATGTAAATATTTGTGTTTTTAAGACAATAATTATAATAAATTTATTTACTAATATTTCATGAATTTATGCTTAGCACTACTATCTCTGTCGTCTACAGTACTATTATTCTAAAGCTTTCTATGAGCCAAGCTTAATCTAAATTCTTTACACACAAACATCATACAATTTCACATTTATAACAGGTTTTTCAACATATTTTTTTATCCAATACAAAAGCTTACCTTCCATATCTTGCCCCACACACACCAGTGCGCACCTTATGTTGATACGATGCAAACTTTTGGTAGCGGTGTCGCTTAAATTATCGGTACCATGTACTTGGGGCGTTGGGGCTGGGGCGTTGGGGCTTAGGGGGCATTACGAAGCAGGCGAGGGGGCAAGGGGGCAAAAGTTTTGGAGCCTGCTGTCTCCGGTGATAGGACAACAACTGGGGTCTGAAGTTTGCCGACGGAATTATTGCACTATCCACAAAGATGGTTGACTTTGTTTATTATGTTAGTGAGCAGTGATAATATCACTGCTAGTGAGTGCAGATTTTGTTTTTGTGGAATCTAATTAGCTGTTTAGTTTAGAACGTAGCCGTGGGCATCAGTACGTGGATTACGTAACTTTATTGCAATGAAATTCAGATTGAAATAACCTCTGAATAGGTAGAAATATTACAAAATCGGAAATGGTTCCATTTCTAATGAACCACTGTTTGTATTTGCAGTTATCAGAACGTAAAAAAGTTATCAGAAAACCGCTATATTGAACCGATTTCAATTCAAAATTGATTGAAATTTAGTTACGTAATCGCCCCACTATAGTCTATTTCAAATAACATGAGTTCGGTGACACATGGTATTTTATTAAATTTCTCAATGGTTAATGTTCATTTCGATATAATAAAGGAATACTATGATAGAGCTAGGTTTCACGAAATATTGTGAATATTATTTCAGAGTAATCAAATGGAATTTCACTAGATATTGGTAAAAAACCCTTGACCTTGACGACTCATCCTATGTGAAATAGAGTATAGTCAAACAATTCTTCAGAACACTGTGCGTTGTTCAAACGGTAGAATACACATAACTATAAGGTGGCAAAGTCTAAAGTTTGCCGGGCCAGTCGGCGCAGTTGGTTAAGATTCACCTTACGCGCCGCAGGTAGTGGGTTCGATTCCCGCACAGGAGTGGATGAACATGTCTGTATGTCCTGAGTCTGGGTGTAATTAAGTATGTATTTACAAACAAATAGTATATGTATTATATCAGTTATCTGGTTTCCATAGTACAAGCTCTGCGTAGTTTGTGATCAGATGACCGTGTGTGAGGAATGTCCCAGGATATTTATTTATTTATTGAAGTCTATCCTCAGACTAAAGTGCTCTCAGCCACTTGTGAGCTTGGGTTCGTCGATTTACATTATCTAAATATCATAAACATAACCATACCCTCATCAATATTATAGTTAAGAGTGCGTACAAAGCCAGAAAACTTACACACCGCAGTCAAAATATGTGGCTTGGCCGTTTCACTACTACAAGAACTATTCTATAACAAAAAAGTAACAGTGAATACATTTTTCACCTTACTGCCATGTGACAGTAGCGAAACGGCCAAGCCACATATTTTGACTGCGGTGTGTAGAGTTTGTGAAGTTAGGGCTTGTAGAGTAAGGGCAAGTAGAGTTATAAGCTTGGCTCTACATGAGATCTGATAACTTTTTCACAGTGCAAGCTATATGTCTTGGCGGCAACATTTTACATAAAAATGTTTTTGGTGGGATATTATTATTTATCGAATTGTTGTCTTAATTAAATACACCATGAACGAATAAAAACGAAAATTCATTATTATTAGAGGTATCTTTGTGATTTTTTTGTATCGATGGATTTTCATTCCATTATGTTTTTGTTCAGATAGAACCCTCGCGTATTCAGGTCGTTGTTTTGGTCAGCGACGAGCGACTCAGGGTCGATAATACAAATAATACTGGTGCTAAAAAAATATTTTTTTTGAAAATCATGTAATAAGCTAAAGTCTAGACATAATACTCAACGGGAGTACGAAGGAGTAAAGGGGTGGGGCGATGGCGGCTTGCGCCTAGCTCTAGTCTGTGCACGTGCCTAGTAACCATACTTTGCAGTAATTTTATTTCAAATTGAATAAGGTATTTCTCAACATATTTACAGTATTTAATGGAATTAAGTCCATTTTTGGGGAATATATATTTTGTACTACTGCTCCTGGGTCGCTTGTCGCCGACCAAAACAACAGCCTGTATAATGAGAATACCCATATAAAAATATGTTTTCATTAATAGGTAAATTTCAATTCTATGATTGTTATTTTGCTTTATACGCGCTCTTAAATGAGTTCGTAATCTAATTCCCATGTCTGAATGTGTGCCTCACTCCACTGCAAGTTATGTCATTAATATTCTGAAAGCCTAATAGTGCCTCCAAATACAATCGAACATGGCTCCTAGCCTAGTTAGCTTCGTTAATGAAACAGCACTTATTGCTGTGGGTTCTCTTGGTGTTTCTTTAGATAAATGATCTGCAGCAAATGTTCAAATTTTTTTGATAAAATTTCTGCTTTACTACCCATACTGCTGCCGGTATGGTAAATTAATTTGTAACTTACCATTTAATTTTACTTATACTTACCCAAGGTATTTTACTTACCATGCTGAGATTGTTTTTCAAACGTTTTTTCTTTATCATTATATTTCTCTCTTTTTCTGTCTCAAACTCTTTTTATAGGAAAATAATAAACAAATTGTTTTACTTTACTAACTTATATAGAAAGTCGAAATGACAAACAACCAGACAAACATCCTAATACCCTCAAATTAATAGAAACAAAGATTTCCAATATTGTATTCAATACAGCACGCGCACTAACAATCTGTCTGTATGCTCAGCAAATAAATGCTTTGTTGGCAAAATCAGATAATATTAGATTTCATTAGTATTATTAGATATATCTATTGCTGATATTATGAGGTAGAGATAAATATACAAAGACGGCCAATAAGAGACAATACAATGTCTACGGGTCACCGCTCACTATAACAGCAGCACGGCTACGCCTCGGCATTGAATTTTATAAATGGCTTTGACTTTGACTTTGACTTTGATTTACCTTGCCATGCAAGTGACCACTAGTCCTGCTGACCACACGCTTCCAGCGAGCGGTCCGTTGCCTTGCTGCGTGACACCAGCAAGCGGTATCTTGCCAAAGCCGCGCCACCAATTTCAGCGTCGCCGTACCGCCCGCGAGCTGCCACCTCTCAGGCGACGCGCTGGCAGCTAGTGGTTGGAATGAGTTGAGGCGGTGCCGGGCCGTTGCTGCGATGGACCGGTGCTGACATAGTTAGCGATGACCCTTAGTTATTATCCCTAAAGACAAAGAGAGAGCTCTCTCTCTTTGTCTTTAGGGATAATAACTAAGAGAGGTAGAGCGTAGCGTTTCGCTCAGAGGCAGTTTGACTGGGGGAGTATTCCACCTTATAGAATACCGCAGCCAAATAATCTCATGTTGTGTTCCTGCGCGTGAGTAAGGTTGCCAGAGCTCATCAGGATGGGGGAAGGGTCGTAACCGCTTACCACCAGACAGGTTTGTTTGGCGTATGCTTCTTTACCAACATAGTAGACAAAAAAGAAGGAACATCATCAAAGATTCCAAATTGATTATTTTGCATTACCCACATGCTATGATAAAAGTTAAAATAAAAACTAGATAGTTTGCAAAAGGCCACCGAGAAATATAGGTATAATAAAATAAAAGAATAGCAAGTAATGCGTGTAATTGTAATATATTACCATAGAGTTAATACTATGTACAACTAAAAATACAATTGTATTATTCAGGCTACCTTTCAGCAATCCCCGATGACTTGATTGGTAATAGATTTCTAGAAATAGATTACTAGTTTATCTGAAGGGACACACACTATAATACCTTTTAAAGTTTAGCAGGTAATAATATTTTTGTTATTCTTGTTTATTTGCAAAAGTATTGTTTTTTATTATAATTACTTAAAATAATATTAATTATTTTAGACTTAAGGAGCTGGTGGTCTGGAATAATTGAAGTTCATAGATCTACCTACAAGTCAAAAAAATATTTTAGACAATTAATAACATAAAAACAATATCAGAAGGGAAACAAAAAAAAATAGAAATAATAATCAAACAATTACAATACGCACTTTGCGAAAAGTGCAAAAGACCTTGCATGTCCTGCCGCCCTTCAGACAAGACTGTGTCAGGAGATATCAACCTAATGGATTTACAGACACTATAGTTCTGTAATCGTAGTTCAACAAACGTGCTATCGAATAATTTATTGTATCTGTCAAACTATCTCTAAAATTATAATGGTAAAGTTTAAATTTAATTATATTAGTACAAATTCAGATACCTTTTATTCTGTAATCTAACCATATAACATAACATAAATATATATATATAAATAGGTATAATTAATAATAAAGTTATCAAACGTTGATTAGCTAAAATTCCGAAGTCTTTATCTGACAGGTGACATTTGGTGATCGAAAGAGTGAGACGGGGCACACTATTACACTGATTTAGTTAAAAAGCAATTATGGGTAAGAGTACAAATCTGGAGATGAATATTTAAAATTCTCTCCATATTATGTATAACATTAAATTTAACAATTAAAAATATTGGCTTGAGCTTGGCTATCCAAAGAGGAAACGCTGCCAGCCTTCTGGGAACCCTGCCATTAATCGGAAGCAGCGGCAGGCTTGAGGAAATTTTCTATATATAGACTGTATTTTGTACGTATTTGTTGTAAATAAAGATATTTCCAGCTATTAAAAACTATGATATCCTTGATTACTTGAAAATATTCTGCGATACAGGGTAGCATTTGGCTCGCGGTTAAAAATATAACAATGACATCAATTGTTATAATAGGACGCGCGTCCCTCGTGAGAACCAACGGGTTAAAATATACTCTATAAATTATCATTTTCTTTGAAATCTATTATATCCAATCCACCTTTCCAGCGTGTTTGAGTAATAATAATTCATACTCACAAAGTTTTATTATATTTAGTTCATTATTAACTACAATCCGCAGTTTTAGCCCCATTCCTGGAAGATCTCATGTGTTCTGGGAATAAAAACTCTATTGTAAATCTTTCATCCATATCTATCCAGTATGTCATGAGTACCTTATAAATTATCCACAAAAATATTTCGCATTGAAAATACAAAAATAATTGGCTATAGTTGGGAGATCAGTAGAGCAGAAAATTATTTTTATTAGTGCTATTTGCTGTTATCTAAACTGCTATTAAAAAATAGCAAAACTGCCATCTATCTATTCAAACTTCATTTCTAATGGTGCGTCCACGTTACGCGAACCGAGCACGAGCCTCTATTCGTTCGCTACTCGCGATGTCTCGCGAAATGAGCCTACAACACGAGCGAGATGCGAATCCCTGTTTTCGTCAAAAAAACTGACAATCGGCGGAGCGCAGTCGAGCGCGCACCGAACGCTCGTTCGAGACTCGCAAGTCCGTCCACGCTACGCGAATCCATGCTCATCGTGTGGTGGGCTCATGCTCGGTTCGCGATGCGTGAAGGCACCATAACTTACGTAGTAACTATTTAGTAATCTGTGCCATAACAGTGACGACGTGCCAAAATACCACCCAAATCATCATCATCAGCCTATAATGTCCCACTGCTGAGCACAGGCCTCCTTTCACAAATGAGGGTGAAAGGGAATGAGCAATACTCCACCACGCGTGCCCACTGCGGATCGGTGGAGGTAGGCTAGTGGTCAACCTACCGTTGGATTTCTCAAGCCGTCTAGGAGGCATCCAACTAGCTTAACGAGTGATAACCGGGACCATCGGCTTTACGTGCATTCCGAAGCACGGAAACGCTCGATTTGAAATACCACTAGGGTATCACCCATCCAGATACCGACCAAGACGGCGGTAGCTTAACTATGCCGATCGATTAAGAACGGCTAATCATGCTACACCACGAGCGCTTCCTTCTCAAATCATAACATTAATAAATTAACGCATTAAATTCTAACAATAACGTACATCAAACATTAGTCCCTGACATTTCAAACTATTGTAGGTACTTGTTAAAAGCCTTCCTCTGTATAATGGTATTAATAAATTACATGGAACAGGCGAACCAATCTTCTACTTAACTATAACTCCGATACCCATTTACACCCCTCGATGGGAAAGTCATTTCATGTTTTGATTTGGATTTAGGGGATAGAGTTGGACTATCGATAATACTACTTGCTTAGCATAGAGTTATAAAGAGATTAGAAATTGTTATTTTTTTTCTGTTTATAAGCCTGTGTTTGACCGCAATCTCACCATAGTAAGTGATGATGCGGCCGAAGGTAAGCACACAAAGCCTAGAAGGAGCTGGCTCTCAAGTGCAGCTGTCGGAACACACCGAAAGGTGCTTGGCGACAGATTTTCAACTTGAGGGTGGTAGCCAGCCGGGCGGGTACTACAAAGTACCCTACGACCGTGCTATGGTTTCCTCACGATATTTTCCTTCACTGAAACCTCAAGCTCATTGTAGGGTTCGAACCCGGGACCTTCGTCTCGGTATCCGACGTCACTACCACTGAGCTATCATCGCCTTTTTAGACCCAGCTACAAAGATGTGTTTTTACAAGCTTTTATTATTATTACTAGCATTTATTTAACTTGCCTTGTTAATATGTCGAATCTTGCAACTGAATTTAAAAAGTTATCCCCGACCGATTGATCTGAAATTTTGCATACACGTTCAGTTTGAAAGACAACACAATAGAAACTTATTTTAAACCCATATTAATGCGAAATTAATTTTGATATAAAGTTTACTGTTGAAGATAGGCCCCCTTACTCATAAAACGTTATTTAACTAATAAAGTGATTAAGTGGTCACTTAAATAACGTCAAATTGTTTGACAATGACAGCAAGGTGACGTTATTTATTTGACCATTTATTCAGTAGATTTAGTTAAATAGCGTTTATGAGTAAGGCCGAGGATGGATAACTGCTGTAGACTTTCTTTTACGTATTAGAAGTATTTTATTTGTGTCGGGGTTCGAATTTTTTTCAAGGCAGAAATGTTATCTCTTCCCTAGCATCAGAATTTCTTTACAATCCTCGTAATGTAACAAAGTAATTTATTCCCCCAATTTCTCAGTCACCGGTAAAGAACAAACGCAGTCATCAACGGCTCTACACGGGGACTGTTGGGGACTGGCAAGTGCTATTGTCCTGACCCTTTCCCTAGGGAACCTAGGGACCAACCCTTTGTTAGAGTGTGGGACGTTGGTAAATGAAATCCTGTACGTGAATAGGTTTTTATTTTCTTTAATTGCTGACACTCTTGGCTGTTAAGTTCTTTAAAAGGTAATGGGGTCCTGTAAAATAATCAAAATCAAAATCAAAAATCAAAAAGTCATTTATTCAGTTTAGGCCCTAGTAAGGCACTTATGAACGTTAAATTGGTACATACAGTTGAATTTACCACCGGTTCGGAATACACTTAAACTGAGAAGACTCCGGCAAGAAACTCAGCAGGGCTTTTTTTTTGTGGAAGATCTTTTTATAATAATATACTAGTATAGGTATGTCTATGGGCAATCACATACTTACATTTTAAAATTAGTGTAGAATTTACACATTAGGTATACACAATAGATGTCGCTACAAACATCGTTAGGACTGAATGCGAATGAATTTTAGGTAAAATCGGTATTACATCACTTTTTATTAGGATTCCGTATCCGAAAGGTGCCAAACGGGGCCCTATTACTAAGACTCCACTGTCCGTCCGTTCGTCCGTCCGTCTGTCTGTCAGTGAGCTGTATCTCATGAACCGTAATAGGTAGACATGACCTGAAATTTACAGAGAATGTGTATTTCTATTGCCGTTATAACAATAAATTATAAAAATGAAATAAAATTATAGATTAAAGGGGGCGCCCATACAAGAAACGTTCTTTTTTTGGGTTTGTTTTTCATAGCAAAGTTAAGTTAGTTAATATTGCACGGAACCCTCCGTGTGCGAATCCGATTCGCACTTGGCTGGTTTTATTAAGCTTTGTTGCAAGGAATGTTTAGATGTTTGAAATTTTTATTTTTTAATTATTTGATTTTATTTGTGTGTAGAACACGTTTCAAAAATATATTCTATTTATTTTTAAATCTGTCGACCTAACCGTCGAATATCTTTATTCCGTTTCATCGTCTAGGGATAAAAATTATCCTGATAATAACCATTTTCTAACAAGCAGGCACTTCAACAGTAAAATATATTCAAAATATTTTGAAATGTACTATGAACAAAAGAATTAATTAAAATTAATAGCAATTTTAAAACTAATATCAAAGTGAATCAGTTTTCTGGTGTAATTTCCTAAGCCATTATGTCTACCACAGACTATCTGCTCCGCTGAGTCGCGATTTATGATAATGTCCCATCGGATGTTGTCTAATAGAACTGCGAGGAAGGTTGTTAGGTTGTTTGTTTACAAATAAAATATGTTGATAACTTATGTACATACATGAGTTTTTTAATATATTTTTATGAAATTGGATGTGATTAAAAAAAACATAATAATATAATTTATTCAAATCACCTATTACCTATTGTATCGCAGCACATAACATGGATCAATCAGTATCATCATCAATTGCCTGCCCTCTTCCTTATTATTTGGGGTCAGCGCAATAATGTATGCTTCTTCCATTCTGCCGTCATATCAGCAGTAAATCGGTAAACAAGCATACGGCCCGCCTGCTGGTAAGCGGTTACCGTAGACTTATGGACGCTTGCAACACAAGAAGCATCGCTCACGCGTTACCGACCTTTCCCCCTCCCCAAAGAGCTTTGGCGACCTTACTGACGCGCAGGAACACAACATTTTATTGGCTGTGATATTCTGTAAGGATTTACTTCACCAGTCAAGCTGCTCTTTGAGCCAAATACCGCATTGCTCTTCTTCTCTTAATTCTCTCTTTTTTACTCATATTACTTTCAAACAATCCATCCATACTGTTTTTTGGTCTTTCTCTTGTCGTATATTACCCTTTTTTAGACCTAACCTCTAAGAAAGGTACTATCAAATAAATCTTGATAAAATAGATTCTTACAAACAAGTCCAACTCTTTCCTACCTAAGTACAAAAATACAGAAGTAAAAATCACAACCGTAAATAAAGAACAAAGCCAGAAAATAGCGGGATATTCCCGGCGGCGTGTCGAGTGTCGTATAATTATCTAAACCAAGCCATTCGCCGGCTAAACTGACACCCTGATTCACGACTCGTTATCGACTACCGCTTGTTGGATGGAAATTATATGGCTCTCTTCCAGAAGTACATTGGGAACAGAGCAAAAACTCGGTCGAGCTGTTGTGTAACGTATTTTTGTGGGTTTGTTGTTCAGATTGTGTGTAGGATTTAGGATAAAGCTGTTTTATTTCGGTGCTTTAGAATTATGGAAGAATTTAAAAACTGGGGGATGTTTATGTTATGAGAATTAGAGATACGTACTTTTTATTGTTCAACATACAAGATAGACAATAGACAATAGACAATAGACATAGATTTATTTGACATCACAAAAATTAAAATTAAAAATTACAAGTATGCAAACAACAAAAACAAAAGCTTAAAATAAAAAATAAAAAGAAATAACACAAAATAAAACACAAAAGCTTATAATTACGATATGCCACAAAAGAAGAAAGAAATATCATAGATATTTGTGGTGTGATGCCAAAAAGGACCCCAACTCAGCATATGCTGTGGCACGTAGGTACCATCAGCACTGATTTTCAGTGGAGCCCGAAAAGTTGAGATGCGCTCGCGCGGTGCTCCTGACATAAAATAAATAAATGTGTCGTGTAAAATATATAAATAAAATAAATCAATTAATTTAAACTTTATAGTGGAATACTTACGTATAAATAAATACTGAGATAGTGATATACCTAATGAAAATATTTAATACAATATATAATGCGAGTACAGATACTTAAGTATGGAAAATAAACTAAATTACTGATAGGAAGTGCTCAAATAAGATGGAACTACTCGACCACCTGCAGGAAAATCTTTCTGGTAGCAAATTAATAAAACTTTTAATTTTGTCTTGAAAGACACAATGCTATTAGCTTCCCTTATTGGAGGCGGGAGGTTATTCCAACACTTGGTGGCCGTGTATTTGAAACTACCTCTAAAAGCTGCAGTGTGATGTAAGGGCATTTTTAATTGGTAGCTTACAGCTCTGGCCGCACGTTTACTGGAAATGTATCGCCACTTCAGCTTCTTGTATAGATACTCAGGTCTTTCAAATTTCACTACATTAAAAAGAAGAGACGCTAAATGGAGTTCCCTTCGGAGAGACATTTTCAAAATTCCTGCATTGTTAAGGTAAGGAGTGACATGCGTGCGTGGTAAAATATTAAAGCAGTATCTAGCACATGCATTTTGCACCCTTTGCACAACCCTGTCAGTTCGTGCCAACAAACGCGGCCCATACACAATGTCTGCATAACCCAACACAGAAAGCACTAGCGTTTCACAAAGTTTTATGCGCAGGTCAATGCTAAGAAAATTTCGGATGTTGTATAATATTTTAAGTCTATATAGTGACCTGCGTACCATTTCAGTAACATGGGCTTCAAAACGCAAATCTTCATCCATTAGTACTCCCAAGTTACGAGCCTCAGAGACACGTTCGATCCGGCAACCCAGCATTGAGATAGAAGGACTACAGTTTGACATGTGTCTCAACTGAAATTTGGAACCAAGCAGTAGATACTTACTTTTGTCTGGATTCAAAACCAAAGTATTATGTTCAGACCATTCCACAATACGTTGCAGGTCCTCATTTAAGTGAGCCACAGCTGTCTGTATTTCTTCAGGCTTGAACGATATGTATACCTGGATATCGTCAGCATACATGTGAAACCTACAGTGGTTAATGGAACCTATCAAATCTGCACTGTAGAGAATAAACAAAAGAGGCCCTAAAATTGATCCCTGTGGTACCCCCCTTGTAACAGCGGATGGTGCTGAGAACTGGCATCCACCGTCTGGGCCGCTAAGCTTTACTAACTGTGTCCGGCCAGTGAGGTAACTATGGAACCATTTCACTGCTGAGGGCTCAAAACCATAATAGCGCATTTTAGAAAGCAGGAGTGGCACATTTATCGCATCAAAAGCTCTGGAAAAGTCCAGAAGTACCATTATAGTGCCATTACCATCATCTTGTGCAGATAGAATATTGTCCACAATGTCAATCAACGCCGTGGACGTACTACGAGATTTTCGGAAACCTGACTGGCGGTCTGGTAGTATGTTATTCTTCTCCAAATAGGCAGTTAATTGCATACAAACAACCCTTTCTAGGATCTTAGAAAAACATGGAAGGATGCTGATAGGGCGAAGATCTTTAAGATCAACAACATTCGTTTTCTTTGGCAAAGGTGTTACTAATGCTGTTTTCCAGGTATCAGGAAAATTACAAGTAGCTAAAGATGAATTAATAATAGCAGTAATAACACCCAGCGTACGCGGAAGAGTAAGGAGCAGCATATCAAGTGAGATATCGTCAACACCCACTGCATTAGACTTTAAGGATTTAATAACATTGAAGACGGTATTGTCATTAACTGTGCTTAGTTCAAAGACTGATGAGCCATGGCGATGAAATTCGTAGTACGTCAGCCCCGATATTGCAACACTGCTATCTCCCGGCACAGTATTAAAATGTGAATTAATAAGGTCTGGATCACACAGATGAGCGGGCAGATCGAAATTATGATTTTTACCAGTTAAGTTAGTAGTGCGCTTCAAATTCCTCCAGAGGGCACGAGAGTTGCCGGCATATCGATTTATATGCTCACTGTAATATGCCTTCTTTTCATTATATAAGGCGCCATTTACACAACTCTTAAGCTGCTTGTAATAGTCCTTATGCGTGTCTAAGCCAGAAACTCGAAACCTATCATGGGCCTCATTTCGCAGGCTCATCATTTCCTTAATAGTAGATGTAATCCATGGAAATAGATTTTCTTTAATGCATTTACTTCTATATGGAGCGAATTGATTAAATAGTGACAGTATCAAATGATTAAACATGGTAACCATGTTATTCGTATCTGTAATAAGAAGAATATTTTCCCAGTCCATACAATCTACCACCCGATCAAAGTTACTTCTGTCGATGTTTTTTAAAGGGCGAAAATTAATCCATCGCGGGGGCGACTTACTCTTTTTAATATCTACTTCACAAATAATAAAAGCATGGTTTCCGAGGTCAGGTATAAAATTAACGAATAAATTCGTTAGATTGGTATTACTGCATACTAAATCAATGGTAGTAGCACTATGATCCGTAAAATGTGTGGGTTTGTTTGTATGCTGAGTCAGATTTGTACAGACTAAAAATTGTTTCAATTTCATTGCATTCGAATCATTATTCATAAAATTAATATTAAAGTCGCCTAATAAAATAATATAATTATAGTTTGAAAACGATACAATAGAATCAGTCAGTGCGTCAAAAAATGTGTCCACATCGACCCATGGCGGACGATACGCGGTGCCTATGACGAGCCTTAAACCATTTATGGAAATGTTTAACCACATTTGCTCGACGGGCGGGGCAGCGGGGTGTGCGCATAGGCGAGCAGTGAGTCCGCGTCGCAGAAAGAAGCCGACACCGCCGCCGCGCGCGCGCACCGAGCGTGCCCGAGCGACGTGCCGCAGTCTGTAGTTTGGAATGTTAGGCGCGCGACCCTCCTCACCCTCCCGCAGCCATGTTTCGTTTATTGCAACTATATCAGCGTCAAATGTTTGCATTGCTACTGTAAATTCATCGTGCTTGGTGCCCAGGGAACCTGCATTGAATAATCCAAATCTAAAACGTTTAGTATTCGTCATCATTGTAGTTTTGTTTTATGGATAAAAATAAAGTAACTATATAGTTGTGCATAGCAGGTATATATAAATATGTGTCTTGAGTTTTAACGCGTAGCCATGATAGCTTGATACATAAATGGACGTGAAATAAATAGTAGTAGGAAGGTAGTAGGTATAAGTAAGTGATATCTGTGATATTAATAGAAGTGGTAGTGAGTGAAATAGGTATCATTTTTGGCATCGCACCACGCAAATTATAAGCACGAAAACGGTTAATATAGCAAAAAACAATCAAAAAAGACAACATGAAACAATAATAGCATAAATATTGCAAACAGTATAATGGCGAAAACATTATGGATAGTGTACAAATAAGCATTAACATCTCAGGCCAATATGAAACTAAATGAAAACCTTATTAATGTCATCATCACATCTAATACGATATGCTTGTGCATCTGGAGAACGTCTGGCATAAATACGACCGTCCCGGGTCCACACATACTTCCAGCCCAAACGTTTACCTTCCTGCCTAGCTTTGTGGAATAAGGATCGGTTAGAACGAGTAAGGCGCTCGTTAACGTAGAATCTACTCGGTGGTCCCTGCAGTTGGAAGCCGGTGGTGTCAGCCCTTCGTCGCACACGGGCCTGGCGCAGTAAACTGTTCCGTAGTGACTTACGTGTTAGACGCACAGCAAGTGGACGTGGCCGTATCTTATTTGTGAGGTTATTATCGTCCCCAGTAACAGGAACCTGCAAACGGCTCGGTCCCACACGTTCTGCACTAACGATGTCGCGTTCCTCCAACTCCACTCCCAGTTTTTCACTCACCAGGCAGACAAGATGTATCAGATTTTCACCTTTGAACTCGGAAATACCTGTTATTTCGACATCTGTAAGAAGCGTTTCCTGATCGCGATCATTCAAATCCAGTTTCAATTTCTGTATTGTGTCGAGAAGCTTCGGAACTTCGGCGTCACTTCCGGAGCCACTGCATGAGTGCTCTTCCAGAACAGCCACCCTATTTTCGAAGCCATCTAATCGCTTACCGAGGCCTTCAACTTTGTCAACCAATTTCTTGAGGTGAGTGTTAAAAAGCCTGAACTCTTCTCGCATTGCGGTCATCTCGGAGCGGAACATCTGGATCTCGCTTACCAGTCCCGAAACGCTGCTCTCGAGGACCGGTGACGTGGAAACACTGCCGCTCGGTGAACATTCATCCCCATGTACATTTTTGACTGGGGTATCGGTGTTATCCTTCCGTGGCTGCTTAGTTGTGCATGTAGGGCATAACCAGTTTTGAGGAATTTTAAAAGTTTTGTTTAATTTAAGGCACTGCCTTTCGTAGTAAATCGCACATTTCGAGCATTTCACTCCGTCCGTTGGCGATACAAATTTACCACAAGCACCGCACCTCGACATTATACTTTATTATTACAGGCGTAAGGCTTAAATTCAGATACATAAAATGGAGATGTTATTCTACTTATTTTAATCATTTGAACAAATCATTAGCTTGAAAGACATTTCTAAAAAAAGGATTAAAATATTGATCGGATAAACAATGAAAGAAAACACGATACTATTAACAAAATAGGTACGTTTTTATTAGCAACACTAGCTTTATAGCCCGCGACTTCGTCCGCGTAGATTATTTCTTTTTTCTAGATATGAATCATTGTAACAATATAGAGCTTTGTTCATGGCTATTGTCCGCCACTACGTGTGATATTGACAAAAGTTCACCTAGATTAAGAGCTCATATGCGAGGATGCTACATTAAACTGAAACAGTCCTGCCGCAAATCAACTCTAGCAAATTTCAGAGTTTTTCCCTGTGACTACAAACATTAATTAGGAACTGTTATCTTTTAAATTCAAACGGAAGGTGATTTGGGATCAATGGTATACGCGGCAAGAAGACTGTTTCTCCTCTGGCAGAACCAGTAAATATTTTGGCCTCAATAACATTGCGGCGATGGACGATGAGTCTTTTACTTGATCGGACCATCTTGTTGGTGAACGACCACGTAGTCGTTTTCCTTCCGTGTTCCCAACTATGATCAGATTTTCAAACTTTCATCGCCTTTGCGCACCATGTGGCCGAAATACGAAAAAATACGTTGGTGGCATATGGTGGACAATCGTGTTTTAATTTGGAGCTGCGATAGGATTGATGCATTGTTGCGTTTAGCGGTCCAAGGTATTTCCAACATCCGTCTCCAGCACCACATCTCGAATGCATCAATCCTTTTTCTTTCTCGGGCCAGTATAGTCCACGCTTCCACTCCATACATGAAAATGAGGAATACCAATGCTCGTATTAACCGGATCTTTGTTTTAATACCGATTTCTCTCTTTTTCCTGATGTTGTTTAGGCGAGTCATTTCAATACGCCAATATCATAAGCCGAAATAATAAATTTTGAAATGTTCACTCCAAAATAAAGAACTTCATATACTAAATTTAAGCCCCCTTTTCACCCCTTAAGGGTTCAAATTCCAACAACACCGATATTCGTTGCGTTAGTTTATAACCATAAGCTTAAATAATAAATTTAGTGTACTTCCATACACAAATTCATCCCCCTTTTTACCCTTTCGGGATCGGAATTATCAAAAACGTTGAAGCACATATAAATTCATTTTAACTTTGAAACTGATGGACTTTCATATAAACTTGCATCCCCTATTTTACCCCCTTAAGGATGGAATATCCAAAATTTAGTGGTTGCCTACACTGTGTAATAATATATTAAGTGACGTTTACTTTGAAACTGAATGACTTACATACATCCCATACCTTTTCACCCTGTCGGGGGTGGAATTGTCAAAAGAGCTGAGATAACTACACATTAATTTTCAATCGTCAGCCTAAACACAAAATTTGAAGATCCTAACTTTAAAACTGACGGACTTGCATAAAAACTGTCATCCCCTATTTTACCCTCTTAGGGGTGGAATTTCCAAAAATCCTTCCTTAGTGGATGCCTCCACTGTATAATATTAAATTTAGTGAACTTTACTTTGAAATTGAAGGACTTGCATACACAACTTCATCCCCCTTTTCCTCTCTTCGGTGGTGGAATAATCACAAACGCTGAGATAACTATACATTAATTTTCAATCGTCAGCCTAAACACAAAATTTGAAGATCCTAACTTAAAAACTGACGGACTTGCATACAAACTTTCATCCCTTATTTTACCCTGTTAGGGGTGGAGTTTCCAAAAATCCTTCCTTAGTGGATGCCTACACCGTATAATAATACATTTAGTGAAGTTTACTTTGAAATTGAA
The DNA here is from genome assembly GCA_951394255.1 of Polyploca ridens. Classification (NCBI taxonomy): domain Eukaryota; kingdom Metazoa; phylum Arthropoda; class Insecta; order Lepidoptera; family Drepanidae; genus Polyploca; species Polyploca ridens. The sequence goes on from OX596262.1 coordinate 2,711,576, forward strand.
GGACTTGCATGCACAACTTCATCCCCCTTTTCCTCCCTTCGGTGGTGGAATTATTACAAACGCTGAGATAACTGTAAATTAATTTTCAATCGTCAGCCTAAACACAAAATTTGAAGATCCTAACTTCAAAACTGACGGACTTGCATACAAACTTTCATCCCTTATTTTACCCACTTAGGGGTGGAATTTCCAAAAATCCTTCCTTAGTGGATGTCTACACCGTATAATAATACATTTAGTGAAGTTTACTTTGAAATTGAAGGACTTGCAATACACAACTTCATCCCCCTTTTCCTCCTTTCGGTGGTGGAATTACCACAAACGCTGAGATAACTATATATTAATTTTCAATCGTCAGCCTAAACACAAAATTTGAAGATCCTAACTTCAAAACTGACGAACTTGCATACAAACTTTCATCCCTTATTTTACCCACTTAGGGGTGGAATTTCCAAAAATCCTTCCTTAGTGGATGTCTACACCGTATAATAATACATTTAGTGAAGTTTACTTTGAAATTGAAGGACTTGCATACCCAACTTCATCCCCCTTTTCCTCCCTTCGGTGGTGGAATTATCACAAACGCTGAGATAACTACACATTAATTTTCAATCGTCAGCCTAAACACAAAATTTGAAGATCCTAACTTTAAAACTGATGGACTTGCATACAAACTGTCATCCCCTATTTTACCCTCTTAGGGGTGGAATTTCCAAAAATCCTTCCTTAGTGGATGCCTCCACTGTATAAGGTATCTTTGTGCAAAATTTCAAATCTCTAGGTCCAGCGGTTTGGGCTGTGGGCTGATATATCAACAATCAGTTTATCATTTTATATATTAAGATTAGTGAACCTATCCCACATTTACAGGACGACAATATCATGTAAAGCTTAGCTTAGAGGTTATAGTAGATTTCTTACTAATATAATCTTCAGAAAATACTATTCAAAGCTACGATCTAAATAACAGCTTCTCAAGCAATTTGCTGTCCTTTCAACGATCACGGTATAAACTCCATTTGAGCGATCACAAACAACTCGATCCAAATTGGCCCATTAAATAGTCTCGTTGTGAAATTGCATTATTCTTTGGCATAAACCCCGTTCCACCTGAAGTGCTAATATAGACGAGGGTGGCAATAAATATGCAAATCTGACGCTCAGCCTTCGGTTCTTGCGTAAAAACACCATTTTAATATCAGACACGGTTAAGTAAAAGTTGATAGAGTTGTATTAGCGTCTTTTGTTGTCAATAAGCTCACTGGGATTGATCTTTGATGATGTGGCCGAAAGTGCAGGATATATAAAGGATACTTAGGCAGACTTAAGTCAGTCATGCTTACTTTAAGGCCTTTGCTTGCAGCGGTGTCGTGTGATGGGTCGCTCACTTCCCTCCAATATGGCGAGGAGGGCGATGGCTGCCACACGCGTCTTACTTGTGAACAGGTGCTGTTTCCTGGGGGCTGGTCTGTATTTATGTACTTTGTAGTGTTGCCACCGCGCCAAGGCAAGCAATTATTGTCAGTGCGATTAGAATGTAAATATTATGTAATGAATCTAAGCTTGTTTTGAAAAGAGTAATTGCTGAGTTTATTGCCGGCACTTCTCAGCAAATGCAACCTTCCGAACCGGTATTAGAGTCAGACTTTTCATAAGTGGCTGCGAAGGTCTACTTGAATAAATGATTTTGAATTTTGTTTTTTTTTTTTTTATTGTGACTGATGCTTTGGCAGTTATAGGCACTTCATATCAGTTGGCTTTTAGGTTGCCGATTGGCAATCGCCTTGGTTTCTAAAGGGAGAGACATGATGGTAACTTCAGTGACTTTGATCTTCATTAGTGCCCTACTAGGGCCTAAAGTTTACTAGAAATCTTAACATTTTTATACCACTAAGGTGGCAAACAAGCATGCGGCCCGCCTGATGGTAAGCAGTTACCGTAGCCTATGGACGCTTGCAACACCAGGGGTATCACTCGCGCGTTGCAGACCCTGAAGAAATCTCTTCACACCATTTTTGAAGAACCCCATGCTGAACTCATTCCACAATTTGAGCATCCATTGAACACAAAGCTAAAACTACCAAGAAAACTTCAAAATCCATGAACAATTTGTAAATAAATAATATCCAGTGAAGCAAAGCTAATTATTTCGTAGCAAAGCGCTCTTTAATTAGATTGCACCTACTTTTAACAGCTTCGAGTCTGCCAGCTCCACCTGCTAAGTGCATTAAGCTTCACTGATTAAGTTACCAGTTTTATTATTTTCTAGTATTTTTATATAGTATACTGCTGCTAAATGCCTGTGTTACTTAAATATTTATCTAAAAAAATAATTAGTAAAAACCATTTCTAAAAACCAATCCAATATAATATCCGTAAAAAAATCGACAAGGTGTTTTTTAGACACAATGGTATATAGTCTAGTACTATTAATTATTCTGTAATATAATCATGGTTTTGCAACTCATCAAGTTAATAAATTTTAGGGTACCGTACCTCAAATGAAAAAGAACCCTTATAGGATCACTCGTATGTCTGCCTGTCTGCCCGTCTATCACGATTAAGTTGAAATTTGTTACACACATTGAGTTACACATATGAATTTCTGTGACCCAAAAACGGACGTGTATCGTAAATAAATGGAATATGGGGGCACTTTTGGGGCACAAATTAAAATTTTAAAATAGTTTTAAAACCGCGTGACATATCATGAATTGACCATTCCCCCAACCTTATCTCCTCAAATACGGGGCCCACTATTTTGAAAAAAATATACAGTATGTACTATACAGGTCGTTGCTTTGGTCATATCTAGCCGTGTATCTAGGCGAAAATAAAAAAAGTGTGAAACAAATTCAGTAAAATCCTCCGAAAACAGCGTTTCTGCACAAATTTTACCTGAACTTTTAACTGAACTTAGCACTGCGTATGGTCTTCTCTTTCAAATGGTGAAATCTACCATCTTACCACTCCAAATGCTAAGTCAATACTATATTAATTATGTTGTTTTGAAACAAAAAGAGCCAATAAAGTTAGATTATTTAAAAATGTTACTCGTGGGAAATACGATGGTACCAACAACCAGCTAATTATTGCATTCTCATCCGTTAGATTTCTATTCCCGACCTTTCTCCTTTTATTTATACGACCAAGTCGGTAAATAAGCATACCCATTTGATTGTAAGCGGTTACCGAAGCCTTTACGCATTACTCATGCGTTAGCGACCTTTCCTCCTTCCTCAATGAGCTCTTGCGACCTTACTCACGCGCAGGAACACAACAAAGTTATTTGTCTGCGGTATTCTGTAAGGTGGAGGTACTTCCCCAGTCGAGCTGCTCTTTGAGCGAATAAACGCTATGCTCTACCTCTCCAAGGTACGTTTCTAGTTTTCTTTTCTAGTCATCATCTTTTTAATAAAAATAAAAATAAATAACCATTTTTTACAAGCTTTTATTTAGTTTCACCTGTCCCGTTGTCTGTAATGGAATTTTGCAAGTAAAATTTGACACACTTTCCGATTTTCGATTGAGCTGTTTTGCACGAATATGCAAATCGCTTGTCAATGCAATATTATGATGACGTGGAGCTGATCTGATGATGGAGTTGGAAGGTGGCCATAGGAACTCCGTAATAAAACCACATCGAGTTTGGGCTCGTTTGATTCGTCTTGATGAGTACTTTGTCACAAGTACAGTCACTCAAAAAAAAGCTTGTATTAATTTTTTTACATAGAACTTATTCCCAATAAATTCTAACCAATCCTAAAGTACTTCTGAAAATGGATTCTATCTCGCAAATACACCATTCAAATACAAAGTAATGTAGTAGGTATATGTAGAACAAAGTAACCACTTCCGTACTCGAAACTTTGCGTTCCGAGCATTGTTCCTGCTAATTTACAAGACATCACTTTATAAAGTTTAGCGCGTGTGTGTGAAGGGAGGCGTTCACCATTTGCATTTTGGTGTTAGGGCTTGTATTCACTGTGGGTGTACGTAGTATTTATATACTCTGAGGTAATGCCGAGTTTTAAAGCTATATCATAGACAACTAATATGTATAATATGTTTAATCAAAATCAAATTAATAAGTTTAGGTCCTGATAAGGCACTTATGAACGTTACATACAGTTGAATTTACCACCGGTTCGGAATACACAGACTCCGGCAAGAAACTCAGCAACGCCTTTTTTTTGGTTTTTAATGGTTACAAATACCTACGTTTTTTTTTAAATTACAGATAAACGAGAAATTGAGAAATTTTTAATCTAATGAAAAGTTTTGTCTGGAGGTAAAATTAGGACACTATGTATGTAGTTCGTATGTTTATTAATTTAACGTAATTTTTTTTATCTTCTTTAAGACTGCGTATAAAGCAAAATAACAACCTTAGAATTGAATTTTAACCAAGTAAATAGTATTTAAATGAAAAAATATTTTTATATGGGTATTTTCTTTATATACGCGAGGGTTCTGCCTGAGCAAAAACATAATGGAATGAAATTTCCTCGATAGAAAAAAATCACAAAGTTACCTCTAATAATAATGAATTTTCGGTTTTATTCGTTCATGGTGTATCTAATTAAGGCAAAAATTCGATAAATAATATCACTAACATATGACCTAGGGCTGCTACTAACGATTTTTTAAAATATTCTATACTTTACGAGTTATGTAGATAAAAAGCGCTTAGTTCATTTTTGTTCCGCGGAACACGCTATCTCCATCTCATCTGCACGCGAAGATTAGACATAAGTTTGTTTCATCTGACATTGCCATATTTTTCTGGCTTGGTACGCACTCTTAAGGCGGCCCTCTGTGGCCGGCGCAACTTCAACGCGAGCATAGTCTAAAAGCTTGTTGTTTCATCCAACGTAATGTTTGACTGCGAAAAAAGAGAGATAGCATCAGAGCCGTCGGTTATCAGTCGGTAAATTCCGCTGATCACTCGCGGCCTCTTCGCTAGGTCGTCATTCATGATTTCGCATTCATAAATCTTGTTCCAGGCGTGTACTTCTTGTGAAAAAATCTTACAAGTTTGTGAAAAAAAAGTTAGTTATTTAGAATTTCCAATACATTTGCAAGCCTGGTATCTAAATGTTTTCTTTACTTTTACAATTTATAGGTACATTCGATATGGCTAAAGTTCAGGCAAAAACGCTGTTTTTCGGATGCTTAGACTGAATGTGTTCCGCACTTTTTTTTAATTACGCCTAGATATACGGCTAGATATAGTGCACAAGATACTAATTTGTTCAAAACATCTAACGAAAAATGTTTAACAACGCCATAATAAGTACAGAGTTTTCGTATGAAAAGTATGACGAATTGAGTCCTCTTAATTACCAATATCAAGAATGTTTCGTTCAGAATGGTATTTTTTTCAAAACTTAGTTTAAAAAAGTCAAAGCGTAAAGTTTTCCGAGTTCGAGAAACTCGGAAAACTTAAGAAAAACTGATCTGAGTTTATTAGTTTTCTTTTTATTTAATTTCCAAACCATTAATATAACTCAAGAAAAAAAAACAGTTTACTATAAACTATTAACACGTTTGAATTCACTTAAAACAAATAAGGTTCATGTCAACTTCTCACTTTAATTCCCTGATTAGAATTTTACGGCAGCGTAAAATCTTTATGTAGATACTAGCCCTAAAACACTGTGGATGTTTTAAAGTTTAGAGAGTCATTCCGGAAAGTTGTAAAGTAGTTTTTAAGTATATCGCTTATTGTTCAGACCGCTTTGTTGGGAGTTCTCAATTAATACAATTGTTACTGACTTTGTTCGAGTACTTTCTGCGATGACTATATTTACATATCATTATTTTATACTAGGATACATGAATCAAAAACATTTTTTTTTTTTTTACAATGGATGGGTAGGTCTTTATTTTTCAGTACTTCTTTCATGCCATGTTTGACGTATGGTAGCCAGACATGGTCCCTAACTAAAAGACAAGAACAACAGATTGAAACTTGCCAACATAGTATGCTTGGTATCAAAAAAGATAAATAAAATTACACTTGCAAGTATCAGAGGAAAAACCAAAGTTACAGATGCTAAGCATAGGATAAGGAGGCTGAAATGGAAATGGGCAGGGCATAATTGTAGACTAAAAGACAATAGATGGACCTATAGAGTCACTATGTGGTATCCAAGAGATGGTCACAGATCCAAAGGAAGGCAGAGAAAAAGGTGGAGTGACGAAATCAAAGCATTGGTTGGAGGAACCTGGTGCAGAAAACCAGTTGATAAAACCAAATGGCGGTTACTGGAGGAGGCCTTCGTCCAAAGGGCGAGCTGTTATGAGAGCACAGGAGACTCGGTTACCTTCAAATAAAAATAATTTAGTAGCTAGTGTAGTTTTAAGAAAATTTAACGGTGTGTATTAGCCCTAGTACTCGAATAGAGTAACATGTGTAAATATTTTCAGCAATAAAGAGGCTTTATTATTATTATTATTTATTATATTTTATACTAGCTGTCCCCTGTGGTTTCACCTACGTTCCCGGGATAAAATGCCTATGTCCTTCTTCATGCCATAGGCTATCTGCATGCCAAATTTCATGACGATCCGTTGAGAAGTTGATGCGTGAAGGCGCAACAAACAAACTTATAACTTAACTTAATATTGTAAATGCGAAAGTGAGTTTGTTTGTTTGTCTGTTACGCCTTCACGCGTCAACTACTGAACGGATCATCATGAAAGAATCATGGCGAGATCCATACATTGATTTGTACAAAAAAAAAAAACATTTTAGAGAGTTTTGTATCACTTCCAATGTTGAGATTACATTACCAGCAACATATTAATATACTTGAAATATTTTGTAAACCCCGCAACACATAACAACAACATACTGGTTTTGGTCGCGATTCGCCGGCATGGCATAGAATGTCGCATTTTATCCCGGGGTTCTAAAAATATCTTAAATGCTTCCTTAGGCACCAAGGATCAATAATAACATCATTTCAACGTCTCTAAAAACCTTTATTTTTTGTACAAATCTCGCCATGATTCTTTAGCATGCAGATAGCCTATGGTATGGAGAAGGGACATAAGATTTCTTTTTATCCAGGGAACGCGAGTGAAACCTATGACCTTCTCCATACCATAGGCTATCTTAGTCATATAGTCGATAAGTCCGCTATAATCTGCGTACAAATTACATCACTATGATTAGAAGGTTTAGTCTAACAGAGCTTTATCGCATTTAAAATATCAGTGTGCCTACTCAGGTAGCAATTCCAGCAATAGTCTATAAAACCAACAATAAACTTATTAAAGGAAACCCCATAAAGAATGTTACCGACATAATATATGGCGCATTCGTGTCTCTACACACAAGGAGGGAATAAAAGGCTGACCGACGAGTTAGTGCTATTTGCTGATCCATATAATACATACAAGCAATATAGATTAGCTTCGATTGCCTGGAGCGGGAGGTGGTATATTTTTTATTTTTATTTTATCAGTCGTTTTTGCCCTGCGCTTTTCACATTTCCGAAAGATTTGCTATTATTCCACGTATTTTTTTTTTTAATACGACTATCTTTTTACATAAGCTTACAACCCGCCTAATGGGAAGCAGTTACCGTAGCCTATGGACGCTTGCAATACACTTGGCATCACTCACGCGTTACATATCCTTCACCCCTCCCCGATGAGCTCTGGTGACCTCACTCACGCGCAGGAACACGACGGAAACCTATTTGGCTGCGGTATTCTGTAAGATGGAGTTACTTCCCCGGTCGAGCTGTTCTTTGAGTGAATTAACGCTATGGTCTATCTCTCTTAAATTGAGAAACAACACCTGACAACTTTTGCATTGGATCATCATCCACCAGCCCTGTCCCAATTATTTGGGGTAGCCGCAATAATGTACGCTTCTTCCATTCGGGTCCTCTATTCATACCAGCATTGACTCCTTTCTTACCCATAACATCTTTCACTCGATCCATCCATCTTTTATTCGGTCATATTCTTCCCATATATCCATCCACTTCCCATTCATAACTCTTTTAGTCACGTGGCTTTCATTCCTCGTAACATGTCTATACCACGATAAGCGGTTCCCTCTCAACTTTTCAATCACTGGCGCTACTTTCAAGCTTCCCCTTATTGTTCCTTATTTTATCCATTCTTGTCAATCCACACATCCATATCTCACCTGCTTATTGTATAAGATTATGTGGCCTAAAATGGAACAAAACCTAAAAGGACACTGACTCCAGCTACCGGAACATGGAGGGTGCTAAGTGAAAAAATTTCAACTTGAAAGATTTCCTTGTACTAAGTATAGGCCTGTGTTTAACCACAATTTCACCATCGTCATTTGGCCATCGATGTGGCCAAAGATGGTAAGCACACAAAGCTAAGCAGGGACTGGTCCTCAAGTGCAGCTGTCCGAATACTCCGATAGGTGTTTGGCGGCAGTTTTTCGGTAACCAGCCAGGTGGGCACTACACCTTTCCACGGTGCTATGGTTTCTTTATGATGCATTCATTTATTCAAATAACGATTTGTAAAGTTACTTATGAAGGATATAATTACCCCTACTATCTATTAAGAAACTAAATTACAGTAGTACCTACTGATATGGCACGTCGTGAATCTTCGTTCGCACAGAAAATAAAGTATGGCATCGAAGACTAACGAAAGAATACTTAAAACTTACAATCAACCTTAGATCACTACTATAAGGTTCATAATACACAGTAGCTGTTAGTTCCGTCTCACTCGCAAATCATGCCCCTCCCCGCACGGCGCGCGCTAACATGGCGGCAGCTGCCGACCAATAGCGGTTTCCCGCGCTTTGAAAATGTTTCTTCTGCGCAGGTACATCGGTAATCCATATCAGTTGGGTACGACTGTACTCCGTCAGAGTATAAACATGACTTATCCATTTTCCTTGAAAAATAAAATAGCGTAAAAGTTCTTGTATGAAGAATTTAATTAAATATACGTATGACAATCTTTTCCAAGTGAAATCTTTTCAACGAAAACTAAAGCTCGGATTCCGTACACCGCATTATTTATTTTTCAACTGCATCCGAGGTTTGCACCTGTTCTTAGTTTGTGATATAAAATTCTGATGAAACATTATTAAACTAGGGATATTGTTTGTCGTTTAGGTTCTTGCTTTTCTAAAAAATAATGCTTATTAATGGAAATACTCGTGTTCTTGATGAGGATGAAAAAATTTACGATTCACTATAGATAGGCAATTGAAGATAAAGGTGTCTGGAAGTAGCTTCACTTTGCACAAGTGCACTTTGTCTAAAAGCCAATAGATTTATATTTAATTATGAACTTGTTTAGTTTTTTTATATAAGTTGTTATGCTTGCGTATTTTACTTTGATTTGGAAAAAATAGCAATATCCTGGAACATTCCTCACACACGGTCATCTGATCCCAAACTAAGCAGAGCTTTACTATGGAAACCAGATAACTGATATAATACATATACTTATTTTTGTTTGTAAATACATACTTAATATACATAATTACACCCAGACACAGGACATACAGACATATTCATGCACACAAATGCATGTCCTGTGTGGGAATCGAACCCACGACCTGCGGCGCGTGAGGTGACTCGGCCCGTCAGTAAACTAATATAGTCAGATTGTCTAAAAATAAAAAAATTACCTTGCTGAGTTTCTTTCCAGATTCTTCTCAGTTAAAGGCCGACTTCCGAACTGGTGCCGTGGTGGTAACTTTAGTAGCTTTGACCTTCATAAGTGCCCTACTGGGGCCTGAATTAAATAAATGACTTTGACTTTGAATCAAAGGTCTAAGCCACAACTTTCTATGACCTATCTCTAACCGCTAACAAAACCCAACTTCATACAAATATAATACACTAAGTCAAATTCCCGTAGATTTTCCAAGCGTTTTCCCTAAAGAATTCTTTATGAGTCCAATAAAATAGTTTTGTGTATCTGTCTGTCCGTTGCAATGCACACACTTTGCCCCTAGAGGTAAAACTTTTGACAACAAACAAGCCACTGTGGGGAACAAAGCGAATAGAATTCAAATATCTAAAATTCTCCTGTGAATGCCATATTGACTTCGTTATAAGATAATACTATGTTGTTTGAACAATGTAATAAACTTATATCTCTTGCTTTCTGGGTATTTATTTTTATTTGATACTAGTGTCGCCCTCGTTCTCCCCCGCGTACCCGAGAGATTTGTCTGAAGACAAAGGTCTTCAATCAGTGCCTGTTACCAGTGATAACATACGGGACAGAGACGTGGTCTTTTACTGCTGGCCGCATACATAAGCTTAGAGTCACTCAGCGAGCTATGGAACGAGCTATGTTCGGAATATCTCTACGTGACAGGGTCCGCAATGAGGTCATTCGTAGGAGAACGAAAACGACGGACATAGCTCGTAGAGTTAGTAAGCTGAAGTGGCAATGGGTAGGCCATATCGCTCGATAACCGATGGGGAAGAAAGGTTCTCGAGTGGCGACCACGTATTGGAAAGCGCCGAGTGGCACGACCTACCACCAGGTGGAGCGAGTCGCTGGGTGCCGCTGGATGCAACCGGCCCAGAACCGTTCGAAGTGGAAATCAATGGGGGTGGCCTATGTTCAGCAGTGGACATCCATGGGCTGATATGATGACCAGAGAGATATCTTGCCTTACCCTACCGTTAAGTTTTCTTAAATTTTCAAATTATCTTTTAACTTTCTTAATTTTTTTCGAAAAACGTTCTCCAGACTATTGGAAAACTTCAAAGAAAAGATGGATTAAATTATTATCTTCTTTGACTTGTATGGAGAGTCTCTATGTTCACTAATTTATTAGGACCTTATACCTATATAGAGAAGATTAGACTGCGTTTTACATCGGGCCCAAGTCTACAATTGTGTTCCAATGGACTATCGGTGTTGTCAAAATTTACAGATTTAAGAGTTTTGGTCGTCCACAAAATCAATAGCGTCAAAAAACTACCCCATGATTTCTCCTAAAATCAAGGTGCCAAAAGCAATGCTATCAATATTTGATTTAAATGATTTTACAAGTTAGTTTTGTTTTCATTCAACTTTGCCTAAAACCAGTTTTCCAATTATGGTTGCACTCCAAAACTGAAATAACTTATTTGAAATTCTGATAAACTCCTAATATTATAATATCATTTTCTAAACTTAAATCCACAGAATATAAATCGAGTCATTTTCTGTACTTTGACTCCAAGAATCTACTATTGAAACCTTTATGAAAGCTCAAACAGATCTTCATATGATATGAAATAGTGCTTCATAAAACATGTGCATTTACAGAACACCCTACAAGATCATTTTGGCGTTGAATTGTATGTAATATTTGATACTTCTCTTCTTAAATCATTACTAATTTGTCTTAAGGGGTCGTTCAACAACCCCTTAAGATAAATTAGTTTCTTTAGTTTTAATTTCTACTCGAATAAAATTCAAAATATCATAACATTTTATGCGCTCTTAGAATCTTAAAATGCTTAAATGCGAATCTAAAAACCAGAGTGAAACAAATTTAGTTATACTGAGTATAGTTAAATATACCGCTTAGGGCTGTCGACGATAAGAAAACCTCCTTATAAAACATCTTTTTGCAAAATATGAATCGACTCTTAATATTAGGTGCCTTCATAACATCACAAAAACTGATGATGGGCCTTTCCAGTCCTTCATTCATTCAAAGACTGTTCATTCATTAAGACGCTCAGGAGAGCTTCAAACGATACCGACACTCGTCGGTCCAATTAGTCGGTCAGTACGTACTAAATGGTCTGTACTTGAGTACTTTACAGTACTCGAGTAATCGTTTGCCTTCTTGCTCACATACTTCCAAAGAGTGATAACCACAGACATAAATATAAATAGATAACGCAAGTCATACGTATGAAAACCAAGCGTGTCACTTTATTGTACCTACCATAATGTCACAAGATTGATTTAGTTAGGTTGGCATTTGATTTTTATCGTGAAAATGAAGCTATCCTATTTGTCAGCTAAACACATCCCTCGCTACACATCTCTGGTGGACATGCAGCCTTCTGCGAGTTCCCTGTCCGTGCGAATTAGTTTCAAAAGAAGAATATTGTTCTCCCTTTTTGCACAGATTTTGACCTGCGAAGTACATACACTCGCGTCATCTATTTAGATGTATATCTGTGGTGATAACCCTGTAACAAGCAAACTGTACCGATGTTCATCTTTGCACCAAGTACGCGACAGCTGGTTGCATGCGCCGCGGACATTAAAACCTTCTTAAAGTTTCAATGTTATTTTATTAAACCCTGAAAACGGTACCACATGTACGCGAACATGAAAGTACGTCACGGTAATCTCGACTGAAATATTTTGGGTAAGCACATTGGGTTATCCTCGCAATTTGCATCGCCTCAAAATTCCAATTCGACTATTTCTCACATTTATGTAATTAAACAATAAAGAAATTACAATATTAATTATGTATTAGGTCACTGAAACCTCCGTATTTTGAACTGAAATCAGGACAAAAAATCTTTGGTACTCTCCGATGCAGCTATTTGAGTGTGTTTTCAAATGACCAAAATGCATTGATTTTCATTCCAAAAATCTATTATATAAATTCTCGCAGCATGTCGGTGGAATTGGAAAATCTCCTTATTTCCGATATCTAATTTTATTAGTATGTCTCCATAATTATGATAAGAACTACTGTAGGTTATTATTTTTTATTTATTTTGTAAGTTTTTATATGCGTTTTTATGCTTGTATATTTTATTTTGTAAAATAAAAATAGTATAGGTATAAAATTATAATATTTTGGAAAAAATAGCCAATATAGTTAGATAGACAAAAATATAAAAAAAATCTTGCTGAGTTTCTTGTTCTTCTCAGTTGAAGGCCGACTTACGAACTGGTGGTAGCTTCAGTAGCTTTGTACCTTCATAAGTGTAGTAGTAGGGTACTAGGGCCTAAATTGAATAAATGGCTTTGACATTGACTCCAAACTGTGGCCCAAATATTATGTGAGGTTGCGAAAAGCAAATATCATGACGTAGTACGGGCTTACCCAAGAACTATGGATTTTATTATCAACTTTAATTCAAGTTAACGTCGCATTGTTAACAGTTGGGTGTAACCCGTAAGTGTAATAATGTTTGTTTTATACAACGCCGTACGTACACAGCGGGTGTTATCGTAATTTTGCCGCGTTATTGTACTTTTGGTGTAGGGCAGTGTTTTTCAATCTTATTGATTTCGCGACCCCAGATTGAAAAATTATGGCGACCCCCTCGTCAGACAGACAAAGAATTTATAAATTAAGAGACTACGATAATGATTTTCTTTATTTTGATACCTTTACTTATTGGTCTACAAGAAGCCGCGAGAGGTTTGCAACTAAGTAAGAGGTAAGTTGGACGCCCGCTTGCGCGAAGTCTACCTTGCCTTTATCCTTCTTGCGGCGACCCCCCGACTAAGGTTTCGTGACCCCCCTAGGGGTCGCGACCCACAGATTGAAAAACACTGGTGTAGGGGATAAATTCAACAACAAGTTGTATAAAGTTTGTGCAATTTTAGATGCGCGTGGTGCCACGGCGCTCACCTTCATGAAAATGTTTTTATAGTTGTGTGGAGTGAAAATGAAACAACAGATGTTGAGGCAATAAACAGTTTTGCGGGATGTTTCATATGTATGTGAAGAAGTGTTTGTGGGAACTCTTTTTGTGGTTCTTTCATTTTGTTACATAAAACAGGGTTGAACTGTGTTTAATCTCATCTAACAATTATATTGGTACAAGTATATTCAGTAGGTACCATTTTATTACTTTAAATTGAATTTGATCAAAATCCTAAAAGAGCCTAAAAACGAACTTAACAAACTTCAACTGTATGTACCTATTTAACGTTCATAAGAGCCTTACTAGGGCCTAAACTGAATAAATGGCTTTTTGATTTTGATTTGATTTTGAACTGGCACCTAATTGAGACTTATAACAGGAAAAAAGATAAATTGTATGTTTTTACAAGCTTTTAGTTTACTTGCGATGTATTAATGTATGTAACTATGTTTGTTCGGGTGGAATCTTGCATGTCGAATTTCACCCACTTCCAGTGATCGCATTGACTTGATATTTGGTATACATTAGTATATTGGAAGACAATGCAAGTACAGTCAACAAAAAGTACAGTCACTAAAAAAAGCTTGTATTATAAATTTAATTTTAAACCAGAACTTATTTAATTTACCTACCTGTAAGTTGTATGTTTATATAGGTATCTTTATATATAGATATTTAATAGGTATCTATCTATAAAGGTACCTACAAACATCTATCTATAACCCTAGAACATTCGAGTTGTTATAAGTAATATGAAATTCACGCCAATTTAGCGTTATAAAGTGAAAATTTCAAAATCTCAATAATTCTTTATCATATTTCAAAGAAGCGCCTAACTAGTACATCAGAGCAATTTGATCACTTCAAAGTATTTGCTTGATGCTTATCGCATCTCGCAAGGCGGCTCAATCGGAGTTTTTTAACCGACTTCAAAAAAGGAGGAGATTCTCAATTCGAATGTATTTTTTTATTTTTTATGTTTATGTTTGTTACCTCGTAACTCCGTCATTTACTAACCGATTTAGAAAATTCTTTTTTTATTTGAAAGGGTACGCTTCCCGTTTGGTCCCATTGTCATCAGATCAGGATTTGATTACTTCTTAGTGTACTTTGAAGTCGGTTTAAGGTTTTTGTAAAACAGTCCAATTATTTTTATGAACTATTCAAAGTAAGACTACTGTAAGCCCAGCCCCCCTAGACAGGATGGTTGCCGACAATCGTCATCGTTAGTAAACGATCAACCTTTGTATGGGATTGACATTTCAAATCGAAATGTCACGTGATTTTTAACAATCTCTTATGATACTATACTATAAAAAGGTTGATCGTTTACTAACGATGTCGATTGTCGGCCACCAACTTATCTACTGGCCCTGGACACCTTACCAGACTTCTGGTTTTAATAATTAAGATGTTTTAATGCAGCTGTCGGAACCCCCACAAGGAGCTTTGCAATAGATTTTCAACTTGAGGGTAGTAGTCAGCCAGCGGGGTACGACAAAGTACCCTACAAACGTGGTTCCTCACGATATTTACCTTCACCGCAAGCTCAAGTTCATTGTAGGACCTTCGTATCTGCATCCAAGTGGTACTTCCTCAGTCAAGCTACTTTTTGAGCGAAATAACGTAAAATATAATAACGTAAGTTGTATAAAATGATATTGAACCGATAAAATATCTTGGGTCACATTGTATTGACCGATTCACTTCGAAGGTTTATTCTAGGTCTAAACTAAATAACTAGCTTAAACACTTTTGCATAATAATCGTCTAGCGATATTTAATTCAACGCTTCTTGAAAATTTGACTCCGTTCTGTGTATTTTGTAAAGTAGTTTATTTTCTTATTTGCATTTTAATTTATTTTAGATTTGTACTCGAATTTTGATTAAAATTTGTCTAAACCTTTTAGATAAATGCTTGAAATTTTCCATTAAACACGCAATTGTATTTTGTACAAAAGTAAAGAACTTTGAAAGACAAATAAATAATAAATCGTAGAATAAATACTTGCCTAATAAATTTCCAAGAATCTTAAGTCCTCAAGATTTATTAAGCCAGATTTGACAGCAGACAATATTAATGTAGAAAATATTAGTATAGAAGTCACAATATTTACTCTTACTTTAGCTACATATTAGGCCTCCAGAGCGGGCATGGAAACGCGAAAATTATGCAAAGGCCTCCAGGCCTACCGCGAGTTTTCGCTTCCGTGTTTATTTTGAAACCTACTTCTGATGGAATTAGAAATGGAATGGCATTGTAAGCATCATTGAGTTGGGATTAAATTGTCATAATTTGAAATTAGCTTTGTTTTGCTATTTCTAAAATATTGTGCGCAACTTGTAAAATAATTGTTCGTTCGAACGGGTAGGTATTACCAAAACAATTTGATATCCTAACTTAATATAATTAATATTATAAATGCGAAAGTGAGTTTATTTGTTTGTTGCGCCTTCACACCTCAACTACTCAACGGATCATCATGAACGGCATGCAGATAGCTTATAGTATGGAGAAGGACATAGGCTACTTTTTATCCCGGGAACGCGGGTGAAACCGCGGGGGACAGCTAGCTAAACTATATAAATGTGTCCCGAGATTTCACCTGCCCGTAACATTTTGATTATACTAGCATGATGCTATATACCTGTAGCGACATCTATCAGTAACACTGAGATAGTTCACACACTGAAAGATAGATGGCGCGTCGCCACCTTATTCTATATCCTGCATCGCGCTTAAGAAGTTTTCTCTGTTTCAGAGCTCATCGGAGAGGGATGAAGGGTTGGTAACGCGTGTGTTACGGTAGCCGCTTATCACCAGAACGGCCACTGTTCGCCTCGTGGTAATCGGTTACTGTACTCGCTTGCAGATAAGATTGATAAGAGGCGCTGTGCTGGCAGCGGAAGATACTTAATTTAGTGGGTCTAGACAAAAACCAAACGCAAGATTTCCCGCATGCGGTATACGGGATATAGTCACAGAATAGATAATAGTACTAACGTAATAATAGTGAGCATTTTGTATGCAGTAGTCACATGAGTTATCCTTAACTATGTAATTTTCCATGCAAATTGTACTGTCACGATAATAAAATGTGGCACTTATCTAGGGGGCAGACCATCTGAGACATTTTTTTACTTACTGTTAGTGCGTTCAAAGTTGTTCTTTAGCTGTTGTAAAAGGTCTCGCGCTGGGCACTGGACAAGTCAAGGGATATCTTAACTTACAAGACTCGGCCCACGTGGTTTACGATACAAAAGAACTCGACCTAATAGTAGTTAAATCCGATAAAGTAGTTGACCTTTGCGCGGTATTGCCCGAGCTTGTCCAGCCCCCTGGTTCAATAGACCTTCACAGGCACTTATGAAAAGTCTAATACTCTAATACCGGTTCGGAAGGTTGCATTTGCTGAGAAGAGCCGACAATAAACTCAGCAATTACTCTTTTCAACACAAGCTTAGATTCATTCCATAATATCGCACTGACAACAATTGCGTGCCCGGCGCGGTGGCAAAACTACAATGTAGACTGAATCGATATTTAATAAGTAAATAAATAGCAAACTTAACCAGACCAGCCCCCACAAGCAGCACCTGTTCACAACTACTACTTCTTACGAGCTATGTCAACCAATTATGTTGTTTAAAACTACTTAGGTGCTACACGAAAATATTCGTTCTGTAAGTAACACTCCGCAAGTATTTCCACCCTTTTTCCTGTACCTTAAAAATACAATTCCCTGACTTATTTCACAATTCAAAAGACAAATAACTTATACAACACTCTTCGAATATAACGAGAAAGACCAATTTGCGCCCCTTTGTCGTTCCACTGTGAATTCAAAGTATATTTGATCTAACTCAAACTTTCCCTTTATGTTTGCAATGTATGTTCAAATCGGCCTTTGCCTCGTGTTGAATTTCCTTATATTTTTAGGACAATGCGAATGGTCTTATATGATTTTTTACTTTGTATAAAATTGGTATACAATAATTTCATGACAGATTTCAAGGCGATGATAGCTCAGTGGTAGTGACGTCGGATGCCGAACGAAGGTCCCGGGTTCGAATCCTACAATGAGCTTGAGCTTTTTAGAGAAGAAAAATATCATGAGGTAACCATAGCAATTGTATTAAAGTACTTCGTAGTACCCACCTGATTGGCTACGACCCTCATGTTTAAAATCTGTCACCAAACCCCTCCTATCGGTGTGTTCCGACAGCTGCACTTGAGAGTCTTCCTTCTAGGCTGTGTATGGCCACCTTCGGCCACATCATCACTTACCATGGTGAGATTGCGTTCAAAACCAGTAAAAAATATCGCTATACATATGTGCTTCTGTATATATATCGACCTAGGACCAATAAAATAACTTTAAAACCTCCTATCTTAAAAATGAAATTGCAGAGGTATCTAAATCCCAAAATAATAGACTATAAGCTACTTACTTGAGACACAGGAGAGCTAGAATAGGTACATCTCAAATACAGGAAGCACCACAGAGTAGAAAAATACCATATTTCCGTGGAAACAAATTATCTATTATGTATACAGGTTATAAAAATAGTCTTGAACTAAATTAACGTCAAATAATATACCCTCGCTACGTCTGTCTGTTTTGGTCCAATTTTCTCCGTAATTACTCAATGGAATTTGTTCTGCTTTGATTTATTAGACTGATTCATGAAAGCCTAAATTTAGACCTAGATGTAATGATTAATATTTTTCATTGAGTTTGCGTGAAATGAAACAAACTTCTTTGTGTATACCATCTCCAGTCTATCCATTACAAATATCCGGGACAACATGAAAATGATTATATGGGTATTATTTGCGCTATATCACTTATACAGGGTGTAGCGTAAATAGTGGTCCAACGTTAAGGGACCGATACTTTACACTATACTCTTTTTACCACCGGTCTCAGAATTATTATTTTTTTATATTTAAAAATATCTATATTTTGAGTTACTTTTTCGGCTGTTATTTTAACAAATGACATTTAATTTACCACCAGTGGTAAAAAGTGGTAAAAAGTGAACCAAATCGTAGTAATCGTAGCTGAATATACGGTATATGGACCCCTTAACGTTGGACCACTATTAACGCCACACTCTGTATATCCAATTGCAATGAAACTGTGATGAGTTCTTATTTGCAAAAGGAACATACAGACAGACATTAGTTAGATATTACAATATGTATATTAGTACACATTGTCTGCATTAAATATTCCCAAAGGATACACTGAATTGTACGAACGAGGACGTTTTGTTATCTGTATTTGAACAGAACAATACTGCGGCAAATTATTGGTTTGTTCTACGGCATTTAGTGGTATTCATAAATGTAATGGCTTTATATGTAACTAAAAGTAGTCGAAAATCAAATGTGATTCATTTTTCTTTTTACATTTTGTATATATAAATAAACTTTAACTATTCCATAAAAAGGGGTTCTTCTCTAAATTAATAATAAAGATATAAAGCATTGATATTATTTTATTAGAACTACAAGAATGAAAGACAGGATATCACATAACATCAAAGACCAGCTTAAAAACAACTGAGCATCTCTACAGATTTTCTCTGAAAATAATGTTCCTGTAAAAACCTACAGATGAATAATATATTGACATATAGTTGATATAGTTTAATGAGATAGAGTTCAAAATTGCTTGAATACAAGATGACGATGATAATAGTATATGAAAGAATGGTAGGATTGATTGAGGAGGATGTTGTCTTACAAATCTGAACCGTACCTTTAGACAAAATAAATAACTACCACTAAGATACCGAAGGTACTATACCTAGAAATATTAAATTTTGCAAACCAAAACCACTAATGCCCAAAACAAACAATTCAAAAATTTTGACCTCAAATCTTTGTTCATAAAATTGAGACAATGCTCAACTTCTAAGCATTTTAAAGAGCATTTGAGAATTGGAGCCGAATGTCACCCGAAGACAAATTATCGTGGCATAATAATGCAAGAGTGGAGTCTTCATGATGGCCGACAGGACACTTTGCCTCTAAAAACTTGATTGTCTTTTAGGATCGACGGGTTTTAGGATTCAGTAAATATGGATGTGGCATTGTGGCTATTCCAAATATATTTCATATTCAATTACTTAAGATTTTTTTAGTTTATTTATTTTTCATACTTTTTTCCATTCTTAATTTGATGAAGAAGATAGAAAATGATTTCCAAATGGAAGCAAATTCGTATGTTATACATCGCTCGTTCCAGAGTGAGTCAGTTACTAAAGTAGCAAACAACTGATATGGCGCGTCGTGAATCTTCGTTCGCACAGAAAAGAAGGTATGGCCCCGAAGATTAACGAAAGAATGCTTAAAACTTACAATCAACCTTAGATCACTACTATTAGGTTCATAATACACTGTAGCCGTTAGTTCCGTCTCACTCGCAGGTCACGCCCCTCCGCACGGCGCGCGCTAACATGGCGGCAGCTGCCGACCTGTAAGCGAATTATAAGCTGTTCCAGGCATATTCATATAAACGAGAAATTACCATAATGTGATTTAGAATATGGTACCAAGTACCAAGTTTATGAGAACAATAGTGGACAGAATACCTCATTGCTCCCAATCCCTTCATACATCCAAGCAAAGCTGTCACTAAGGATCCATCGGAGCGCACTGACGAAGGCTTTTACAGAAAATTATGACGGCCCGCCCGTCTTCCACAAGTTTTAAGTCGGACCGACTTTGCAACCCAGGGCTCTGGAGGGAGGCTCTTAATAACCCTTCAATTTGTTTAAACTGTTTAGGTTATGTGCTTGACAATTAATATCAGTGTGTAGGAGACTATTAGCATCTGTTAGGATGATAGTGCCATTATGTCAATTCAAAATTATTGAAGTTGAGTGAACTTTCAAAATTTAACCTAGTGAGTGACGTGGAAAAATGTTGGCTATTTGTTTGAGATTATTGCTTCATGTTTGAACACAATCTTACTTTAATAAATTAATGATGATGATAAGGTGATGAGCATAATACAGCTTGAAAGAAACATGCTGTCAATAATTGACCATGTTTCTTCATGATTTTGATATCTTAAACTGTACCTTAATTTATAATGATGTTACCTACCTAGTTTTTTCTACTAAAACTTTCTGCAAATAAAATTATTTATTTATTCTATTTCATGTTTCATAACGCATTTCATAACTTCCTTTTCATCTACAAATAAAGGTTCTAAGTTATTAATGTTCTTTTGTGCAGTTATCAATAATTTCGGAAATATTCAGCTGTATTGTTCTGTGTACAGAATTGTAGTTACAAATAATACATTCTGGGTTCAGTTCATTTTGCGACAATAATTTTCACGGTATTATTATCAATGCGTGTTGCAAATACATTTCGAGCCATATTCAAATGGCAAAGCAAACAAAATCCCTTAATTTATTATTAACAGGAATATCTGCATTTCATAACAGCATCGACAACCAGGAAATACTGTTTCACAATTTCGCATTTTATTTTTGAAATATTCAAATCGGAAGTCGAAACAAAAACGAAGTACAGGGATATAAATATTTATGGGAAATCGGGTCCAGGTGTTGTCTTTTGGAAAAGTTTTAAATTGTATCTATATCTATTGAAGTTTGGATCATAGACAAACTTATATGAGGAAATTTAAGTATGGAACTCGTTTTAAAACTACGAAAGTATGAAAATGCTTTCGGGTAGAAAAATATCTTAAAGTTCTCGACTGGATGTTAACGTGTACATTCAGTGAAAGTTCTTTGATAAGTATCATACATAAATGGCTGAAGTAGGGTCATAATTTGGCACAAGGCAGAAAAACATAACACAAAAAAGTTTTTTCGAATATCATACGTATTGGTTTGAAAAGAACTCGTGAAGAAAATTAATAAAACAATGGAATTTGAATCCTGAACGAATGACATTACTCTATCATCTATTCTTGTCATCATCTCACGTTGACTGAATAATATTTCTCGACAGCTTTACCATATTCTATGATATTACAATGCATCCATCATTCCTCCTTTCGGATCTGTCGGGTAAAACAATCACATTACGTTATTTTTGAATGTCGATGTTATTAAACCTAGGTACCTATCATGAGATATGATCGTTTGATTATTGTTTGCGGGGCAGCGTGGTATCGACGATCACGACCACATCCCCTTCTTGCGGATCCGTTGTGTCTCTTCCATTAACTCTTCTTGGCATCAGAGTAGGTAGGTATTCCCTGAGCAGTCTCTGCCAGAAGTGGTCTGCCATTCGCTGCGCTGTCCTCATTATTATTGTAAAATGATTATTACTAAAATGATTTGTAACCTGCTTGACAAGTCTAATCTTGTCCTGTCACGGTCGCCAGATGTTAATAAATAGGAAGGTTGTGGAATTTTAGGGCTTTAATTTCAAGGAAAACACTCAACGTATGAATTTTTCACTATATTTTTAGACAACCATATATTTACTATATTTTTTATGTTATTCAACAAAAATAGTTTGATAATAGAATCTTCAACATCGTGTATAGCTATGTTTTACAACAAGGCTGTATTTCAAAGCTAAGTTATGACTATAAATGATTCTGACTTTGATGGAGATGGAGGGAAACAACTGATGCACTGAACAGTCAACGAAAGCCTATCCGTAATTCGAAGGTCACTGAGATATAAGGACGTAAAATCGTCCAATTGTTTTCCAGGAGGCGTCTAAAACATGCTAGAAACATAACTCACTCACTCACTCTTTTATATGTAATCTAGAAAGGCATATCAACCAGTTCATACTGATGAAATACATAACGCTGGAACAGTTAAAGACCTATTGATATAACATCTTTCAATTTCACTGTAAAAAGCACAATATCTCATCAAGCAGAAAACTTTGACCTATTATACAGACACATTGGTAGGTGCTTCTTATAATATCTTCCTTCCCTCAAAAGGTTATTAAGTACCATGTTCCGCGAAACGAAAACTCGAAACTTAATCGTCTTAAGTTTCCATTAATTAAAGTGAAGGAATAATTTAAATAATAATTCCAGTAGCAGGTGCTACGTTTATTTAGTTTCCCGCGAATCTTACGTGCGAAGTGATTTGGTTTTGCTTGGTCTAGGAAAACTCATCTTTGTGTCTTATTAAGGCATTGATGAATGTGGACATGATATTCAAATAATTAGTAAAGATTCCATCCCACGGGTTCTTTTGCGATCCCGAATTTTAAACTTTGAAAATTTCCCGAAATTGAACTCATTTTGGGAAATCTTCAAACCCCTTTCCAAGAAGTAACTGAAGAGAGGCAGCAACGGGCGTTTGGTATTGCAAGCTTCCATAGACTACAGTCACCATATGCTAGTTTGTCCTAGTTGTATCAAAAAATCTTTTCTTAGTATCAAGTTATAGTGTACTTAAGGAATACTTTCTTCTAATTTGAAATCTCTAGGTCTATCGGTTTAGGCAGTGCGTTTCCGTCAGTCAGTGTGAGAGTTTCATTAATTAGATGATCATCATCATCAACATCATTATCGGCCTTATTATGTCCACTGCTGAACATCTCTCCTAAAGCACGTCACTCCTTCCAATTTCCATAAGACGATGACTATGTCTATTTCTGACTATGTGAATGTGTAGGCCTGTCTTTGTCTGTGATTTCATCTGGTTGGACGGCTGCGCTTGATAGCCAGATCCTCCTTCTACTGGCTTTGTGTGCTTACCACCTTTGGCCACATCATTACTGTTCATGGTGAGATTGTGGTCAAACAAAGGCCTATACACAGTAAAACAAAACTTACAACATGCATATTTACAATAGCTAGTAAACTTTGAATAATCATCAATAATTTTACGCCCAATAATCACAAATTATAATTAACAATTCACAATTAAACCTATTCAACTGTAATTACACAATAGATGGGCAAAACGATATACAATTTCCCAAATTAAATTATAACTGTAATACATTAAACAAAGCGAAAGCGAAGTGGTATCGTGCGTTCATTTCGTATCGATTCTATTTTATAATTGATTGCCGTGGTCTATACGCCATTTGTATTGGACCTCACATTTGTGTCTCTTGTGTCGGTGTTTAATTCTACTTACGACCCAATTAACGGGTTTCTTCAGAGATTCTATTCAAATTATTTTAGTTTAGGAATGAATGTCATATTAAATCATTCCATTTTCAAAAAACTCTCCCCCTTATTCATAATCGCTTTTTAACTAAATGTAAGTGTGTCCAGCCAGTCTCACTCTTTCGATCACCAAATGGCACGTGTCAGATAAAGACTTCGGAATTTTAGCTAATCACCGTTTGATAACTTCATTATGAATAAGGGGGTCTGCGTTTGACCGCAGTCTCACTATGATAAGTGATGATATGGCCTATAAAGCCTATAAGGGACTGGCTCTCATGTGCAGCTGTCTGAACATTATATAGGTGCTTGGCAATTTTTTTATTTGAGGATAGCCAGCGAGGTTTCTACTACAAAATACCACGTTTAGGCGATGATAGCTCAGTGGTAGTGACGTCGGATACCGAGACGAAGGTCCCGGGTTCGAATCCTACAATGAGCTTGAGCTTTCGGTGAAGGAAAACATCGTGAGGAAACCAAAGCACGATGGTAGGGTACTTTGTAGTACCCGCCTGGCTGGCTACCACCCTCAAGTTGAAAATCTGTCGCCAAGCACCTTTCGGTGTATTCCGACAGCTGCACTTGAGAGCCAGTTCCTTCTAGGCTTTGTGTGCTTACCACCTGCCGCATCATCACTTCACTTACCATGGTGAGATTGCGGTCAAACACTGGCCTATAAATAGTAAAAAAAAAAAAGTTTTCCTTCACCGAAAGCTCAAACTCATTGTAAGATTGGAACCCGGGACCTTCGTCTCAGCATCCGACGTCACTACCACTAAGCTATCATCGCCTTAAACTTGTATTTAATGTATACTTCTTACGTAATTATTTTGTTAGTTTGGTGAATTATGTGTGCTTCTAGATTTAGATACATCCTAAATTCTTTGCTGAGAATGATTGCAAAAATCCTACAAATTGTCAATATTAAACTATCCAACACGCTTCACGGTCCCAAGTGGAACAAACGTACAGAACCACGTCTGGAGCAACCGCAAGCCCAACTGAAATTAATTGTGAGCCCCAATACCCCATCCTGGGCTGGCACTAAGATGTGTCAGATGAATGACTTTTTAACGATTGTTCTGCTTGCCAATTTCTTAATATATCATTATTATTTATTGGAAGTTAATGTTAGTTAAACTATTGTGTGGTTTGATATAAAATAATCTTAGTTTACCATTATAACCGATGAATCCAGTAAGCGATAATTAAAAACCGATTAAAAACAATAGTAATGCACTTAATACAATATTGTTTTTAATCGGTTTTGTCACAAAATAAGATAAGTTTGACTTACATACTTATCGTTGTTGACATACCGAAAATACGGACACAGCGTCTGAATCCTCATATGCGGACAGCAAGGAAGTGGAACTTGCTTCCGGCGTCTGTTTCCTGACTCATACAACCTAGTGATTTTCAGAGGCCAGAGTGAATAGGTTCCTTCGGTAAGCGTGTTCAATCTTAGGCTTCGTCTGCGTCCCTTATGGGCGGGTCAGGGGCCAGACGCAAGCTCATTTGATAAAAAAAAACATAATTTAGTAAGAACATATTGTTTTGGCAGCAATTGTAGGACTGTTTATCATTTAAAATATAATGTCGTAGCTCTGTAAAATGTATTCTTGGTGTCACTTCACACTATGAACTTTGTTTTTTTTTAAAGATCGTTCGGGTTGACTCGTCAATCGTTATTTAACCTAAGCACTGTTGGTTACGGTCGGTTAACGGTCACATAACGCCAGATTATCGACAATGATAGGAAAGTAATCAATATAGATCAATTAAACACTGTGTTATTTATTGTGTAAGAATGGAAATATACAAACACCTGTTTTCTCATTGGACTGTTTTACAAAAAACTTAAACCGACTTCAAAGTACTCTAAGAAGTAATCAAATCCTGGTCTGATGACAATGGGACCAAACGGGAAGTGTACCTTTCAAATAAAAAAAGAATTTTCCAAATCGGTTAATAAATAACGGAGTTATGAGGAAACAAACATAAAAATTTAAAAAAAACAACCGAATTGAGAACCTCCTCCTTTTTTGAAGTCGGTTAAAATATAGATGTAAGCCACCCCTAGAGCTTATTTACCATTTTTTGTTTGCATTTTATATTTCAAAAGCATTAGAAAAGCTTTAAAACGTGTTTCAAGTTTTGTTCTATCGCAGCTAGTTCAGATTAGTGATTGACAGACACGGATTTAGGGTTGAAGAATTGGGCAAAGAGTCGAACAATGTATTTACAAATATAATTGTTTATAAGACAGTCAAATGAGCTACAAGAAAGAAACAATTAGTGACAATCCTAATAAAATAATTCCTTAAGAGCTTTTAAAATATTGGAATTACAAAATAAAAAAAATTTTGGACACGTAAAATGACGTATAAATTAAATATAGTGTTAATCATAAATATTAACTAGCGATTATTTAGATTATTGTTTGTGTCATAATTAATCCTAAACCTAATATTTCCTAAGTATCATCATTAGCAAGCAGCAGAGTCATATACTTTTGAAATTCAAATCTCAGCCATGAAACATGCAATTCATAAAATCTCCCCAACCTAAGCTGCGGCCCTGCACAGGATGCTCCCCTTACAGCTTTGTTGACGACATGACAAACTGCTAAGTGTTCGCGTGTTACGTTTGTTACAAGCATCCAAGAAATATGGGGAGCGCTGTAGAAATAGTAATTATGAAGTTGGAAAGTGTGCCAACTTTCTTATTAGGAATTGAAGTTGGTGGTAGTTTCTTTTTTAGTTTTTTAAACTAATGTCATACTTTTTGGTATCTAGTCTTGAACAGTTACACTTAATATTCCCATCACAAGACGCATGCCCTCAATCAAAACTAAAAAACGAAAACAACCTACACTACTAACTGAAAAAACTAACAGCTATGGTTAGAATATAAAAATAAATATTGCAAAGCCTGAACAAATGGCGAGCGACAAACCCGAACGCTTTTAAGAAGGATTTAGAGCAGTAAACGCCGCAAACCATATTGCATTCATTCCGTTTTGGGACAAATACGGAATATTGGTATGATTTTATGGTATACGGTGTTTATTGGAGGATTTTGTAGCATATTTTTGACTTAGTTTTACTCGATGCTTTGTTTTTTTTAACGTAGCTATGAGTATCAAACATTTATTTTAAAATCAGACCTTTTATAATCTCTTCAAAATCAAAAATAAATAAAAAGGAAATGTTAATAGAAAAAATCATGAAAGTTTGAGGTAAGGATATGTAAAATGCTATCAGACTTAGAGTAAGAAATAAGCTAAAATATAATGTGGTCACACTCGACCACGCCAAAGCTCAACCTAACTCAAGAACCTTAGATGACGATGAAGATGATGAAACTTTAAGTAACCAAACGACTAGCCTATTAAAAGACATACTCATTCAGCGAATTAATAAAAAGGTATTAGGCACCTAACGTATTGAACGGTACAAATCTAGATATCTAGCTATGTATATAAGTGAATATATTTAACGTAGCAATAATAGAATCACAGCAGGTTCGGGTACGTCTAGCGTTTTATTCGCTAACAAATTCACCTTTGTCCGTACTTTCCAGACGGTGTCGTTCGAGCTATTGGGCGTGAGTGTTGGGTACAAGTTATAGGATGAAAACTTTTTTGATCATAGAGAAGAATTTGAAAAGTATTGAAATGTGAACCTTCATAATAGTCGATATGGAAACTAATAAGAGGAAGAAAACGTTTTGTAGGTATGTGGTATTGAATGAATGAATGAATGAAAAATTTTATTTCAGCCAATAAAGCCATATTTTCAATATAAAATACAAAAGTACCTTATATAAAAAGTATATAAAAATAAAATAATAAGTTATAGATCTAAGTACATAGATCTAAGGTCATGTCACTTTCGGTTCCCAAGCTGGTGCACAGATAGCCAATACCTATATATAGAACTATCTAAGCCTACACTCACCGTTCGGAGTATGCTGTTACCAGAGCAACGCAATCTCTCCCAAAAGGAGGCTATACGTGCCCTCATCACAGCAAAAAAGTCGGGCACCCTCGCCTCAGCAAACATGCTAGATGCGCTGCAATATCGCGGTAGACGCATGAGAATTCGTAGTGCGTCATTGTACTGCACTCTCATGGTACTGTATGACTTTCGCGTAAAATTTGTCCAGAGTTGACAAGTGTAGAAACACTGGCAGTAAGCATTGAACAGAGTCAATTTCACCTCATCACTACACTTGCCAAATCTTCGCGCTATCATGTTGCATCGAACCGAGAGTGCCCGTCTTTCTCGCTCGATATCTCGGTCATCCTTAAGGTCAGATGTGAGTATATGGCCCAGATATCTGAACTGCTCCACTACCCGAACTACCGTATTGTCTTTAAAAGATTTGAATTGAAATTAGATTTACAAAAATATACAAGTTACATTACAATTATATTTAGAAAATTTCCCTGAGGCTACTGCTGCCGATCAGCAAGGTTTCCATCAGGCTGGCAGCGTTTCCTTTTTAGATGGCCAAGCTAAATGTAGATGGACAAAGCTGGGCGCTCAGGTTTTCTGAGGCCACTCTGAGATTTGACGATTTTTTCCAAAGAGAGGGAAAGATAAACGTCTTATTTACTAGATGTACTTGAAAGAATTTCAACTTACAGTAATATATAACTTGCTTTGAATAAAAATAAAAATGTATTCTATTTTGTAAATTATTTAACTCTTCGTATTTTATGTTATTAACTGTCTTAGGCCCACTTGCGGCAACCTGAGTTATCTTAATAACTCAAAGTTAGTTAGCTGTAGCTTATCTGGGGTTGACTTCAAATTATATATGATATAAATTATATTTTACTCCAAATAACTCTTAGTTATTAAGATAACCCAAGTTAACGCAAGAGACCTAAGTAATTTCAGCTTAATTAGTGGAAACATGTAAAAAAGCATTACAAACAGCACTATAATGTCTCTTTCTTCTGCCTTGACCAGCACAATATAGCAAAGTTCATCAGTCTCTGACGGTAACATCGTTACTGAACTCAATCAGGCACCATTGACGACACGACGTAAGCCCAACTCGATTATGTCACATTATTCTCGCCTTACCCCCTCTTATTATAGATGGCATTCAGAAACGTTCGATATTTTGAAAGAAAATTGCAATTTCCAGTTTCGCCAATAAAATTGGGATATTATATTACTTTGGTTCTGCTTTCAAGATTCTTTAAATTTGATGGAAAGAAATTAGAAAATGTTAAAAAGATTAGAAAACAAATAAATCTTTATTAAATATCATTTCATGGAAATAGAGCAGTAATATTAAATGTTTACATACTACTCTTAATTCTTTAATAATTCCCCAAAATTACTATAATATAAATATAAAATACTGATGAAAGAAGTAGGTATAGATAATATTGAAAGTAAAGAAGACGAAAAACAAAAATCAGTAACCAATACAACTATTAAATCAAGTAAGGTGGTTACCGTTGATAATAACTGTCTTTTAGTACAGAGGCTTTATCACCCAATGTACCAACAACCAATCATCAAATCATGGCTTCTGGATCATTTATTAACATTATATAACCAGCGTTCAAACATGTTTTATCAACAGCAAAGCTACACACATTAGATTTAATATCAACTAATATAAGAAGACCCATCTAAATGATCTCTTCCTTCGGTAGAAGATCGTTATATTCCAAATGTCAAAGAGAGATGGCAGGTCTTCTAAAGTTGGAAATCTCATTATCCCGCAGGTCAATATGTAGAACCCTGAATAATTTAGAGACCACTAAATATAGGGGATTCATAGTTAATATTCAGAGGGTAGGGACAATATTTTGGTTGCAAATACAGAAGGGGACACAAATAAAGGGAATGCATGATTCAAATTGCTTTGAAAGGGTTGTGAGGGGTATGTGATTAGGAAATGTTTGGAATGCTTTGATTATTGTGTTTCATTCAAAAGCGTAGCATCCCTTGTGTTTAAGTTGTTTTCTTTTAGTGTTAGTTTATTTAAATGTATTACTTCATAAATACTGAGGGTTATTTAGACTAAACTCCTTATTCATAATTAAGTTATCAAACGTTGATTAGCTAAAATTCTGAAGTCTTTATCTAACAGGTGACATTTGGTGATCGAAAGAGTGAGACGGGGCCACACTATTACACTGATTTAGTTTAAAAGCTATTATGAATAAGGGGAAAACTATTGCAGATTGTAAATGTATTGTTCTTTTTTAAATATACGGAAAGTTGATACTACTTTGGTTCTCACGAGGGTCACGCGTCTTTTTATATCAATTGATATCATTGTTATTTTTCCGCGAGCCAAGGTATTAAAACAATTCTTACAATAAGCAATGATTAACTCTTAATGGTGCCGATTCTGTTGTAAATCGCACTAAACTAATTTTAGTCGCATCTCATCTCTTTCTTACGAACATTATTGAAAAAGGATAGAACATATTGTTGTAAAATTAATCTTTGCCGTCTTATTTTGCGTGTATTTAGGCGTAACCGCGATAGATGGCGACTTATATTGAAAACAAGCATTGGACTAATTTGACAGCACTAAATTTCTTACATCCTTTTCTCATGTTCTTTGTTAGAAAGAGACATAGTGAGATTAAAATTAGTTTTATTGTAAACAACAGAATCAGGGCATTATCTATATCTATTTTGCACTAACCATTTTGCCATGCCGCAAGTCGTGGATTATGAATATCTAATTTGAGTCTGGGTATAATTATATTGTATGTATTAAAAAAAAAAAACAGTTTGTCTGGTTTCCATAGCACAAGCTCTCAAGTTTAAGATGCAGATGGCCGTGAATTTTCCGGATATTTATTATTTCTTTATTCGTAATGTATCGTACATAAAGTCACTTTTTTAACTAAATTCCAATGCTGTGCATAAAATTTTATTCGTAACCTGATTATCCGTCCGTATATAACGACGCATTCTGAAATTCTAATCGACATACTTTTAACACATAAAATAACTCCCCTAACTGCAGTCCTACCCTAAAATACCTACAACGCAATAAGCCCGACATAAAAGGGTTACCTCAGTCGTGGAAACCTGGTTCCATCCCTCATCACGACTAATGAAAGAGCTCCGTGCTTGGAATACATTATTAAGGTTTTCTAATACGTGTAGGATCTGATTGAGTTACTTTTTACATGCATTGTGTTTTTGGTCAGAGCATTCTGTGTCGAATTTTGTAATCTATTAAAGCCATTGAATTGAAATTCGATAAAAAAATTTTTTGATAGTCTCAGATTTTCGTACTCTTTAAACTTATCTTTATACACTTTAAACATTTTAAATTCAATTTCATAGAAACGTCATGTTTAGTTACAACAAATATGTACAAAATACAATCTATTAATAGAAAATTTCCTCAAGTCTGCCACTGCTTCCGATTAACGGCAACGTTCCCAGAATGCTGGCAGCGTTTCCTCTTTGGATAGCCAAGCTGACGCGTTGGCGGAAAAAGCTCCCCGCCCGCTGGTCTCCGGAGGACTCGATCAATTTTGATGACAAAGTGCGAGCAAAACGGCGAGCTTCGGACCCCCACGGTCCCATGGTCTCGACCGCAAAAGGCATAATAATATAATTGGGTCCAATCGATTTATGTTTAGTTAAAATAATTATTGCCATATTAATATTTGTTTTGGTTGACTACGGTCAAAGTATTTCATTTGATAAAACTTTGATTGCATTTTGGCGTCAAATATTTTAAGTGGTAGTCATCATCATCGACGTATGTCATTTTTAACATTTTAACTCAGGTGGACCTGGGTGTTCTAATTTTAAATGTATAGTTTCACGTTATTTAAAATTTGCTCCGCAAGTTGAACTAACCAAAAATGACTTAGGAAATTTCAGTGGATACATTTTATATCGAATAAGAAAAACTCTCGCCCTTCCACATAATGTAATGGGGTGTCATGAGGGGTGTAATTTACACAACTCTCCCCTCATTGTAAGATGATTTTGCTTGTAGAGGGACCGATTGCCGTGACTTGCCCAAGGGGGTAGGTACTACGAGCCAAAAAACCCGCATTTTGGACAAGTCCCCGTAGATTTTCCAACAGTAGGTTTAGGTTGGTAAAAAAAAAACTTGCTCTAGAGTCGCGTCCGTCTCCAAACTTGAATTACGTTGGACGTGATGTTGTGTACATACAAAGGATTTGTCCAAATCAATTTATTTCCTATTATTCTGCTGTGTTAAATGATTTGGGTCTTAAGATTACCGTTAACACAAAATTTCAAAATACCAGGGTCTCGGCACCCAATACCATTTCGTGCCGTTCGGCATCGAGACCCTCGGTCCGTGGGGTGCCACCGGAGCCAATGGGCTGGCAGCTTCCTCGCCCAGCGTATTAGTATCGCTATTCAGCGAGGAATTGCTGCCAGCATCTTTGGGACAATGCCACGGGGGCCCGTTTTAGACATTATTTAAATAGTTTATATAATTATTATATATAGTTATTAATTTAGATTTTAGTTAATTTTATATACAACATTTTAGTTTATTTGTATATATAGTTAATAATATTATGTCGTTACTTACCTGAATAAAAACAATAAAGTTAGGCTCCCCGGTTAACACTGTAGATTCAATTTTTTTAAATTTCATTATAATACTTCAAATATAAAACTATACACTTGTAATATCCAATATTTTAGCGACTGCATGTATCGCAGAGGGGAGTATGCGTTTAATAATAAAGGTTAAACTGATTTATCGTCCTTAAAACGGATAACATTTGCACCTCGGAAAAATATAAAAGAGCTGGAATTTTCCCGGCTATTTCCTATAAGAAAGCCGTCTTAAGTGACGAAAAAATACTGTTGGATACATTGAGATACTATAACTACGTAAAGAGAAGACGCCACACATCACAACTATGTTCCTTTCAAGTTAGGCCATTCGGCCACACTTGTTATTGTAGAACGATGAACGAACGAAACAATTAAGCGCCGTGAAAATCACAGTGTTTGCGAGAAAAATACAACTAAAAGCGTTTTGATAGCGCTACGTGTTTCTACTGTCTGCTTAATCGACTAATTATTGTTTCAACGCTAAAGAGAACCTTTGCTTATGATAGCTCCTCTATACGTAGTAATAATAGCTCAATGGTTGGATATAAATCGATAAAATAATTCGACATTGTTTCAATCCAAGCAGTCTGTCTTTTACAAAAATGGCCGCCCGACCACTGACCGCTGTCACGGAATTGACAATTGTTTCCCCTCTATTTTCACAAGTAACAACGAAAAATACAACAATCCGATTGGATGAAAAAATAGCAATCGAGTGACGTCACGGGCTTTACTTTTATTTAACCGACCGCAACAAAATGAACAGTGCGTGTTGTAATTGTTTTTCATTCCACAGTAATTGACTTGCGGTGAAGTGCCGATAAATGTTTTTACATTTAATCGGGTGAAATTCGGGAATTTTGGCGACATTTTTTTTTGTTCGGGCGACACCGTTTCGTGGCACTATTTGCTCGACTGTTTTACGTCAGTGTGATTAATGAGATCGAGTGAAGTGTTAAGTTAAATAAAAATTGCGTTTCGAATAGCCTTTAAAATTTCATCATGTAAATGCATAGTTAATGGACGATGCAAATCGATTTTTAGAAGCCTTAAAAATAAATCTTTTCACACGATTTATCCATTTGAATTTGAAACACACATTACACATCAATTGTCAATGCATTCATTTAATTAAAGAATGTAGTCAATTTTAAAAACAACAAAGATTTCCAATTTCAAATATTTCATACTCAATAACATCTTAATAATTCATGTCCACCTTTTATTCTATCCCATCCACCGTGCGTCCCTCGACAATATTTCGTACAATCGCCTTATAGGTACGAACAGATGTTAGGACCGCTACCATTGTCTTAAAGCAATAAATTCCAGAAGTTTCCTTTACGGGACGCGGTATCGGTCGAAGTGAGGACAATGTGAAATTATTGCGAGTGGTTAGCATAGATTTACACCCGGCTATGGAAACCTGAATTCTATAATAATAGCAAACAGTTTTGTATTGGCTTATATTACTTTATTCATCTGTAAAGTATTTTGAGACCCAAACATAAAGTATCAATGCTCTAAAACTTGTGAATATAGAAAATAGAACACCAAATCCGAATTCAACATTTTACCTTTATTCATCAAAACTTTATTGAATAGGTGGGTAAGTTATTACTTTGTTGGCCATTTTGACTAATGGCCAACAAAGTAATAACTTACACTTGCCATTTATTCAATGTAGGACCTATGAAGTTCAATGTGAAGTTAGCACCAGTTCAAAAGTTGGCCTTTAACATTATTTATTTATTTATTTAGCCCGTTAAACTGGGTGAGATTAATCTTTATGATTATTGTTTAGTTCGTTTTGCTATAGGATGTCTCTCAACTCAGTGTGCCTTTTGGCAAAGGCCTCCTCCAGTAGTTTCCATTGCTTCCTGTCTTGAGCAACTCTCCTCCATTTGGGTCCCGCAGTAAGTTTCAACTCATCTTCCCAGCGCATTTGTTGTCGTCCTCGACATCTCTTACCATCTCTTGGATTCGTTGTAATTTGGCTCCACTTTACTTGTATAGATCTCAACATATGGCCGGTCCATCTCCATTTTTGGAGGTCTATTTTTAGGTTTGGAGCCTCAACATTAACTGGTCTTTAATCATATCTAATTGTTTTTCCAGTATTTTATCAGCTCCTTGGTTTGAGCCTAATTTTAAACATTTTTTTTTATACCACTTAGGTGGCAAACAAGCATACGGCCTGCCTGATGGTAAGCAGTTACCGTAGCCTATGGACGCTTGCAACACCAGGGGTATCACTCGCGCGTTGCCGACCCTGAAGAAACCTCTTCACACCCTTTTTGAAGAACCCCATGCTGTACTCCATTGGGAAAACCACGGCAGGGAGCTCAATCCACAGTCCGAGCGTCCGCGGAAGAAAACTCCTTTTAGCCCGCACAGTTCGAAACAATTCTGGTTTCAATGTGTGTGGATGGACTCCCTGTCGATGGCGAGAGTTGCGATGGTGAAAGGTAGCCGTGGGCATCATGTCGAATAATTCCTTAGAACACTCTCCGTTGTACAAGCGGTAGAACACACATAACGAGGCCACTCAGACTGAGTGGCTCTAAACCGCTTGTGAGCTCGGGATCGTCAACAATTCTGATGGCACGTCGCTGAACCGAGTCTAAAGGCCCAAGCTGGTACTCAGGAGCTCCCGCCCATAGATGACAGCAGTACTCCATATGAGGCCGGACCTGCGACTTATAAAGTTGCAACATTTGGTTATTCGCCACATGAATCCATGCATTTACCATTGATCAATGAAATCATTTATTGTAAATCCATTTTAATATTTTTATAATAACATAAATGGCAGTATTTTAACTTGGTAAAATTTGTTAGTATCAGAATAAAACAAGGAAGTTAAATTTTAGTTTTTTTTATTCAGACGGGACGCTTTTTTAACGCACCGATTTCTTTTAATATAGTCCTGTGCACTTTTTAATTGCTGAAACATAAATAAATTCTCTTTTGATCCTTTGAAACACATTGAGAAAAAGACACTTTCCTTTTCACAGTATTCATTCCTTAGCGCTGAGAAATGAGCGTCTTTCAGCTCAGCACCTTACAAGCGAGAAGGTAAATAAAAAACTGCACTTTGTAACCTTTGCTTTATGTCCTGGTTTTGGTGACGAAGATTGTTTAATGTTGAGCCTTTACTTTGATTATGTTCAGCGTTCTGATTAAAAGTTTTGTTGGCATTATTTTTAACGTTGGTTTTACCAAAAGATGTAAAAGAGGTAAAACTTTAAAGTAAATTTTTTATGCTCAAGAAATCGAATATGAGTCTATCTGTTTTGTATTTAGTCTTAATTAATGTGATTACTTAAAGCCTTTAAAGATTAAAATTAGACTCAATCTTAACTCTATGCTATAAGTTATTTCATGAAATAACTCGCCGCTTACAGCTAACGCCAAGAATTTGAATAAATTCTTAGTTTCCTAAGAAGCGTTTAGTACTAGCAAATTAATTAAATCTAAGAAAATAGAATAATTTGATTCTACTTCGAGTCGGTACAAACATGAGAAATTCCTTTTTGTAAATGTATCTAGCTAAACCTGGGACCCAAGTCTACTAATACAATTGTATTCCAATGAACTATCAGTGGTGTCAAAATTGTCACATTTTACAGTTTTAGTAACACAATGGCGTCATAATGGCGTCATAATGGCGCCATAATAGCTTTCCAATGATTTTCCATTGAAACTACAATTCGCCCTCCTAAAGATAGATAGATTTTGAAGATCGGAAACTCTATCCAAGGATTGGTTTTTGACACGCTTTAGATACTCTAATTGGAATTGGATTGAAATGTCTACCTTAGATAGCAAAATTTGAATCAGGATAGGTTATTAATTTCGGGCGTTAGTTGTCAGTTTTGACAGTTTTTGTCCTAAAATTCTTTTCATCCATTATAAGACTATTATGAATTAGTAGACTGCGCACATCGGCTCAATGATAATGGAATTGCAATGGTATCGTGTCAGTATGACATTTTAGCAGACATGGCCCCCTGTTTATACAGTACAGGCCAAATCCTAAAGTATAGAAGAAAAATTCTCAAAGAAGTCTCGAGTCTGATTTTGATAAAAACTAAAACTGTATAGGTACATGGATTTTGAAATTATATGATGATTCTCGATGTATGCGAATTAGTTAAAGCTTTATATGAATTTCTACCGGATTTTTTAGGTTCATTATTCAAAATCAACTTATGGCTTTAACCGTACAACTCTAGATTCCTTCGTATATCTTGATAAATAAACAATACAATCGATTCCAGAATCATAACTTAGAATTTAATGAAGCATAAAGTAAAAAAGATATCAAAATTTAAACACAATCATAACATTACCAAAAGAGTATCATGAAAAATATTTACTGAAAGAAAACATTGAACCACCGTTTTACGAGTTGGCCAAGTATTTTGAAAACATGGCAGAGTTTGATCGTTTCAATGGCTTGCCAACGAAATGGGCTATTAACAAAATTCCGTCCAAGTTGTCTAAACTTTACAATAAAATACTTAATGGCTTCTGATGCCGCTTCCTTTGACGGTACATCATGGCATACTTAGGAAGTGCGATCTTTTAAGAATCTCTTGGGTTTTAGGAAAATGGAAAACAATGACCAGGGCTTTGTGTTTGCACAAAAATGATATTAGATGCTTTTTAAATTAAAATTATTATTACGAAATTTTAAGTATAATATGGATACTACTTAGATATTAAAGTTTTTTGTGCGGAGCCCTACTCATCAAGTGCCATTCTTTTTTTTTTTCAAATAGCGGTGCACAATAAAACCTTTAGGTATACATACGAAGCAAAAAATATTGGGTTCCATGTCCTAAAACGTTACAAAGTTATTTGCAAATAAAGATCGATGGCAACTTCAATAAACAATCATGCGCCGACATTTAAAAAAAAACCAAATGGATCCCGAACGGTATACAAAAATCTTCAAATTCCTTTACCGTTTCAAAAGTCGTTTTACATACATATTGTTCAGAAAATAGAACGAGTACATGTTAGATATACCAAAATAAAAAATTCGAATAAACACAGTAAATAAATATAACAATGGACCCAGCGTGTTCTTGTGATATTTGCAACCTACGACAGTTATACCTAGACTGCAAATATGAACAGTAGTGCAATTCTGTAGTGCAATTCTGTTCTTTTTTTGACAGCTGACGACGACGACGTCCGTCGACGCGGTCTATTCTCTATACATTCGTAGTGCGGTGCTACATTTTTCAATTGGTCAATTAATTAATGTTTAATTTTAGGAAGCTCCTACTAAGGTCGTATTATGTATCCATTATAAAAAAAAACCTGTCACTTTGTGGATCACTTTCATTTATGATAGTTTCTGTGTAAAGTTATAATATTTAAAGTAAGTATGTTTTATTATAAATTATTTATTATAAATCCAAGACTGTTCTTTGTCGAAATCAATGGGAAACAAAGGCCATATTCAGCAGAGGACATCTCGTGACAGAATATGATGATGATACATATTTTATAGTGGTTATAGAGTTGGTATACATATTTCAGATGTCTGCGGCTCGGATAAGTCATATAATGGGCATCCTTAAATCAGCCAATGATGAAGATATCTTGGAAAAACGTCATCAAGCTCAACAGTTGAGACTTTTGGCGAGTAATTCTTTTTACTATTCTCGTTGAAATAAACATTGATTAAATTGTGCCCAGCACTATAAAAGTCAATGCATTTTTATTTACTGGAAATGCTAAAATTCTTACAAATTCTAGATAGAAGTCTTTGATATCTGGCTTATTTTTATTATTCCTTATAAAAAAATACCTCGTCAAATTAGTAGTATGTACCTACATACGAGTATGTTATTAAACATAATTTATGAAAAAAAGTTAATTATTTAAATATTTTCAAAATATGGGCGCTATATCTAGTTTCTTTTTGTGAAGTTTATGTCCTAAATATTAAGATAAAGTTAAACTACTGAATAGCCCTCATATTAAACCTTTAAAATTGGTATATTCGGTACATTAAGTTTTACTAAAATATGAAATAAAAGTTGCCTTTATCTAGTTTCCATATCATAAGTTTGCTTGGCTTGGGATTACAGCTCAGATCATTAAAATAAATGAAATCCACCCGCAGAGCGCAGTTGATGTTTACAATACACCTTCCAGTCCATTTTAATTCTTTTGACCAATTCAAGTATTCAATTGTTTCGACATGCAATAGTCCGGGAGGTACTGATGCATTTTAGGTAGTATTAATACGCCGATCGATGGCCATCTTTTTCAATAGATCTTGAATGGCTAATAAGTGAACCACGCATCAGCGATGTACCCGCGGTGGGTTTAGGATTGGAAGGTTACGGAAGGGGTAAACTTTTTTTTTTTAAATTCATGCGAGCAGCTGACGCGTGTTCCCCCCTCCACCATGCAGCAGACGATTTTTTTTCAGCTCAGTATGATATCAAATACTTATGAAACAAGTTTGAGCCGGCGTACTATGTCTTTTTTTTACTGGGAGTGGCTGACGACGGATATGGTAGACTTGAGCACTTACTTGAGCAGACGGTCGGTTCACTTATTAGTCATATAAGATCAACTATACATTTCAACGTCAGCCGGCTTACTATGACTTTTGTGTTTGCAACGCTACCTCCCTGACTAACCGTCACAACGGAATACGTCATGTGTTGTCGTCGGTTGCCGTCAAAAACGTTTCAGAATACCAAAGCTGTTCTTTTTTGACAGCTGACGACGACGACGTCCGTCGTCACGGTCTATTCTCTATACATTCGTAGTGCGGTGCTACATTTTTCAATTGGTCAATTAATTAATGTTTAATTTTAGGAAGCTCCTATTAAGGTCGTATTATGTATCCATTATAAAAAAAAATCTGTCACTTTGTGGATCACTTTCATTTATGATAGTTTCTGTGTAATGTTATGATATTTGAAGTAAGTATGTTTTATTACAAATTATTTATTATAAATCCAAGACTGTTCTTTGTCGAAATCAGTCAAAAACAAAGGCCCAGTTCAGCAGAGGACATCTCGTGACAGAATATGATGATGATACTAATTTTATAGTGGTTACAGAGTTGGTATACATATTTCAGATATCTGCAGCTCGGATAAGTCACATTATGGGCATCCTTAAATCAGCCAATGATGAAGATATCTTGGAAAAACGTCGTCAAGCTCAACAGTTGAGACTTTTGGCGAGTAATTCTTTAACTATTCTTGTTGAAATAAACATTGATTAAATTGTGCACAGCACTACAAAGTCAATGCATTTTTATTTACTGGAAATGCTAAAATTCTTCCAAATTCTATATAGAAGTCTTTGATATCTGGCTTATTTTTATTATTCCTTATAAAAAATACCTCGTCAATTTAGTAGTATGTACTTACATACGAGTTTGTTATTAAACATTATTCGTGAAAAAATATTAATTGTTTCAATATTTTCAAAATATGGGCGCTATATCTAGCTTTCTTTTTGTGAAGTTTAAGTCGTAATATTAAGATAAAGTTAAACCAATGAATAGCCTTCATATTAAACCTTTAAAATTGGTATATTCAGTACATTAAAGTTTTACTAAAATATGAAATAAAATTAGCCTTTATCTAGTTTCCATATCATAAGTTTGCTTAGCTTGGGATTACGACTCAGATCATTAAAATAAATGAAATGCACTCGCAGAGCGCAGTTGATGTTTACAATACACCTTCCAGCCCATTTTAATTCTTTTGACCTATTCAAGTATTCAATTGTTTCGACATGCAATAGTCCGGGAGGTACTGATGCATTTTAGGTAGTATTAATACGCCGATCGATGGCCATCTTTTTCAATAGATCTTGAATGACTAATATGTGAACCACGCATCAGCGATGCACCCGCGGTGGGTTTAGGATTGGAAGGTTACGGCAGAGGTAAACTTTTTTTTTTACAAATTCATGCGAGCAGCTGACGCGTGTTCCCCCCTCCACCATGCAGCAGACGATTTTTTTCAGCTCAGTATTATGTCAAATACTTATGAAACAAGTTTGAGCCGGCGTACTATGTCTTTTTTTTTACTGGGAGTGGCTGATGACGGATGTAGAAGACTTGAGCACTTACTTGAGCAGACGGTCGGTTCACTTATTAGTCATATAAGATCAACTATACATTTCAACGTCAGCCGGCTTACTATGACTTTTGTGTTTGCAACGCTACCTCCCGGACTAACCGTCACAACGGAGTCGTCGTCGGTTGCTGTCAAAAACGTTTCAGAATACCAAAGCAGAACACTAACAAGTTTTAGTTACTAGAACTTAATAGATCTACATGCAGTAACGAATAATATCCGAAGTCAATATTCAATCTATCTTTGATTTTGGGATTGTGGATTGATATTGGAAAGTACACTTCTCATAAAGATATTGAATTTTGGTTTCGGGCGTAAATCTAATATTTTTTATACTAACCCAAATAATCACCACTTTAACGTTTGCTCTTACAAAGCCAGGCTCTCAAACATTTTCAGTAAATTAAATAAAGCCCAATTTGAGGACCATAGAATACGCATAAAACTCTTGGTATAATTCCATTTCCTTACAAAGCCAGTCGCATTTGAACTCCAATGATACTAAAGGGAAAACGATGCGTGAACTCCTTGCTTTACGCTTATTAAACCTTAAAACCCTTTGTGGTAAATCTCACATTTTAGGACACTGCATCAACGTTGTTGAATGTTGGTAAACATAAAGACCAAACGATTTTTTTGACAAATTAATGTCGTGATTAGTCACTATATTACCATAATAGGTGATGATGTGAAGATAATAAGGAGAAAAAGCCTAGAAGAAGGAATGTAGAGAAGCGGGAACACACAGGTAGTTAAAAAGCAACAGATGATGGTGGTAGCTATTAACAAAATTAAAAAGAAATAAAATACATGTAACGCTTCTTGTTAGGTTTCATACTTCTCTGGAACAAGTTGGATGTAACCTCCACTTAAAAGGAAAGATCATCTACCAGGGTCAAGTATTCTACAGGGTGATATTATGAAAACATAACACATAACAGAACTGAACAAGTTTTCAGTTTCGACTTGCACGCTCATAAACTTTTTTCAAATATCATCATTTTCGTTTGTGGCACTAGGAGAAATTTAATAATCCCTGTGTAATAAGGAACCTACATCATGAAGGTGTATGATAGACAGATCCATGATGTTTAGAGTAATTGGTTCAGTGTTTTTCAAGACATATTTTCAATGATAATTGAGCCTTTGACATTTGAACTGCAATATTATAGTTTCGTTATGTTATAACAGCGTCAATTGTAGCTGATAATTTTACAGTCCGTTATAGGCTTTGTTTACTCACCACCTTCGGCCACTTCTTCACTTATTATGTTGAGATTGTGATCTAAAGCAACCCTATTCACAGTAGAACAAACTAATCTTTTTTACACCGAGCCACAAGAGGCCGGGAAAAATTTCACCCGTAGATTGTTGACATACCGAATATACGGAAACAGCGTGTTGTTTCCTCATTTATAATGCGGACAGCAAGGGAGTGGAACTTGCTTCCGACGTCTGTGTTTCCTGATGCTTACAATCTAGGAACTTTCAAGGCCAGAGTGAATAGGTGTCTTCTGGGTAAGCGTGTTCCATCATACGTTTCGTCAACATCCCTTATGGGCGGGTCAGTGGCCAAACGCAAGCCCATCTAATTTAAATAGTGCTAATTAATAAAAAATCCTCTAAAAGCACTACGTGGCCTTACTGTCCCACATACATAATTTGCACGCCATTAATTTTGACTAAGCACTGATAATAGTACCCATGAGCCTACTTATAATACTAACAAAAAATACTCGAATTATTTTCCGTGATAAAATTATTTCACCCCAACAAAAAGTTTTTCATTTAATAACCCGACCAAATTGCTCATTCAGGTAACACTTAGGGCAACTCTCAACGGAGGCGTAACTCTCAACCTGCCGGATTAAACAGGTACTCTGAACTTGAGAGCCTTGACAGAGCGTTTACAAATGTCGGTTTTGAATAGAGAAAATGGTTTAAGAAAAAAAAGAAGATTAGATTTTGGTAAAATATTCAAAATAGGTACATAGTAAAAAAACATGCTCCATTCCAATGGTCGGAAGACCATATAAGAGCACTAGGTATCTTGTTGCAAACATTAACTTAATAGGTAGTACATTATGATACATGTGTGCAAAGTTGATTATTAACACTCCAGGCGGTATTTAGCACGTGAGCCGAGGACGTAAATCAATGCACACGCTTGTCATACGACGTTTTTCAACACACTTGCGAGGAAAATTAGACTTGTATTTTGCAATAAATGTCACTTTACGAGCGAGTCTGTTGAAAAAAATGGTATAGCCTGCCTGATCCCAAGCTACATTCATCTTATACTGAATTTGCCTATATCCAATTGGTTCATCCAATTAGAATATTTTAGTAATAATAATTATTAAACAAAAATTTTTTTTATTACTACTTAAACAATTTAGGGTAAAAAAAACTTTTGTTGTGGGACTGTTTATTTCTTCGCAATGCCCAACTATTTCTTTAAGCATGATTGTTTAAAACTTATCTAAATTCCAAATAACAAAGCTCCATTTGTAAGAGGTACTCGATTTTAATTTAGTCTAGGGAGCTATTTCATTGCTATTTACAAAATGTTTAGCACCATGCTTTTGAACTACTGTTTTCTGTGTTTCTAGTTTAGGTTATTGATTTGGTCGATTTTGAAAGGAATAGATTGGTATTGATATATATTCCACGGTTTATCAGAGTTCCCCCATCTACTTTTTACCCGGGATACTAATGTTTTTGTGTCTTTATTATTTATATTTTTTTTACGAGCATCCGGTCCGGTTTACCTGGCGGTAAGTGATTACAGTAGCCCTATAGAAGCCTATAATACACGGGGCATCACTATCGCATAAACGACCCTTCCTCTTCTCCATCTCTTTCTCCAATTACCTTACTCATGCGTAGAAATACAACAGTGGAGTACTTCTTAGACTTCCCGCTCTGTGTCCAAGCCTTTCGCTGAATGGGCTAGATGACTAAAAAATTAAATTTAGTCCGTCTTTTACAGTATCAAAAAATATTAGAAACGTATTCGCTTTATCTTCGTAAATTTTTAATGGGTTGGTAAAGGTAAAAAAATACGTGGCCAGTATTTCTTGATAATCTAACTGATGGACTAATTAGAATTATTATTTTTTACCTGCAATCATCTCTATTGTTGCACAATTCATTATTTATTAATTCAAAGCTTTGGTGGCTTAAAACACCCGCACGATAGTAATACCTACGGTAACTATATACCGCGGGGGACAACTGTACGACATAAAATACTTTTTTGTTTGTAATATATGAATTATACAGCGATGATAGCTCAGTGGTAGTGACGTCGGATACCGAGACGAAGGTCCCGGATTCCTGTAGGATCCGAAAGCTCAAGCTCATTGTAATGAGCTTGAGCTTTCGGTGAAGGAAAAATATCGTGAGGAAACCATAGTACGGTGGTTGGGTACTTTGTAGTACCCGCCTGGCTGGCTACCACCCTCATGTTGAAAATCTGTCGCCAAGCACCTTTCGGTGTGTTCTGACAGCTGCACTTGAGAGCCGGTTTCTTCTAGGAATTGTGTGCTTACCACCTTTGGCCACATCTTCACTTACCATGGTGAAATTGCGGTCAAACACAGGCCTATAAACAGTAAAAAAAAAAATTACTCAGGACATCTGTGTGGGTATCGAAACCATAACATTCAGCGAGATATATGTAGCTCCTACCAACAACAGACCCAAGTAACACTTCAAGTCATCTTTGTTGCAATATCTTCGACTGTACTTGTTTCCGAACTCTCACTATTAAAGCAGACACTTAATAGATATTTCTCCAGGGAGCACCCTGATACAGTCACAGTGGATTCAGGTAGACGTCAATTGCCGAGACTATACAAAATACCTAACTACGCTTCATTGATTCCCGTGCCACCTGTTTGGTTAAATTGCAAGTTTGCACAAGATTTCCCCTGGGTACATCAGATCTGTCTGATCTTACCATGGGAAAGTTCTGTCCACTTGTCTCGAAATAGGATTGTGAGTGAATGAAACTTCGATTTGAACTAAATTAATTTGATTTTAATTCAATTTAAAGCTGATGACAAAGTTTAAGGTAAGAAATATCTCACTATATTTAACTACAAATATTTCTACTTTTAATTGATTTGGAAAATTCTAGTTTACAACAAACATGTACAAAATACAAATTATAATAGAAATTTTTCTTGAATCTGCCGCTGCTACCGATTAACGGCGATGTTCCAATCAGGATGGAAGCGTG
Organism: Polyploca ridens; assembly: GCA_951394255.1. Lineage (NCBI taxonomy): Eukaryota > Metazoa > Arthropoda > Insecta > Lepidoptera > Drepanidae > Polyploca > Polyploca ridens. The sequence continues at coordinate 2,756,316 of OX596262.1, forward strand.
TTACTCTTTGGATGAAAAAGCTCACCACCCGTTGGTCTTCAGAGGCCTCAAATAAAGGGTGATCAAATCGATGAACTTTAGACCTCCACGGTCCCGTGGTCTCCACCGCAAAAGGGAATAAAAAGAGAATTTGGTCCAATCGATGCGTATTTTTTGATTAATTTTGATTATTCCGCAGCTGCCCCTGCAACTTTACAGGTCTCCGGTAAGTGAGATGGCTCGTGTGGATCAACACATGTAGCATCCCACACTAGCGATCTGCCAGTACTCCATGGGATCAGAGACATACCATCCGGCCTCTTGTCGTCGCTACGCGCAATTCAGACTGGTTCACTGGAAGACACGTTAGCGACAATAAGAGCCCTGTGGAAAATATCATTAATAGCTATGAGTCGTGATATTCTGCAGGCGGTTACTTAAAGTTCATGGTGTCCGACGAGATCTCGGCAACGGCAGCGATGAGGCTGTTTTTTTTTTATAAAATCCATTATAATCTTGAACTTAAGTCGCCTACTAATAAGGTTTTAGATAATTTATGTAGACATACTATGGCTGTATTTCTACGGCCTTACTCATAAACGCTATTTAACTAAATCTACTGAATAAATGGTCAAATAAATAACGTCACCTTGCTGTCATTGTCAAACAATTTGACGTTATTTAGGTGACCATTTAATCAGCTTATTAGTTAAATAACGTTTTATGAGTAAGGGGGTTAGTGTATAATTATATTTTTTATCACGTTCAAAAAACGATACTTATTATTTATTTTTAAAGTAAACAGTAGTGCCAAGTTCCTGACTCCGATTATTTTCACAGAGCTGTTTCGATTTCAAAGAGCAAATCAACGGCATAGTAATTTATGTAGGTACGGTTGGAATGTTAAAAACGACATTATAAATTATCTATTATAATTTTTTGTTTCTGTTTTCATCCACGTTTTAATTGGTCTCAATATTCTCCTACAGCAATCTCTGTTCTAGCTTACATTCAGGTAATCTTAAGTTATTCAAGTTTTACATAAAATATTACCTCATAAACTGTCATGAAGTTATTTTCTACGAGTATTATCATTTATTTTACATCACACCGGAATAGGTATCGCTGAAAACCAGAGAGTTGCGGCGCTTATTGTCTCTAGTGTAAGCGGAGCGACTATACAGGGTGTTTTTTTGGTCAGCGACAAGCGACCCAGGAGCGGTAGTTCAAAAAATACATTTTCCAAAAATGGACTTAATTCCATTAAATACTGTAAATGCGCTGAGAAATACCTTATTTAATTTGAAATAAAATTACCGCAAAGTATGGTCACTAGCCACGTGCACTGACTAGAGCTAGGCATAAGCCGCCATTGACCTACCCCTTCACTCCCTCGCACTCCCGTTGAGTATTACGTCTATATTTTAGCTTATTACATGATTTTCAAATAATATTATTTTTATTTTTATTATTATAAAAACATAAAGTATTTTTATATATATTATATTTTTTTTAGCACCAGTATCAGTTGTATTATCGACACTGAGTCGCTCATCGCTGACCAAAACAACAACCTGTATATTTACGACACATTCTTAATTATATGTTTTTTTTAAATATTGTAGGGTCGACTACAATCTTACTATGATAACTGATGATGTGACCAAAGGTGGTAAAGCACTCATAGCCTAGAAAGAGCTGACTCTCAGTGTAACTGCCGGAACCCTGATTTGGTGACAGATTTTTAGCTTACGGATGGTACCTAGCATAAGGCTAGGTACCACCCGTAAGCTTACTGGGGTACTTAAAGCTCAAGCTCATCGTACGAATCAAATCCAAGACCTTCGTCACGAATCAGATGTAACTACCACCGAGCTATTAGCTCGACAAGAACCTAGAAAGAGCTGACTCTCAGTGTAACTGCCGGAACCCTGATTTGGTGACAGATTTTTAGCTTATGGATGGTACCTAGCATAAGGCTAGGTACCATCCGTAAGCTTACTGGGGTACTTAAAGCTCAAGCTCATCGTACGAATCAAATCCAAGACCTTCGTCACGAATCAGATGTAACTACCACCGAGCTATTAGCTCGACAAGAACCTAGAAAGAGCTGACTCTCAGTGTAACTGCCGGAACCCTGATTTGGTGACAGATTTTTAGCTTACGGATGGTACCTAGCATAAGGCTAGGTACCATCCGTAAGCTTACTGGGGTACTTAAAGCTCAAGCTCATCGTACGAATCAAATCCAAGACCTTCGTCACGAATCAGATGTAACTACCACCGAGCTATTTTTTTTTGCTTTCGTGGAAGTCAGACGCGGTCTAAATATACATTTCAATGTTCGTATTATGTGAGTAGTTAACAAAATTATCACTCTTTCCACCGTACTCAGAGAAGTCAATTAGAAATTTGATGAAAATCAGATTATCTCCATGAATAGCCTTGGAAAAAGTACTTATGTATCTTTATATTTAATTGACGTCAATGAGTCACAGCTTAAAAAAAATAGTAAAAAAATACGCGGAATTTGCATCTTAACAAAGTAAAAAGAAATAAATGATTATGCCAACGCTACTTTACAAAATCCCACCCACCTCATGGTGGAATGTAAAAAGTGGACGTTCGAGACTCGACTCGACGATCCGAGCGAATTATCTCAAATGAAGACATTATGCAGACGGGGCGTGCGCGAGCGCCTACGTGCGCTTTTTGCCGCCATTTTGATTTGAGGGCAGAGTTGAAGGTCGCCGCTTTGTTTATTATTTTGTGTGCTCTTTGTAGTTTATTTTGAAGGATGGATATGGTTTTATTTTTGTTCTTTGATCGATATTTAAGGAGCACGAGAGGATGGAGGCCTTATTAGTTTGGAATTAGAGAATGCATGGGAAAATGTTCCTAGAAAAGCAAGAATGATGACTAATAAGCAGATTAGCGGTTCATCTGATGCTAAATGGTTATATCAGGGGGATTGCCAATGTCTTACCTATCTTTACAAAGCAAAGCCAACAAGCTTTGAAGTGCCACTTGCCAGACCAGCATGGGGTTCTATAAGAACTGTATAATAAATAGATTTTTGTAGGGTCGGCAACGCGCCCCAGGTTTTGCAAGCGTCAATGACGCTAGGAAAAAAGGAAAAAAGGCTACGGTAACTGCTTACCATCAGGCGGGCCTTATGCTTATTTGCTGCATAAGTTGTACACAAAAATAAAAACTGGCCGAATATTCAATTTACTCACATGACCACGAACCTTATGTAGTATTTGCGAAGCGCGCGAAGTTTTCTTCTGTCTACTCTCGAGTATTTCCAAAAGGTCTTCAAATACTTCAATAATTCCATGTTTAATATGGTCACCTTTGCTGCCAATGACCAGACCAACGGTATCAGCAACGGCTCTATTAAAGCTGCACCACATCAATCAACGCAAATCGGTGTTAGGTCTGTAATCATAATGTCGGAATGCGAGAATTATGTTTCGATTGGTGAAAACATGCATGCTAATGAACGGTCTGGTGGAGCTTAATCATATTTATTGGATACTTAAAGTTTTTATGTTCAGTCACTTTGACGGTGAAGTAATAATCTAACTCCCAGTTTATAGAAGCCCGATCAATCTTGAAGGTACATCTATCATTGTCAATGATGCCTGAAAAGACAAAGAGGGAAACAGTCTTCAATATAGATTAACTTTCATAGGCAGTGATACTGACAGACATACAGACAACGCACTACTTAAACTGATGGACTAGATAATTGGAAGGAAGAACTCCTTGAGTTACCTAGGGGTGCACTAAGAAAGATTCTGTCAAAGTATCCTATAAAGGTGTGATATAAGGGATCGAGAGTGTACCTGCGAGATGGAAAGCTAGTCTACATTGAATGATGGACAAAGTAAAGCCTAAACAGTGAGTCTAGCTAGAAGCATGACATTTTGCACCGGAGTTCTGTGTGTAACGAAATCCATCGCCTAAGCGTGGAAAATAGGGGATTGGTTGAAAGCAGGACAGGTAAATACATTAATTATACTAGCAAAGAAAATAAAAAAAAATATATTTAATGTCGATCTGACATTGATGATATTGATTAATTTACTAACACCATTACAAGACAAGTCAAGATCATGATCATTTAACTCAGCACCTCAAACAAAAAAAAATATAGTGTACGAACCGTAAGGAACTTAAATATCTCTATTTCATGAGAAACAGTACTTTTAAAAGGTGTTCTAGCTATAAAAATGCAGTAATAAAGTGCGCTAAGTGTCCAACCGCGGAAATAATGGTAGTATTCTTCATGTTCATATATTAAAGTAGAATTGTTCCGTTTCATTTCAAGAAGTATAAGCTTTTTTATTTGTTTTTTCAGCCATGACTTGACTAGTAATGGATTGTAAAACGCTTAAAGCTTTCTAATAAAAGAAAACATACTACAAGATTGCAAATCAGCATACGGCTCACCTGAGTTAGTAAACTGAAGTGGCAATGGGGAGGCCACATCGCTCGAAGAGCCGATAACCGATGGGGAAGAAAGGTTCTCGAGTGGCGACCACGTACCGGAAAACGCCGAGCGGGACGACCTCCCACCAGGTGGAGCGATGACCTGGTCAGAGTCGCTGGGCACCGCCGCGCCGCTGGATGCAAGCGGCCCAGAACCGTTCGAAGTGGAAATGAATGGGGGAGGCCTATGTTCAGCAGTGGACATCCATGGGCTGATATGATGATACGGCTCACCTGACGGTAAGCGCTAATCGTAGCCAGGGGTACGACTCGCGCGTTGCCGACCAGAGAGCTTCAGACCCTTCAAGAGGGATTTCGAGAGGCGATGAGAGGAATCGCTATGCCGGCAGTGGAAATGATTATCATTTGGTACAACATAGTCCCCGCACACTGCCAGAACCACGCCTCCTCGTAGATATCTGGTGACCTTACTTACAGTTACATTATCTTAGTAATGTTATTTGGTATTAAACTTCTAAAAGTAGCCCTTAGTTGTAGTCGGAAAACCCAGCCACTCACGATACTTTCCAAGCATGATTCAGACGATATTTAATTCATCGAAGAAAGCCTCGCTACGGCGTTCGATAATAACCACCAATTATTAACCAAAAAGGATCATGAAGGACCAATGGATGATGAAAGCAGAAGACAGGGAAAACTGGAGTAAACTGGAGGAGGGCTATACCCAAACAGGGGTTCTTATCCCAGACTAAAATACTTACTTTATTATTATTATTTTTTTAACTTAAGTTTATATCTTGTAAAAGTAACTAAATAACACTATAACAATACTAACAACAAATGTAACAATTGGTGGATAAGGAAATAAAAGGCTTTTTTATTTTTATTCAAAAAAATATATCGATTCTTAAGAAGAAGAAGAGAGAAGAGAAGCAACGTTTCTACACGAAACGATTAACGTGAATCACATGGAAATTCAACAGCAATTTCAGTACAGTCGAGGACAAAAATAAGTATACACCACCAAGCCTCATAAAAAGTAGCCGTTCACATTATCATAGATATGGGAACATACAAAAGTTCAAAAATAAGTAAACACTGTTGGACAATTATGTATGTAAACAACAAGTTCAATAATATATATCCATGTATCAAATCATTAATTTGTGAACAATCAAAATACCATAAATATGTATTCATCATTATAGTCAAAAATATGTAAACTCATTGAAGTCAAGGCCTTCATGGAATTTAATTGAAAAACGGTAGGTATTTGAAAAAAGTTTTTAAAAAAATCAATAATTTTGTGTTCGGCCACGTTGGTAGTTTCGCGCTCGCGATGTTGTCAGCTCGTGCGCAAGCTGGCTGGCAACGTCGCCTACCGCATGATGTGATCAAGTCGTTGAGAAAGGTAAAGTTATTGTCGCTCCCTGTAACAGGGCACTCACTGAGCAATTTCAACAATTCGTCGTGACATTTTTATTCATGATTATTATTTCAAATATTTTGAATTAGTAGATACGTAGCCGTAGCCGTGTTTGGGATTGTTAGAATTGTCGTGAGATGAACTTTGGCCATATATGGTTTTCAGAGTCTGATGATGGAGTAGGAGGGTGGACACTGGAACTCCATAACGGAGCAACGTATCCCAGCCATGTTTGGGGTTGTTGGAATTGTCGTGAGATGAACTTTGACCATATATATTTCTCAGAGTCTGATGATGGAGTAGGAGGGTGGACACTGGAACTCCATTGCGGAGCAACGTAACCTAGCCATGTTTGTGGTTGTTGGAATTGTCGTGAGATGAACTTTGACCATATATGGTTTTCAGGGTCTGATGTTGGAGTAGGAGGGTGGGCACTAGAACTCTATAGCGGAACAACGTATCTTAGCCGTGTTTGGGGTTGTTGGAGTTTTCGTGAAATGAACTTTGACCTTATATGGTTTTCAGGGTCTGATGATGGAGAAGAATGGTAAGCACTGGAACTCCATAGTGGAGTTGAACTTTTTAGATACTGGTCCGATTGCTCTCAAAATTGATATTTGAGAGTCCTCGGGGTCGAAATACAAGTATCTTTTCTCAGAATTTTGAAAAAGTATCCGCCATGTTGAACTTTTTAGATACTGGTCCGATTGCTCTCAAAATTGATATTTGGGAGTCCTCGGGGTCACAAACAAGAATCTATTCTCAAAATTTTGAAAAAGTGTCCGTCATCTTGAACTTATTAGATACTGGTCTGATTGCTCTTAAAATCGATGTTTGAGAGTCCTCGGGGTCACAAAACAAGAATCTATCCTCAAAATTGTGAAAAAGTGTTCGCCATTTTGGACATTTGAGATACTGGTCCGATTGCTCTTAAAATCGATATTTAAGAGTCCTCGGGGTCACAAAACAAGAATCTATTCTAAAAAGTTTGAAAAAGTGTCAGCCATATTGAAATTTTTAGATACTGGTCCGATTTCTCTCAAAACCGGTATTTGAGTGTCCTCGGGGTCACAAAACAAGAATCTATTCTAAAAAGTTTGAAAAAGTGTCGGCCATATTGAAATTTTTAGATACTGGTCCGATTTCTCTCAAAATCGGTATTTGAGTGTCCTCGGGGTCACAAAACAAGAATCTTTTCTCAGAATTTTGAAAAAGTGTCCGCCATGTTGAACTTTTTAGATACTGGTCGGATTGCTCTCAAAATCGATATTTGAGAGTCCTCGGGGTCACAAAACAAGAATCTATTCTCAAAATTTTGAAAAAGTGACCACCATTTTGAACTTTTTAGATACTGGTCCGATTTCTCTCAAAATCGGTATTTGAGTGTCCTCGGGGTTACAAAACAAGAATCTTTCCACAGAATTTTCAAAAAGTGTCCGCCATGTTGAACTTTTTAGATACTGGTCTGATTGCTCTCAAAATCGATATTTGAGAGTCCTCGGGGTCACAAAACAAGAATCTATCCTCAAATTTTTGAAAAAGTGTTCGCCATTTTTGACTTTTGAGATACTGGTCCGATTGCTCTCAAAATCGATATTTGAGAGTCCTCGGGGTCACAAAACAAGAATCTATTATCAAAATTTTCAAAAAGTGTCCGCCATCTTGAACTTTTTAGATACTGGTCTGATTGCTCTCAAAATCGATATTTGAGAGTCCGAGGGGTCACAAAACAAGAATCTATCCTCAATTTTTTTTAAAAGTGTTCGCCATTTTTTACTTTTGAGATACTGGTCCGATTGCTCTCAAAATCGATATTTGAGAGTCCTCGGGGTCACAAAACAAGAATCTATCCTCAAATTTTTGAAAAAGTGTTCGCCATTTTTGACTTTTGAGATACTGGTCCGATTGCTCTCAAAATCGATATTTGAGAGTCCTCGGGGTCACAAAACAAGAATCTATTATCAACATTTTCAAAAAGTGTCCGCCATCTTGAACTTTTTAGATACTGGTCTGATTGCTCGCAAAATCGATATTTGAGAATCCTCGGGGTCACAAAACAAGAATCTATCCTCAAATTTTTTAAAAATTGTTCGCCATTTTGGACTTTTGAGATACTGGTCCGATTGCTCTATATTTGAGACAAGGGTCTCTCAAAATGGCGGACACTATTTTAAATTTTGAGCAAAGATTCATGTAATAGGGTCTCTCAAATATCCATTTTGAGAGCAATCGGACCAGTAACTAAATAATTCAAAATGGCGGCCCCTTTTTTATTTTTTTGCAAAGAATCCATGTTATGTGGCCCAATGGTCTCTCAAATATCCATTTTGAGAGCAATCGGACCAGTAACTAAATAATTCATAATGGCGGCCCCTTTTTTAAATTTTGAGCAAAGATTCATTTTATGTGGCCCAAGGGTCCCTCAAATATACATTTTGAGAGCAATCGGACCAGTAACTAAATAATTCAAAATGGCGGACAATATTTTAAATTTTGAGCAAAGATTCATCTTATGCGGCCCAAGGGTCTCTCAGATATCCATTTTGAGAGCAATCGGACCAGTAACTAAATAATTAAAATGGCTGCCACTTTTTACGAGTCTGGTGGTTAAAGAGAAAAAAAATAAACAAAGTTGAACTTTACGTAAGTACCAAGTATTAATTTATAAATAATGTAGTATTTTCAATGTACGGATTATTTTTCTAAAATTTTTATTGATTACTAATGACCTATACATATATGTATACATCAATCTCTAAAAATATACGCCAAGACTTTAGAAGGACCTTATTATAATTATATTCTATGGATAACCCACACTAACAATTTTTATGCGATTGAGATATTTTTTGTGGGTTATAATTTCGAAGTTATTTTGACCCATATAATATTAATCCTTATGTAATTTTGTAAGTTAGTCACGATGGACATTTAATGGAGATAAAGTTTGCTCTTTCTTTATCACAGATTTAAAATTAGTAAGACACAGTATTCGCGATACCATAAAGGGGCGGGCCGAGACGGGCGCGGACGCGCAGATCGCTCGACACCACACGACATTGCACCCGTGCAATGACGGGGCGGGTCGCTAGTTCAAATTAAAAGTGTAATTTATGAAACAAATGACACGCAAATGACGTCATGCCCTGTTCTAAAGACATCACAAGACGTAAATATTTAATAATGTGTGCAGCGTTATATACAGGGCGAATTTTTATTTCTAGCCAGTGTGAGCAACTTCTGAACTACAGGTCTTAGAGAAAAACGCTGAAAGGAACCCCGAGCTGAATTTTGAAGAAAATTAAATGCCATTAAAATTTAATTAAAAAAATTAGTATTTTCGAAGATATTGAATTGCTTAAAAAAAAATTTTTTTTTCGAAATTCTGCTTCTTCGTCACAATATGAACAAAATTATGTAAGACAATCTTGCTCTCAAGTTGCTAGAAGTTATCCAAAATATTATTTTATATTTTCCTTGACCATGGTTTTATGCTGCGTAAAGTTTGACGAAGTGGAGCAGATCTCGCAGGGACCTTACTATGTTTAACCATAAAGAATTGGCTCTTAGCATTCTGACAAAAAAATTGAGGTCAATTTTGATAACTTCTAGCAACTTCAGACCAAGATTGTCATACATAATTTTGTTCGTAATGTGAAGTGGAAGTAGAAAAAGAAAAAAAAAATGAAAAAAAATTTAAACACATTTAAAAAAAAATTTAATGGCATTTTTATTTTCTTCAAAATTTAGCTCGGGGTTCCCTTCAGCGTTTTTCTCTAAGACCAGAAGAAGAAGTTGCCCTCACTGGCTAGAATAAAAAAAACATCCTGTATATGTAGGTACTACATAATATATCAATGAATATTGTGTGATCCTCAGTGTCATCATTGTTCACATTGAGTGGTAACAATTTTATGCATCTTTCAGGGAATACATATTTTTAATTTATCTAACGTGTACATATTAATGATCGTGTCGGGTACATATTTATGTTGTCTATATTGTTTACATATTTGTTAGCATTTGAATGAGTACAAATTATTGGAGCTTTTTATGATTACTTCTTTTTTATAATGATACGTGTATACATATCTTTGTCTTCGACTGTACATAGTTTTAGATGCCCACTAAAAAGTTAATGTTCTTTTTGCCTGACCCCTTATTGGCTGAGAACTAAAGTTAACGTATCGTGGGTCTAGAGGCCTAAATGGGGCCTACATGGCTGCAAAAAGTTCACAATGAGCCATTAAGTTGCTCGCTCGTTATGTAGAAACAAAGCGGCCGAGACCGGCGCCTTTACACCTATCTGATATGGATGGACGTGCGGATTTGAGAAATATGGATAGTTCTTTTTATAATTGTTTAAATTCAAATTCAAAAAGCATTTATTCAATTTAGGCTCTGATAAAGCACTTATGAACGTTAACAAATGGCTCTACACCGGTTCCAAATACAACTTGAACTGAGAAGACTCCGGCAAGAAACTCAGACTATTTTAGAATTATAGTACTAGCAGCGAAACCCGGCGTTGCTCGGGTTAAAATACATCGCATGTTTAATGGTATAAAAATATATAAGGATACATTTTTTAACATATTATAGATTTCTATTTTCGATATTGAGAGACTTTCCAGAACATTCAAATAGTTTGTTCTTTTTTTTACTCGACTGCAATCACAATTGAACTGACGAAAAGTCACTGAATTTCGATTTATGTACTTACCGAAATTTCCAGTACCAGATCTAGAATATTTAGATGTACATCACTTCGATTTGATTTTTATAGATCAAAAATAACACTCGTACACATTTTGGAACTTTCCAGACCAATCCAAAAATTCTCGATCATAATAAATTGCACTCATTTATGAACTTCCCAGATAATTCGGAAAATTTCTAGAACGTTCTCGAACATTCTTACTCGATAATAACAGTTTTGGGACATTTTGGAACTTTCTAGATGAAACCAGAATTTTTTAGAGCTTTCTCAAATATTCTATATCGATTATAATAGTTTGCATTCATTCTAGAATTTTCTAGAACACTCCAGATAAATTATAACCGTTTTACTCATTTTGGAACTTTCTAGATCATTCAAGAAATTTCTCGAACATTCTAAATCGATCATAATCAATTGCACTAATTTTGTAACTTTCCAGATCATTCGGAAAATTTCTAGAACGTTCTTGAACATTCTAACTCGATAATAACAGTTTTGGACATTTTGGAACTTTCTAGATGAAGCCAGAAATTTTTACAACTTTCTCAAACATTCTATATCGATTATAATAGTTTGCATTCATTCTAGAATTTTCTAGATCATTCCAGATATTTGTTGAACTTTCTAGAACACTCCAGATAAATTATAACCGTTTTACTCATTTTGGAACTTTCTAGATCATTCAAGAAATTTCTCGAATATTCTAAATCGATCATAATCAATTTCACTAGTTTTGTAACTTTCCAGATCATTCGGAAAATTTCTAGAACGTTCTTGAACATTCTAACTCGATAATAACAGTATTGGACATTTTGGAACTTTCTAGATGAAGCCAGATCAATTATAACCGTTTTACTCATTTTGGAACTTTCTAGATCATTCAAGAAATTTCTCGAACATTCTAAATCGATCATAATCAATTGCACTAATTTTGTAACTTTCCAGATCATTCTGGAAATTTCGAGAACGTTCTCGAACATTCTAACTCGATAATAACAGTTTTGGACATTTTGGAACTTTCTAGATGAAGCCAGAAATTTGTAGAACTTTCTCAAAACATGCTATATCGATTATAATAGTTTGCATTCACTCTAGAATTTTCTAGATCATTCCAGATATTTGTTGAACTTTCTAGAACATTCCAGATCGATTATAACCGTTTTACTCATTTTGGAACTTTCCATTCCAGAAATTTTGAGATCTTTTCAGAAGTCCTCATGCGTTAGAAAAGGACAGCAATATATGTTTTATCATTTTCGCCACCCACAACCACCCCTTCCACCCACCGCGACCAGACTCCGTTACTACCACCTGGAGACCAAGGGGTATTTACCACCCCAATGGGAAGTTGATTGGGGTTGGTGGTGATTGAGAAAACTGCGTATTTACGTACCCACAAAAGCATTTTATATATATTACTAGCAGCGAAACCCGGCGTTGCTCGGGTTAAAATACATCATTCATGTTTAATGGTATAAAAATATATAAGGATAATTTTTTTAACATATTATAGATTTCTATTTTCGATATTGAGAGACTTTCCAGAACATTCAAATAGTTTGTTATTTTTTTTACTCGACTGCAATCACAATTGAACTGACGAAAAGTCACTGAATTTCGATTTATATACCGAAATTTCCAGTACCAGATCACTCTAGAATATTTAGATGTACATCACTTCGATTTGGTTTTTATAGATCAATAATAACACTCGTACACATTTTGGAACTTTCCAGACCAATCCAAAAATTCTCGATCATAATAAATTGCACTCATTTATGAACTTCCCAGATAATTTGGAAAATTTCTAGAACGTTCTCGAACATTCTAACTCGATAATAACAGTTTTGGGACATTTTGGAACTTTCTAGATGAAGCCAGAAATTTGTAGAACTTTCTCAAACATTATATATCGATTATAATAGTTTGCATTCATTCTAGAATTTTCTAGATCATTCCAGATATTTGTTGAACTTTCTAGAACACTCCAGATAAATTATAACTGTTTTACTCATTTTGGAACTTTCTAGACCATTCAAGAAATTTCTCGAACATTCTAAATCGATCATAATCAATTGCAGAAATTTTTAATTTTCCAGATCATTCGGAAAATTTCTAGAACGTTCTTGAACATTCTAACTCGATAATAACAGTCTTGGACATTTTGGAACTCTCTAGATGAAGCCAGATCAATTATAACCGTTTTACTCATTTTGGAACTTTCTAGATCATTCAAGAAATTTCTCGAACATTCTAAATCGTTCATAATCAATTAGACTCATTTTGTAACTTTCCTGATCATTCGGAAAATTTCTAGAACGTTCTTGAACATTCTAACTCGATAATAACAGTCTTGGACATTTTGGAACTTTCTAGATGAAGCCAGATCAAATATAACCGTTTTACTCATTTTGGAACTTTCTAGATCATTCAAGAAATTTCTCGAACATTCTAAATCGATCATAATCAATTGCACTCATTTTGGAACTTTCCAGATCATTCGGAAAATTTCTAGAACATTCTCGATCATTCTAAATCGATCATAATAAATTGCACTCATTTTGGAACTTTCCAGATCATTCTGGAAATATCTAGAACGTTCTCGAACATTCAAACTCGATAATAACAGTTTTGGACATTTTGGAACTTTCTAGATGAAACCAGAAAATTGTAGAACTTTCTCAAAACATGCTATATCGATTATAATAGTTTGCATTCACTCTAGAATTTTCTAGATCATTCCAGATATTTGTTGAACTTTCTAGAACATTCCAGATCGATTATAACCGTTTTATACATTTTGGAACTTTCCATTCCAGAAATTTTGAGATCTTTTCAGAAGTCCTCATGCGTTAGAAAAGGACAGCAATATATGTTTTAACATTTTCGCCACCCACAACCACCCCCTTCCACCCACCGCGACCAGACTCCCTTACTACCACCTGGAGACCAAGGGGTATTTACCACCCCAATGGGAAGTTGATTGGGGTTGGTGGTGATTGAGAAAACTGCGTATTTACGTACCCACAAAAGCATTTTATATATATTATTAGATTAGATAGATTAGATTAGATTTTATCTTGAGGATATACATACATATTACTAATTATTTATCTTTAGTGCTGCTTCTAGGGACTCGTCTGCGTGAGTCTGCTATTCATTTACAAAATAATTGGACTGTTTTACAAAAAAACTTAAACCGACTTCAAAGTACACTAAGAAGTAATCAAATCCTGATCTGATGGGACCAAACGGGAAGTGTACCCTTTCAAATAAAAAAAGAATTTTCCAAATCGGTTAATAAATGACGGAGTTATGAGGTAACAAACATAAAAAAAAAATTAAAAAAAACATTCGAATTAAGAACCTACTCCTTTTTTTGAAGGCGGTTAAAAAATATAGTCTAATTTGTGGTTTGACACGCTATAATTATCAGTACCCCGAGTGTAAAGAATAAACGTTAATAAACGCATACTATTGCGTTTGAGTTAACTATGAATTAGTATGGGAGAAATTAGTACCATGAGTATTCCGCTAGAGGCGCTGTGCCAATTCCTATAGAGAAATGTCGTAAACGCAAACGCGTTAGTAAGCGTTTACTAACGTCAATTCTTTACACTCGGGGTACAGAGAGGAAAAGCTCAAAAGTAATTGTTATGCAATGAAACTATGCTTTTTTTAGTAATTGCCGAGTTTGTAGCCGGCTCTTTCCATCGATCCAAATCAGTAGTAGATACCACCAGTTTTGATTTTGAATTTAAACATTGTTACTCTTTTTACCAAGACTATTTAATTAATCACTTAACATTTAGAATTCAAAATCACAAAAACACAATTTAAAATCAAATGTGTACAAACACAGGCCACAGGTTAATCACAATTCCCAATCCAGTGTTAACATGTTCCAAACACAGTAATAGTTAACAGTAATGGTCGGCGTAGAAACCTTGTAAATATAGTCGTTAGCATTTATTCACATAATGACTTTATTATGAACGGACATCTTCCTACAGTATAATGGTTTATGGCGTTGCCCTCGGCCGTGCGGTCGACTCGTGTGAAATGTAACGAGTTGATGAATTTCTTTAAAAAAGATCTGAATTTTCTGTGATTTCGAGAAGAACTAAAATAAGAATAAAAAATATAAACACAAGGGTCTAAGGCCAAATTGTAAGGGGATTAGCGAGAAGCGCGCTGGCGATGAACGCGCGGAAGGGCAGTGTCTATTCCCAAAACCATCGATAATTACGATCATCGTTTTCAAAAATATTATATTATTGTATTGCTCAACATTTTCGTCTCGTTTTATTGGTGTTTCCATGCTACGCGAACCGAGCTCAAGCCGAGCCACGAACGAACAGAATTCGTTCGTTGCTGGCGATGACAAGTGTGGACGTTATAACGAGCCTATAACAAGCACGATGCGAAGTGAAAAAACTGACAATTATTTTAGCATTAAAACTTTTTACTTTCTATTTTATATATTTTTTGAGCTGTAAGGAAAAAATGTTTTTTTTTTCTTTTCTTTTCTTTTCTTTTCTTTTCTTTTCTTTTCTTTTCTTTACATTCGGGCGGTGTGCAGTCGAGTGCGAGCCGAACGTTCGTTCGTGGTTCGGCTCGTGCTCGCTTCGCCTAGCATGGACGCACCATAATGACAATGATGGTTGACTATCGTTTATCGGAGTAGATCCTCAGATTCTAGGATTCTAATCGACAGAGAATTGCGCCTCCGTTCTTTTCGGGGGATGTCGAGTCTAAATAAAAGGCAATTCATTGCAATTCTTTTTGCATTAACAAAATATAAAAAGTATTTATTGGATACCATTAGTAGTACAATTACGCAAAAAAATACATTTGAAACTATACCAAAACTACATTAACCCCCTTACTCATAAAACGTTATTTAACTAATAAGCTGATTAAGTGGTCACCTAAATAACGTCAAATTGTTTGACAATGACAGCAAGGTGACGTTATTTATTTGACCATTTATTCAGTAGATTTAGTTAAATAGCGTTTATGAGTAAGGCCGTAAAATTATAAAAACAATAATACATGGAATACTTGAACTAAAAATAATTATTATTGTAATAAGATAACCTAAAATATTCAATGTAGCAAAACATAAGTAACTATGCATGTTTTGAGTAAATAAAGCAACTTTAATAAGGTGCTGCTCAATCATTCGACACAAAAAGTATAATAAAAGCATAAAGGCTAGAATAGAAATAGATAATTACTTGATATCGAGAGATTGCTCGCAATCGGTTATCGAGATAATAATAGGGTTCGGTATAAAGCTATGTACATAATGAAGATCGGGTTGAAAAATAACGATTTGAATTTTCATCGTTGTTGGTCAGGCTAGGTAGGTTAATGTTTTTTAATACGGCCGCCTGATTTTATCAGTTATCGGAGCTAATAGATGCTTGCAACA
This sequence comes from Polyploca ridens, assembly GCA_951394255.1. Classification (NCBI taxonomy): domain Eukaryota; kingdom Metazoa; phylum Arthropoda; class Insecta; order Lepidoptera; family Drepanidae; genus Polyploca; species Polyploca ridens. The sequence goes on from OX596262.1 coordinate 2,772,335, forward strand.
GCAGGGGCAGTTACTTGCGTGGACTTATAAATGTAAGGAAGAAATATAATTATCCTTTGTTTGTTACTTAATCAAAGCGTAGAAAGAAAAAAAGTTGATAATAAACAAAAGTGAGTTTTTGTTTATTTTAGGTTCGACAAAGGAATTATTTCTGTTTGAAATCACAGCCTACTCTAGTCACAATGTTCTGAAAAACTATTTATTTTGTTAATAATGGTTCAAATCAGAGACAACCTCGAGCAGCTGATGGTGACCGGGAAGGTTGACGGCAAACGTCTAAGACGGCGCAGCCCAATCAGATGCTCTTCACGCCGCCAAGGACAGACTCAACTGGCGCGACATTATAAGAAATAAAATGAGTTCACGGGGGATTCACGACCCTCAGACATGAGGATACACGACGCGAGGAGGAGGAATGGAATAAAAAGGCAAATTCAATACACGTTTATTGAGTTCGTATGCCGTCGTGCCGCTGTTAGTGGAAATATGAGTCAACTTGATTATTACGATTATTATTAGTTTTTATTTCCATCTTAGTTACTTTAAAGCAATGATAGCTCAGTAGTAGTAGGTAACGTTGGACACCGAGGTAAAGGTCGTGGGTTTACTCCTGATGGAATCCTATAATGTGCTAGCGTTTGGCGATGGAAAACATAGTGAGGAAACCATAGCAGAATTACCATAGCTGGTAGGGTTCTATGTAGTACCCGTCGTCTGGCTACCACCCTCAACGTCAAAAATCTATCACCAAGCACCATTCTTGTCTATTCCAGCAGCTATCTTTAGAGTCTTAGTTTCCTAAACAACATTTTATATAACACAATGCATAATTACACCCAGACTCAGGACATGCAGACATGATCATGCACACAAATGCCTATCCTGGGTGGGAATCAAACCCATGACCTGCAGTGTGATAAGAATCTTAGCCAACCACGCCAAATGGCCCGTCAAATAGTGAAAGAATATTTCGAATCCGACTGGTAGTTCCCCGTTTAAACAAACAAAACACTCTTGTAATTTGTATAGATTGCGGTCAAACATAGGCTGTAGATGAGTAGCAAAAAAACTTATTGGAAGATTGATTGTGGTCAAACTTAGGCCGTAAATGGGTTGCAAAAAACTTATTGGTATTTGTTGCATTTTTTAAATAAAACTGTCATCGATGCAAACTCAGCCTTACAACAAATTGGCTCGGTGTGAGTTTCATCCATAATTTACGCGTTTTTTCCTCAATCTTATTAGACTTTGATGAGATGTGAGTGCGTTTAATGGTTCTCGGAACTATCTGGTTTTATTGCAGCTCGACTTTTAACAGCTTTATAAAAATGAACTCTCAATATGAACGTTTTTATAGTCGAGAAATATACATGATTATGTTCTGGAGGATAAATGATTGGGTTTACTTTGTATGGGTATTGTTGCTAACCAACTTCAAAAAATGGAGCTGGTTCTCAATTCGGTTGTATTATTTTTTGTTTTTTTTTTATGTTTGTCACCTCAACACTCCGTCATTTATTAACACTGTTTGGAATGGTACACTTCTCGTTTGGTCCCATTGTCATCAGGTCATGGTTTGATGACTTATTAGTGTACTTTGAAGTCAGTTTAAGTTTTTGTAAAACTGCTTTCAATTATGTAAGGGTTATGTAATGGCGGGGAGCTTTTCCGCCAACGCATCAGGTTGGCGGAAAAAGCTCCCCGCCCGCTGGTCTCCGGAGGCCTCAATAAATTTTGATGATAAAGTACGAGCAAGACGGCGAGCTTCGGACCCCCACGGTATTATGGTCCCGAACGCAAAAGGCATAAAAATATAATTTGGTCCAATCGCTGCGTATTTTTTGATATTTGAATTTTCCGCACTTACCTGTAGCAGCTGAGAAAATTAAGTTATTTGAATTTTGAGAGTATGTTTGTCTTTATTTATATTATGTAAAATGATATAGTCATATATTAACTCTTTTTTATAAGCTGTTGGTTAACTAAATAAAACAATGTTTAGTCTATCATATTTTTCAATACAAAAATTGTGTAGAAGTCGATAATGATGATTGAAAGAAACGTCAAACACCATGTTTGATCAGGAAATCGTACTCCAATCCTTCAATTGACTGATTCGATAACTGAGACAATTTGTTTCAGATTCATCAAATGAAAATCATCAAGTCATCATGTAGATTAAAAGCGTGTTAAAAACAGTTATTTCTAACAGCTTACATAAAACATAAATAAAATAAACATAATGTTTGCAGCGACAGTTAAAACGTGCGTCTCAAGTTAAGTGGCAGTTATCACGTGAGACGTCTCGGCAGCCTGCAGGTTCTAAAGCAATTTCCGTAAGGAAAGGCTCCCACTTAAGGCTGCGTATAAAGCAAAATAACAATCTTAGAATTGAAATTTACCCAAGTAAATAGTATTTAAACGAAAAAATATTTTAATATAGGTATTTTCATTATATACGCGAGGGTTCTGCCTGAGCGAAAACATAATGGAATGAAATTTCCTCGATAGAAAAAAAACACAAAGCTACCTCTAATAATAATGAATTTTCGGTTTTATTCGTTCATGGTGTATCTAATTAAGACAAAAATTCGATAAATAATATCACTAACATATGACCTAGGGCTGCTACTAACGATTTTTTAAAATATTCTATACTTTACGAGTTATTTAGATAAGAAGCGCTTCGTTCATTTTCCATCTCATCTCCACGCGAAGATTAGACATAAGTTTGTTTCATCTGACATTGCGATATTTTTCTGGCTTGGTACGCACTCTTAAGTAAATAAGACTTGCATATATGAAGGCTTAATTGTTGGTGGGATGTTGATTTGGATGTGGTATTTGTTGAAACGCTGAGAAAAGGTTGTAATTTAAGTTAATTTGGGATGAATTTCATGAGGTTTTTATTCTATAAGTACTTGCAATTTATGGATTTGTTGGAATTATTAATAGGATCACATCAATCAAATCATAAATTTTGAATTATTGTAATATTTATTAAATCGAAAAGTTTGGTACATGAGGGTATAATTCCCAATTAATATCACTATCTCTATAACTTATATAATAACAATAATACTTTATATACTCTGAGATAATACTAAACCCTAACTTTAATTATCATAAATGCAACGCGAGTTTGTTTGTTTGTTTGTTTGTTACGCCTTCACGCCTTAACTACTCAATGGATCATTATGAAATTTGCATGCAGATAGCCTATAGAATGGAGAAGTACATAGGCGTCTTTTTATCCCGGGAACGCGGGTGAAACCGCGGGGGACAGTTAGTAATAATAAATGCGAAAGTTTGTGAGTATGGATGTATGTTTGTTACTCTTTCACGCAAAAACTACTGAACGGATTTGGATGAAAAGCACGCTAATAGAATATGTTCTGGATTAACACAAATAGGGTTCTTATCCCAGAAAAATAAATGTTCCTCGTGTACGGGTGAAACCGCGGGGCACAACTAGTATTTTATAGATATTAAAAAATCAGTAGAACCTATACTATCTCAGTTGATACGTCACTCTACACTCTTAGAACAAAAAAATACGAGACGGAACCGGAAACTCATCACTTAGATATAGTTTGGTGTCCATGGACTGAGCATTTGGACACCATATCCTCCCTATTTTTTTTATCCAGGCACTATAAATCGCCAAACGGCTAAACTGCTGATATAGCTGCTGATGCATGAAATATTGACTTTATTATAATTATGCACAATTAGACGTACAGATTTTCTCAAGCTCACTCCTATATACCACGCCCTCCTTGGTTTATCCATGGTCACTCCGATACAACTATTCAGATACCAGTCATTATAAACTAAGCTAGTTACATGGTGGTTGATGCTTGAATGGTTGTATAGGACATGGGTCGGTCATTGTACTGGCTGAGAGTAGTGCTAATCATCATCATCATCATCATCATTACACGAATAGATTTTCTCAAGCTGTCTCAAAATGCCTCCTCCGTTTGTCACCACATCGAGCCACATCTTCAAAAGCGGATATTATATAAAATATGAACAACTTTGATGGTGTTATGGTGTGATGGTGGTCCTGCTTGCTGTAAGTTATACTTGTTACACTAGTTTACGGGCGATTAAGACGTTATCAAGTTTACGATAAACTTTACACAAGTTTTTGCTTTCAAATTCAAAATTATTTATTCAAATAGACCATCGCAGGCACTTATGAAAACTCTAATACCGGTTCGGAAGGTTGCATTTGCTGAGAAGAGCCGGCTATAAACTCAGCAATAGCTCTTTGTTTTCAATTTCCACCACAATCCCACCATAGTAAGTGATGTGGCGTTAGGTGGTCAAAAAATCAAAGGAATCTTTCCTAACTCTTGCTAACTGTATCACAAGTTTTATAAAAACTGAATCGAATTCCAACGCACAGTCGGCCGCCGGAGGGCAAGGCGTACGCACGGGAGCTGATACAAGCGGACCCGCAAACCTAACACATCACGTGCTGCCAAAAATTTCGCCCGAACGCAGACCGCCAGCTGGGCCTTTTACACCCGGCAGGCTGGACTAGGACGACGAGTAGAAGTAAAGCTGCAAAGCAACCAAAAACCATGGGCTAGAAAAGCCGAACACAGCGCCCCGCGTGTAGTAGCACGCCACAACCACAACCACAACGAAGGGGCTAACCGGCCCCGGAACTGTTTCCCCACTCCCTTGCAGGAGTGAGAGATAACCTGAAGGAAAAAAAACTATAAGGCGCCGATCCCACAGAGATTTTTAGGGTCGGCAACGCGTGAGTGATACCCCTGGTGTTGCAAGCGTCCATAGGCTACGGTAACAGCTTACCGTCAGGCGGACTTTATGCATGATTGCCACATTAGTGGTATGAAAAAAAAATGAGAGAGTTCTAGAGTTCTAGAGTTCTGCGTACTCTAGAACTCTAGACTGCTGTGTGCACAATAGTAATGCGGGACGCAGAAAACGATCAGAACGCAGAACTCTAAAACTCTCTTTGTAGGATCGGCGCTTAAAGAGAAATAGGCTTTTTTTATACCACTATGGTGACAAATAAGCATACGGCCCGCCTGATGGTAAGCAGTTACTGTAGCCTATGGACGCTTACAACACCAGGGGTATCACTCGCGCTTGCCGACCGTGAAGAAATCTCTTCACACCCTTTTTGAAGAACCTCATGCTATACTCCATTGGGAGTATTACCACGGCGGAGAGCTCATTCCACAATCTGAGCGTCCGCAGAAGATAACTCCTTTGAGCCCGCACAGTTCGAAACAATTCTGGTTAAAATGTGTGAAGATGGACTCCCCGTCGAAGGCGAGAGTTGCGATGGTGGAAGATAGCCGTGAGCATCAAGTCGAAGAATTCATTAGAACACTCTCCGTTATACAAGGCTTTAAGAAAAACAAACACATCCACCATTGCCATAAATAAATACAGAAAAGCTTTCAGCTAATACAAGCTAACGCATAAATTGCCGTTTTGCAATATTGACACCGCTGGAAAAAGCCTTCAGCGGCTTAAAATGTGCTGGTTAAAATGTGTGAAAATGGACTCTCCGTCGATGGTGAGAGTTGCGATGGTGGAAGGTAGCCGTGGGCATCAAGTCGAAGAATTCATTAGAACACTCTCCGTTATACAAGGCTTTAAGAAAAACAAACACATCCACCATTGCCATAAATAAATACAGAAAAGCTTTCAGCTAATACAAGCTAACGCATAAATTGCCGTTTTGCAGTATTGACACCGCTGGAAAAAGCCGCTGAAATAAAAATAGTAGATAAAACATAACATATTGCCGTTGTCGGCACACTTAAACGGTTTACAGTCCAACAGTTTTGTTGTGATAATTTAACTAAAAATATGTAAAGACATATTCGTTGGTAGTTTATCGAGGTTCCGTTGCGTCCATTATTATACACGCTTCATTAATTTAAATTTGATTGTGTATGTGACGATACTCTACAAATGGATCAATAAGTTTTTTTGTTTACATTTTGGCATAATAAAACTCCTCAATAAACTATTTCCCTCTAAGGGGGTTAAAGTCTATAGAATAAACAATTCAAAATAATGGAAAAAAAATCTAGTTACTGCCCTGCCAAAAATCAAACTAAAAAGTAAAAAATATATAACCAGTGTCACTCGGGATGATGTAAGGATTATAACGATACCCCATACCTATATCCAAATCTGTTCAGGCATTTTGTGGAATAAAAAAGTCACATACATATTAACCCTGAAAATATTATACTCCTTTTGTGGGTAGTCGTGTAAAAAGTGTTGATTTTAATTATAATAATTTATTACATTACCTATTGAATGTAAGTGTAATTCCTTTGAGTTATATATCAAGAACCACAAAGTCGATATGTTTTTTTACCATTTAATAAAAAAGCAACTCCACTTTATGAGGGTTTCTATCCAAACATTGCGGAACCTTAAACACGTTAATCCAACTGTAACGATGTTGATAGTAACCGGGGACCGTAGTGACGGCGTGTTTATTCGATAAATACGGACATATTTCCCGAGATATAGCGTATAAGTTGTGTGAAATTATTGTTTATGTATACAGTGTTTTAAGTGATAATTGAATAGAAACAATATTGAAAAATATGGAACAAGAATGGAATTTCATAATATTTGTGAGTTTCTCTGAATGATCCTCCACAATTAAAAAACAAATACAAAATAATAATTTAAATTATAAATCGTAAAAAAGTCAACATGTCAAATAAAACCTATAAGGACCTGCTATGCGAGACATCCGAACTCCTTGGAGAAGCGACACAAGTAGACGAAACGGTTTTTGAAGCGGGAACAGCAGAAAGATCAACGCTTCAACCGCTGCTTTTAGAACTACGTGTAAGATATACCGTGCTGTTGTCAAAGCTAGATACTGTTTATGATCAGATGCTGCAGCCACAAAAGCGCATAATTGTCAAACGACTACTAGAAGCGTGTTTGGGAAGACTGATTGAGATAAAACATGAGTTGGTTGAGTTGCATTTGACCGATTTTACTTTTGATGACGATGAGGTAAGGACCTAAAATAAACTACTAATTTCTGAAGATCCATTCATATATTACAGCGTGAGTTAGTAACAAACATGAAGACAACCTTTATACATTATTCAAATTTGTTTATGAACAAGCTTATAACTTTTGTAACTTTTTATAAAAAAGTATGGATTTTAAAATTACCTATATTTTCCAAAAAAAAACTGTTTATTTAAACTGATGAATAAAATAAGCAATGTTTTTATTTAATACTAGTTGCGACCCAAGGATTCACCCGCGTACCCGAGGGATATCCTACCACACCGTAAACATTTCTTAAATTTTAAAATGATCTACGCAAATATTTTTTTCCGTAAGAACCTCCTCCAGAGTATTAGAAAACTTGAAAAAAAGATGGATCAAATCGGTAAAGTCGTTCTCAATTTATGGCGTGACCAATGGAAATAAGGATTCATTTTTATATGTAGAGATTGGAAAGATTCTATGAATCCTGATAATCACCAAATCAGAGCTAATTAAGTCGTTCTATTCGCAGGCACTAAAAAAACTACAAGTAACGCCTTTCGAAGCAGAGCCTTGCATTCCACAATACTTTATTAGAGAAAGAGAGGAGGAGGTGGTAAGTCGAAGGCAGTTCGTCTTGGAAACCTTGAGGAAGTTGGGGTATGAACCTGTGAAACCCAGGCCGTTAGTGTTGACGGAACAGCAAGCTGTACTCATCATTCAGAGCCATGAACGAGCGAGACAAGGAAGGCTGAGGTATGAAGTCTTCGACTCGGAATTATTTGTTCATACTACTAAGGTAGCAAATACAAGGCCCGCTTTATGGTCAGTGGTTACCTCAGACTATTGACGCTTTTAAGAGGAAAGGATGGCTGCAAGAAATTTGAAAAATAGGTTTTTAACATATCTATTGATGTCACGCTGTGCCCGAGCTATCTGTGTGTATATGTGCCCCGGCCTACTCGAGGGTGATTTAAATTAGACGAAATCGCTATTTCGTAATCCCTGGTTTTCTCCTGCAAAACAGGTCCGATTAAAAAAAAAAATTCAAGAATCATAATAAGAAGGGCTATGTCTGTCGGTTTTTCTTTTTTTTTATATTCGTCAAATTTGTTCGTCGGACGTCTGATAAGGGCGTTAAAAATGTTAAGTTTATGTGATTTTAGAAGGCTCCTAATTCTTATAATTATTAATTTATGTAGAAAAACACAACACGATACAGTGGTACCTACAGATTGTATGGTAAAATAATCATTGCTCTAGTGTCATTATCCAGAGAGGAAACTGAGGATTACGTATGTATGAAACAGACGCCACCAGCATTTCCTCTTAACACCGTAGCAATTTTCTTCTGACCTTTCTTGAAGAAGTTCTCTTACTGTTCTCGCTTGGGAAAGCCACGACCTGAGTCTCTGCGATAGAAAGCTCCTTTAAAACAGTTCGGTGCATGACCAATTTGGTTCCAGTGTGTTATACAACATATATAAAGGATATATATGTATAAAAATATACGACTTCTTTGGTATTAGCCGTACATATCGTGGAAGACAAAAAAATTATAATAATATTAGCGTCGTGAAAAGTTAATGACTCATTGAGCCAAGACATGACACTTGGAAGCAAAAATTGTTATGCACTTTTGAGTAATCTATTTTGAGCTGAAACATTATAGAGTCTTTACCTGATGTAGTCTTATATATCCTGTCCATTACACGCTGTACAGTATTACCCAACTGATATGGCTTACCGATGTACCTGCGCAGATGTTACATTTTGTACATTTTCAAAGCGCGGGAAACCGCTATTGGTCGGCAGCTGCCGCCATATTAGCACGCGCCGTGCGGAGGGGCGTGACTTGCGAGTGAGACGGAACTAACAGCTGCAGTGTATTATGAACCTTATAGTAGTGATCTAAGGTTGATTGTAAGTTTTAAGCATCCTTTCGTTAATCTTCGGGGCCATAATTTCTTTTCTGTGCGAACGAAGATTCACGACGCGCCATATCAGTTGGGTACTGCTGTATCTATAGTTATGAAATATAATAAAATGGGTAGATATGAATAAAAATTCAATATTGCACAAATCCTTTCCTATCCTATTTACCATAGAGATTACAATATCAATTACCTATATTACTAAACCGATGCTGAGTAATGTAATATGCATGACATGAAAGTCTGTTTTGCAAGTAAAAAATACCTTTTGATTAGTTACAGATTGACTGGCAATCTGTAACTAATCACAAAAGGTATTTTTGTTATAAGTAAATCCTATTGTATCCTTCTTGAAATATGAGCAGATTAGAAACCTTTGAGAAAGGTCTGGTTTATAAATACCCTTGTTATATTCAAGGATGCGTGTAGGTTTCATCATATAGTTCTATCTCTAAATATGATATCATGTACAAGGTCAAAAAGGGATTTCATAGAAGCGAATTTCTGATTGGCTTTTAGTAAGCAAATATTTTTAGAAATTGATTTATAATGTATTATGTATGTTTACCATAGAGGTCAATTCATGAAAGAAATTAGACTGCTGAAAGAGAAAGGGAGAGATCAAAAAGGAGAGATGACGGCTACAGCGGCCACTGCTATTCAAAGGGTTTGGAGAGGATTCATAGCAAGAAGAGATACTAAGAAGAGGAAACGTGATGAACAACTCCTAATTGGAATGGAACTTGCTCCGTACATGGAATCACAAACTATTATAAAAGCTGAAGAAGTATGTTTCTCATCTTATTATTTTTTGTAACGGGCTTCACTTTATACTACATCTGTATTTACTGTAATTTTATAAAAATAATTAAGCCTTTTCAGCTTACATGATTGTAAACTTGGGGTTGAATTTCTAACGTTCATAAATAAATACTATGTCAGTGCCAAATCTTTGAGTGAGAGTTTTAGAACATCATAAATTTTGCAAGGACGAAGAATGGGACAAAATATTTAAACTTAATTATTTTAGGTAAAGCAATACCGACGTGAACTTCAAAAACAACGTGAAAAAGAGTACCAAGAAGCCCTTATCACATTGGAAGAACAGCTTCGAGCTCAACATGGAGTAAGGATCAATGAACAGATAGGAGATGAGCTGAGGAGATGGATTGCCGAGTACTTTGAGAGAACAGGAAAAATGCCAGAATTTCCTTCTGAAGAAGGTGGTGGTAGTAGAGCTATGTATAGCCGACAAGGTGAATATAATATTTTTTTGTATACGCCTACATCAGTTTTAGCCAGCGTAAGTCACGTAGGCATGCACTCGAAATTTGATTTTATTTTTATACGATTTCATTACAAAACTTAAATTTTTCTCGTCATTAATTTATCAATTGCATTTGAATGTTTTTTTCAAATACCTAAACCTTCTAGAATAAATTCTCCGTTGCGTTGTTTATAGACAGATGAGGAAAATCTTGTCTGTGGTGGAAAACGACTTTATTTTATACTACTTAGGTTTTCTTGAGGCAATTATAGAATATTATTTTTTATGATATCGTTCGATAGAAAGTGAGATAAAGAAGAAAGTGGAATGATATATTGGAAGAGGTAGGCAGAAAAAGAGGTTGATGGATTGTGTGAAAGATGATACCTATGAGTAAGAAAGGAGTGAATGCTGGTATGACGAATAGAAGAGCCGAATGGAAGAAGTGTACATATTGCGCTTCGTGATTGTGAATAGGGCGGGTAGATGATGTTAGATGGAACGCAAGATCTTACATTTCTGTAAATAATTTAGGAACAAGAGTTACAAATACAATATTGCGTAAAATAAAATGTTTTATTTGATATTTCTATTTACAGGAGCCGACAGCGAACTTAGTAAATCCTCTCCAGTATCTTCAAAAGAATCAAAGAAAAGTAAGGAAAGTAAAGATAAGAAGAATAATGGCAAAGATGAAGAAAATAAGAATAAAGAAGAAGGAGATGATATTTATACGTACAAATGTAATCCATCCGCATTTTTGCAAGACATTGTCACTGCAAATGAAGAGTATGTAATTGAATTTCTTACTTTTTAATTATTTATGAAATTATTAAAATTATGCATTAAAAAGTATATTTCTTATAGGTTTGAAGACATATGGAAATTCAAAGACGACACAGAGAATCCTCACGAAAAATACTATAAAGACGTTATTGAGAGGGACAAGATGGTTAAAATAGAGCAAGAGATAAGAAATATAGTAGATGAGACAATGAGGAATGAATTGGAATTATTACAAGCCGCATTTGATAAAGATAGAAATTTTAAAGGGAAGAAGTCAAAAAAGCCACAAAAGGTATGCCATTTTTTAATTTCATTTGTCAATATCAATTTACGGCAAACCGTATTAATACTACGTCATAATCAAAGAGTAGGCACTGTTTCTTTATAGTGTAGTAATGTAAATTAATAACGTTTTATTTATTTACATAGGCACGTCGTGGAGGCAAAAAAAGTAAAAAAAAGAAAGAAAAAGATTTAACCCCTGATAGAACAACGGAATCTCTTTTTGAAGAACTGGTTACTAATGGCATTATACGACCTTACCCAGTTGTGAAAATAGATGATTTTATTGGAGAGAAATGCTATGTAGGATGTGAATTTAGGAACGCAGGTAATGAGGTAGCTCCATGTCTTGGAGACATAAGGCAGTTGATAAAAGAATACTGTATTCTTCCACTAGGATCTGAACATGTTAGAAATACCGCTCCTTTGGTGAGGTCCGTTCTTCTTGCAGGTATTGGTAATTTTTATTGACTTAAGATTTTTATTTTATTTCGTACCAAAATATTAAATAAGTATATTTTTTTGCTATAAAGGCCCATCTGGAAGCGGAAAGAAATTTCTAGTGCATGCAATCTGCAGTGAAGTTGGTGGGATGCTTTTTGATTTGACTCCAGCTAATATAGTTGGAAAGTATCCTGGAAAAACGGGACTGATAATGCTCCTGCATTTAGTGATGAAAGTTTCTAGACTATTGCAGCCTTCAGTGATATGGATGGATGATGCGGAGAAACCGTTCGTGAAGAAAATTCCTAAAACTGATAAGACGGACCCAAAAAGATTGAAAAAGGATTTGGTCAAGATTATAAAAGGTTAAATACTTTGTTACAATATTGTTAATTTTATCTGACTTTATAATATTTAAAAAATATTTCAGGTATATGCCCGGAAGATCGCGTGCTATTTGTGGGTACAACAAGAAGTCCGTGGGAAGCTGAACAAAAACTACTATTCCAGTGTTACCAAAAAGTCGTTCAGATACCAAGAGCTGATTACGGGAGTATAGCATTAATGTGGAGAACAAAGCTCCATCGAGCTGGTGCTTTATCTCCAAGGTTGGAACTGTCGTGCTTATCTAGGGTTTCGGACTCTTACACAATTGGTAAGCAAGCTTTTGTATCAAAATTCTAAGCTTCTTAGCCTTGTGATACTGTAGTATGTACCAATAGGTACAAGAATCATATCAATAGAAGTCCAAAGACAGTTGTGGGCTTTAAATTTTCAATTTAATAACGTCAAAATAATGATTTTTCTTTAGGCACACTTTTAGATGCATTAAATGCAGTTTTAACAACTAAAAGACGTCTACAGCTGCGGGTGCGTGCGTTAACAGCACAAGAAGTGGCTGTACAGCTCAGCTACAGGGAGCCTGTTTATGCTGAACACGTAAGCGATTAGTATTAAATTCAGAATAACCTGTTGAATGACAGTCTCAATATTTAATTTTATATTAATATTGTGCTTATAAAATATTTTATCTAGTAGGTGAATTTCGTAAAGTAGTTCATATTTATGAGATAATTAATTTTAACATGATTCATAAATTAATGTATGAATGTTATATTATATATTTTAATGCCTATTATATAGGTATCTGCTAGAATAACACTTCTTTGCAAATTCATTCTTTCGGCGACTTGTTTTTGTTCGATTCTCTTATTATTCTAGTAAGAAACACGATTCCTACATTTACAGCTCATACGAAAAGGCGCCCTTTTTCTAGTCAGGATCAAACTACTCTACCAAATATTATCAATTCTAATAGATTCAAACTAAGTCAAGACTTCAGACAAAGAGAAAAGAACCAACTAAAGAGACTTTGTCTCAGACGTTGGAAAGTGTTTTATGTAAACTGTGTTCCAATCGCTTTCGTTGTCGAATGGTAGAATATGTGTCCAAGAATGTTCTGGATTCATTTTTAGATTAGGACGGTTTTAATGTTTACCTGTCATATGGTGTGTAAGCGTTGATATACTTAGCTTAACTGACTTGAGTAACTGTATATTTTATATCACTGATAATATTAATTTTTATAATAATCTTAGTTCTGATATACAGTCCACTTATTCTATGCATAATTAATAATAATTTTGAATTTTAATTGTTTCTTTTTGTCATTATTGTATTATTATTGTATTTTTTTTGTGTTATCTGTTTGTGCTTTCTGTGATGTCCTGTAATTGAAGAAACACTAGGTGTATAATTTGTGATTATTGTTATTTGAATGTGAAGTGTATTCTTTGTTGGATATCCAAATTAAATAAATATCTTAGAACCTATTCATATTATCATTGAGGAAAATAGAATTTGAAATCAGTTCGTGTAATTCTCTGTCTTTTCAGGATCATTGTTTGAAAAAAAAAACCTTTATCTTTTCTCCCTTGACATTAAGCTTTATTATATATTTTCTGTTATACAGGATTCTCAAGCAGAAACATGGTGGTACAAGACACCACTGGAAAAGCGTCGTCAGAAGATGCTGCAAAGACTTGAGGAGTTGCAGCAGGAGGCTGAGGAAAAGGCTGCTGCTAATAAATAAATAGGTAGCAATATCATATAAGTAGTCTTAAAATCTATATATTTTCAATAATGGCGATCATCAAATGGCGATTTCAGGACATTTACTGACAATGTCAATGCTAGTACTAAGTCACTACTAAGTATACTTTTTCTTAATTCAGTAGGTATTTTTTATTTCTTATTTCAAATCCTTTTTCATACGACTTATTTAAATCCAGTATCCTGTTATACTAAACGTTCTAGTCATGTTTAATCCACAGACATATAATATTTATAAGATTTAATCACACAAGAAAATATCAGCTGTTTGTATAGAAAGAACAGCATATTTTTTTTTGTTTAAGTTAAAAAGTATTTTGTGACCGCGCTCTTTTCTCCAGCGTAATATTTATGTTTACTCCGTAGTTTGTGAGACTTAATACACTTGTAAGAGCTTGAAGCAAATAAACTTATTTATGCATACAAAGGTTTGTATTTACGGACACAAGTACAACCAGAATCATAAAAATAAAAACAATATCTCCGTGAAAGCTATATTTTTTTAAAATAAATTTTAATGTATCTTTTATTTATTAAGATCATAGTTTAAATATATTTTAATGTATCTTTTATTTATTAAGATCATAGTTCATTTCAATGTCTGTATGACCTGCAGTTCAGAACCTACCCATACCAGACAAAAATAGCTAGACAAAAAGTATGCTACCTTACTAAATGTCTTTGCTTTACATTTTTTATAATTTTAATTATTTATAAGGATATACTTTACTGTAACCTATTATATTATTTTTGTCCAATAAAATAATATCACGCAATTTCGAATTAATTATAGTAGTTGCATTACCTACATGCTTTTTTTCTAAATAGGTTTGGATTTAGTCACACCTGTCTTAAAATCAATAACCATTGTAGTAGATAAGTCTCGTATAAAGACCACGCATGGGCAGGCATGGTGTGGGGTGTCGCCCAGCCAGGTGGATCGATGAATGATCTGCGAAACGTAGCAGAAGCAATTGGATGCGAAGAGTCTAGATCTGGGATGTCAAGGCACATGTTGGGAACATCTATGCGCTGAAAATAATGATGATAATGACCCATGTTTCTTTGCTGTGTGATAATAAATTACTATTATCTTTGGCGCAGAGCTAGTAACTTTTCGCTCACGAGTTTACCCGATCCATTGCGTGAAGTTTTTAGCCTCTTATGAGTTGGATAAGATTTAGGGAAATCCTTTCTTATTGCACGAAGGTATTTAAGGTCTTTGTCTAATTTTAAATCATTAGGTCTACCAGTTTTTTTTTGTTTTTAACTGACTTCAAAAAAAAGGAGGAGGTTCTCATTCGGTTGTATTTTTTATTAATGTTTGTTACCTCATAACTCCGTCATTTATTAACCGATTTGGAAAATTCTTTTTTTATTTGAAAGGGTACACTTCCCGTTTGGTCAGATCAGGATTTGATTACTTCTTAGTGTACTTTGAAGTCAGTTTAAGTTTTTTTGTAAAACAGTCCAATTATTTATACAACTAAGTCGGTAAACAAGCATACGGCCCGCCTGATGGTAAGCAGTTACCGTATCCATATGGACGCTTGCAACACAAAAAGCATCGCTCACGCGTTACCAATCTTTCCCCCTCCCTTATGAGCTCTGGCGACCTTACTCACGCGCAGGAACACAACTTTACACAACATACAATTATTTGGCTGCGAAGTTTCAGCTGTGCATTGCAAAGAAGGATTACCCGATAAGGTTGTATGTCAGTCTATAGAAAGTACATTGTCAAAGACATTTATTTAGTTTACACCCCAGGAGGGCACATAAGAGAGTGCTACTGAGAAATTACCAGGGATAGAGATTCATCAAGAATATTATTAACTCAAAAAAATTTAGAATCTATACAAAAAAACGAACTTTAATCTTTGCCTAAAATTCACTGGTTACTAAATTATTCATCCGATTTTTAAAAAAGTTTTAACATTTCTTTTAAAACTTGTAACACTTTGCCAAAGAGATTCTTCGAAGTATAAAGGGGTGCCTACTTAGGGATGTCTGCAGAACCCAGCACCTGACTACTTTCACACGAGTATTTTGGAGGGGTAAGCCGGGGAATTAAAGTCGATATCTGATTGAAAAATCATGTATAGAAAATTCGGACATTTTACTAAACTTTAGGGTGAACGGTATTTTTTCCAATCTTTACCTATTATATATTCTAACTTATTATATATAGCTGTCCCCCGTGGTTTCACCCGCTTTCCCGGGATAAAAAGTAGCCTATGTCCTTCTCCATACCATAGGCTATATGCATGCCAAATTTCATCGCGATCGGTTCAGCGGTTTAAGCGGGAAAGCGTAACAGACAGACAGACAGAGTTACTTTCGCATTTATAATATTAGTTAGGATTATATCCTAATTATAAATGTAAAAAGTGAGTTTGTTTGTTTGTTACGCCTTTACGCCACAGATCATTATGAAATTTGGCATGCAGATAGCCTATGGAGTATGTAAAAGGACATAGGCTACTTTTATCCCGGGAATGCGAGTGAAACCGCGGGGGATAGCTAGTAAGCTAGAAATTAGCATTTATAATATATAGATTACATGAACTCTTTGATGTATCCAATTGAACCTTATTCTATCCGATAAAAGCTTAAAAATAGGTAACTAATGCTGAAAAAATATATCAAAGATTTTCATCCACGCCAAAAAAACAACTTTGCTACGGAAAATAGCTAAGAGAATGCAATCACTTCTGATAAAAACAAGTTACAATGTTTTTCTACCGGCAGCACAAAGGCGAAACTTTATAAAGGGTGAAAACACACTAACACGCTAGTCTGCAGTAAGAAAAAGCGTGAAAATCTGCGTTAGCGAGTTGTTAGCACACCCCCTTTGTGAGTAAACTGCGAATTTTCAACTTTTACAGATTTTATTTTCTACGCTTTGATGCAACTCTTTGATATTCTCTTTGGATGCTGTGTTATGGGCTGATACTGTTTTATATTTTGTAGTGTACATACTTTTTTGTTGATTGATTTCTTAACGTGTCTTAATCTATAAAACACATGTAAATGATATTCTAAACTTGTAAACAAGAATGCTAAAGAGTATTGTGCCAAAATACATCAAAAATAAATATAAAGATGACGAAGATAGCTTATTCAAATATTGTAACGTTATGAACGTCTTTGATAAAACCAAATTTTATGTTCTAAGCCAAAACACCGCCTCAGAATCACTCAAATTATGTAAACGTCCTGAGCGCTTACGAGCAAACATTAATAGTAAATATGTATTACCAAAATATAATAACTTCTACGGAACAAGAACCGCCGATTACTTGCTACCAAAGCTGTTAAATGAGCTACCTAATAACATTGTGGATATGTATAATAATAAGGATATTAAGTATAACGTTGTGAAGCGCAAACTGAAATGTTTTTATCTAAATAAATTAAATAAATAACTTCAAATAATGTCAATAATAAATAATTTCATAATAATAACTATGCGAACGAACGTCCTCGCCACATACAGATAAACCCCTTGAGGTTTGCGTTGTGTGGTTTTTAATTATATGTTGTGTTTTTTAAAGTATTATGAATAAATGATTAATAAATAAATAAAATATTGTAAATGCGAAAGTAAATCATCAAAAACATGCAGGTAGCCTATGGTATTCGTGTCAATGACATTGTAATGCCTGAACGGATTTAGATAAAACGTGGCACATTTTACAGATCAGATTCAGATTCGGATTAAGCTATGAGATACTTTTTTAAAACACTGGGCGATAAAAATTATATATTTCACATCATAGTATAAACAGAGTTTATAGATTTAGATAGAAGGTTAAAAGTATTATATGGGAGGATTTTTTTATACATTCATGATGGGAGGGAATCAAATTCCAAATTGTCGGCAAAAAAGCCATTACGTGCCATTACCAGTTACTTGACAGTCAGGTTAACCTTACTTACGTTACGTCCTTCTTTGACATCCGATGTCAAAACAGGACAAAAGACAAGTAAGGTTATAATAATATTGTTTTAAGAGATGGTGATTGGCCCACAGACTATTAACAACTTAGGCCCATTAGACCTGGGTTCTAATTTTAACCATTGAACCTAATGATTTAATGATGATAGCTCAGTGGTAGGTAGTGGCGTCGGATACCGAGACAAAGGTCCTGGGTTCAAATCCTACAATGAGGTGACGCGGTGAAGGAAAACATCGCGAAGAAACTTTAGCATGGTGGTAAGGTACTTTGTAGTACCTATCTGGCTGGCTACCACCCTCAAGTTGTAAATCTGTCGCCAAGCACCTACTGGTGTTCCGAATGCACTTCGGCCTCATCATCATTTACCATGGTGAGATTGTGGTCTAACACAGGCCTATACACAGTAAAAAATTAACGTCAACCGATGGTACATTATTTTGACCCAACTATTTGGGTTATGTAACGTCGGGTTAAATGGTTAAAATTTTAACCTTGATAGACGCAGGAGGACCTAAATGTACCAATAGTATCATCATCATCATCAGCCTATAATGTCCCACTGCTGAGCACAGGCCTCCTTTCACAAATGAGAGGGTGAAAGGAAATGGGCAATACTCCACCACGCGTGCCCACTGCAGGTCGGTGGAGGTAGGCTAGTGGTCAACCTACTGTTGAAATTTTTCAAGCCGCCTAGGAGGCATCCAACTAGCTTAACGACTATCACAATTAAGTGATAACCGGGACCAACGGTTTTACGTGCCTTCCGAAGCACGGAAACGCTCGATTTGAAATACCACTAGGCGGTCACCCATCCAGGTGCCGACCACGGCGGTGGTGGCTTAACTTTGCCGATCGATTAAGAACGGCTAATTATGCTTCACCACGAGCGCTTCAATAATATAATTCTATGTTATTCTATAACCTTATATTCGGCTAGTTAAAGGTATCACGCTAGGAACAGACGTGTGGTGGAATTTAAAATGCATGTACGATATTATGAATGGCCGGGCAACGCCACTTCCACTATTCGGTTATAACAGCCAAATTAATTCCCGATAATGTGACCTTATTGAATACTCTATTATTAAAATTCTGTATGACGCGATGACGTTTATAAAAGGCAAATAAAAATAAACCTTCGTGTTCTATATACAGTTAATTTCATACAATTAATATTGAATTAACAACGTTGTTATGACGGATTAATCTTATTGTAATGGAAAAGTGTTCATTTTTCTTTGACATTCTTAAATTCCACAAGTACCTATAGCGGTGTGTTCTGACGGTTGGTGCTCTTGAAAGTCCGTGGTTTTGTAAGCTTTATATATATTTCGGCAAAACAATGGCAATTGCCATGGTATTGCTAATGTCCATAGACTACAGAAACAACTTATCATCAGGTAGAATGCATGCCTCCTTCTCAACCTTCTGAAATACAACAAAAAGGAGAGATCAATTTAAATGTATGTTAGTCATATTACCTAAAAAAAAAATATACCACTAAGGTGGCAAACAAGCATACGGCCCGCCTGATGGTAAGCAGTTACCGTAGCCTATGGACGCTTGCAACCCTAGAGGTACCTATCACTCGCGCGTTACCGATCCTGCAAATATCTCATTAGGGTATTAAAGTTTAGGGTGTCTTGAAGAACCCCATGCTGAACTCCCTTGGTACCACGTATTTACATACATATTTTATTCCAACCTCCAACGGCAATTTTAAGCACAAATCTTAGACCCCATCTTTCCTTCTGACTTCATAAAACACAACCAAACTAACTTACAAATTACAAACTAAACCCAACAAACAAATCGGCCATTCTACCTAAACCCCAATAAATTAAACAATATAGCTTGAGCGTCCATTACGTTGTCATTAATGAAACTATCGACCATTTAGAGCTTAGCTTAGGATAAACAACGCAGGTTAACTGTCGGTGGTTGCATAGAATATTCATGTGGTGCAAACATGGGTTGAATGCGGTTTTCTGGTAATTTGCTATCCAATGTCTTGTTATGACGCGAATGTTATTGCCGTAATGGGAAGTAACATGTTATGGCAGATATTGGTGCCGATTCTGTTGTAAATCGCACTAAACTAATTTTAGACACATCTCATCTCTTTCTTACGAACATTATTGAAAAAGGATAGAACATATTTTAAGTTGTAAAATTAATCTTTGCCGTCTTATTTTGCGTGTATTTAGGCGTAACCACGATAGATGGCGACTAAATTTATATCGAAAACAAGCATTGGACTAATTTGACAGGACTAAATTTCTTACTTCCTTTTCTTATGTTCTTTGTTAGAAAGAGACATAGTGAGATTAAAATTAGTTTAGTTGTGAACAACAGAATCAGGGCCATTGTTAACTAGCTGCACCCCCAGTTTCACCCGTGCTCCCGGGATAAAAAGTAGCCTATGTCCTTCTCCATACCGTATGCTATCTGCATGCCAAATTTCCTGATGATACGTTGAGTAGTTGAGGCGTGAAGGCGTAACAAACAAACTAACTCACTTTCGCATTTATAATATTGGATAATTTTAATTGCACCTCTGTTTAAAAATTACGCAAACTTAAGACTCTAATTTACTTATTGCACCTCTAATGTACTTATTGCATATCAGAAAAATTACTGTTGTACAATTAAACTCCCTATTCATCATAACATGTTCTATCATCCAGAACCAACTCGGGGCACTCCAAATACAGTTGGTTAAGTTAGGTTAGAACTGTGACAATATAGCGCGCGAGCCGAGTGAGCTAAGCGAGCGGTGTCGCGTCAGCGGCCGGCGAGCGCTAGATGATCATTCAGTTCAAACAGTTTTGCATAAACCATAAAACTGATACTCAGTTTGATTTATTATTATTTTTGGTTCTAGTTTTGATTTGTTGGGGTGGAATAGAGATTTAATAGTGATGGCATTAAATACATGCCTTATAATATTAGCAATATTACTTATGATTAGGATTTGGTCATCATAATCACTGCTGGGGTACGAGGTTATCTAGCAACGGTTGATGGCATCAATCAAACTTAGATTTAGTGCAAACTGACGGACTTTATGCATTAATAGGTTTACCCACAGCGCCACCCACTTGATTATTTTTTGTAACTAACTTTTTATGGTGCGTTCATGCTATGCGAAGCGAGCACGAGCCGAACCACGAACGAACAGGATTTGTTCGTTGTTCACGTAGCGTGGACGGACTTGCGAGCCTCGAACGAGCATTCGTCTCGCGTTCGACTGCGCTCCGCCCAATTGTCAGTTTTTTCACGAATTATGTTTCATATAATTCCATACAAAGACGTAAATATAAATATATTACGTGTAGTGATCATAGAGCAAGCTGCCTTCAAGTAAGAATTAATCATCATTAAAAGTTTCAGTAACCCTCGTCACAATGTAACCGCAATGTAACACTTCCAACTCAAATGTAATAACAATTTAATGTTTCAATAAATCCAGCCGGATGAAGATGAGATCTAATTAATTCCGTATCCAATCCAAAGGTGTCAATTGCGGGGTCCATAGTTTGAGTATCGTTAAACTATTGTTTGATTGGTGAGTTTGGATTGTCCGATTTTCTTAATTATCTGTTAATACATAAAAAGGAACCGTGGTAAGCATGATTAGCCGTTCTCAATCGATCGGCAAAGTGAAGCTACCACCTGTGAGGATGATACCTGGATGGGTGACCGCCTAGTGTTAATTCAACTCGAGCTGATTTTCCCAATGAAGTACAGCATAGGGTTCTTCAAAAAAGGTGTGAAGAGATTTCTTCAGGGTCGGTAACGCGCGAGTGATACCCCTGGTGCTGCAAGCGTCCATAGGCTACGGTAACCGCTTACCATCAGGCGGGCCGTATGCTTGTTTGCCACATAGTGGTATAAAAAAATGCGTTGCCGTTGTAAAGCCGTTGGTCCCGGTTATCACTTAATTTTTTATTAAGTTATATAATTATCACTTAAGACGGGCTAGTTGGCGCAGTTGGTTAAGGTTCACCTTACACGCCGCAGGTCGTGGGTTCGATTCCCACACAGGACATGTATTTGTGTGCATGAACATGTCTGTATGTCCTGAGTTTGGGTGTAATTATGTATATTAAGTATGTATTTACAATCAAAAAGTAGTATATGTATTATATCAGTTATCTGGTCTCCATAGTACAAGCTCTGCTTAGTTTGGGATCAGATGACCGTGTGTGAAAAATGTCCCAGGATATTTATTTTATTTTATTTATTTAATTGTCATAGTTGTTAAGCTAGTGTAAATCCCCTTGAAAACTCCAACAGTAGGTCCTACCTCCACTTGTTAATTATTATGGTAGTATTTTATTTCGAAAGTGAGTTTGTTTGTATGAGACGCCTTCACGACTCAGCTTCTCAACGGATCATCATGAAATTTGGTATGCAGATAGCCTATGGTATGGAGAAGGACATAGGCTATATCCCGAGGACATGGGTGAAACCGCGCAGCTAGTGTAGTAATA
Source organism: Polyploca ridens (assembly GCA_951394255.1). NCBI lineage: Eukaryota > Metazoa > Arthropoda > Insecta > Lepidoptera > Drepanidae > Polyploca > Polyploca ridens. The sequence continues at coordinate 2,794,641 of OX596262.1, forward strand.
TTTGTTTACTATACCAGACTGTCGAATCGAATCTGTATTCTGAATATAACATCGATCTCTATGGTATATAATGTATGGCCGCCATTTCAGTCCTATTTCTTTTACGCATGATTGTAAAGATATAAGAAGGGGAAACGTGAAATATATTGAGGTAAAATTCTACCTTTGTAGTGCAAAGACAATCGGCACCCCTATTGGGTACTCAGTTATTGTAAATTTCTTTTTCTCTGTCTTTGTTATTCATACATTGGTTTCCATATATTGGTTTCCATAGTATAAGCTCTGCTTAGTTTGGGAACAGATGACCGTGTGTGAGAAATGTCCCATGATGTTTATTATTATTATTTATTTAGATATATCTCGTATCTGCCCGAGGCTTAAGCCCCTCTGAGAGATCTACAATTTTTTTTTTATTATAGGTTTATGGTCTAAGTGAGTGCCGTATTTCATTACGATTGTTTGAGCGATCGTCAGGAGAAAAAAAAACTCTTCTATTCTATTATATGAAAAATAATACGCTCGACTACAGTATCACATAGACAGATAATAATTGGACTGTTTTACAAAAAACTTAAACCGACTTCAAAGTACACTAAGAAGTAATCAAATCCTGATCTGATGACAATGGGACCAAACGGGAAGTGCACCCTTTCAAATAAAAAAAGAATTTTCCAAATCGGTTAATAAATGACGGAGTTATGAGATAACAAACATTAAAAAAAACTACCGAATTGAGAACCTCCTCCTTTTTTGACGCCGGTTAAAAATCATACAAAATAACAATGAACGCGCCAAAATAAATCCAAGTTAACTATTTCTGCAAACAGTTCGATCTTCAAAGCCGATATTTTTGATAAATCTCCTGCCATTCGATCGATGTGTTCACAGGTTTATACTTACAGATTGGGCGTCCCAGCACAAGGACTTATCCTCGCCGCGACTGGACTCGGCTTAAATTCCGACTTCTACCAATCAGGACATGTCTTGAACGTAATGTGGTGTAAGTTATGAATAATAAGCGAGAGTTTAGTTCTCAGCTGCAAGCATCACTCTTTTGGCATACAAACTTAATACTGGATGAGTTCTATGGAAGTTATCCAATAATGATTATTAGAAATAATTGGACTGTTTTACAAAAACCTTAAACCGACTTCAAAGTACACTAAGAAGTAATCAAATCCTGATCTGATACCAAACGGGAAGCGTACCCTTTCAAATAAAAAAAGAATTTTCCAAATCGGTTAACAAATGACGGAGTTATGAGGTAACAAACATAAAAATAAAAACATTCGAATTGAGAACCTCCTCCTTTTTTTTGAAGTCGGTTAAAAATGATTTTGGCAGTAACTATTTAGTAATCTGTGATTTTGGGTTGAAATTTTTACTTACGTTTCTTACCAACATTTTTGTTTCTCCTGGGTAGGCAATATTGTATTAAATATTCTGCCAACTATTTATATGAACTTTCGCGGCTAGTGGACTTCTCTACTGGCAGTAGGAAGGAGAAACTTTTGCTTTACAAGAAGACCTTAAAATATAAACGACTAAGAGAGAGTTCTAGAGTTCCGAGTTCTGCATTCCGTGTTGACTATTGTGCACACAGCATGCAGTCTAGAGTTCTGCAATAGTGATCCACATCATACTCTTTTTTTACTTTCAAAGGCCCCACATAGCTTACAACGCGGAATGCAGAACTCGGAACGCGGAACTCTAGAACTCTTCTCTGCGGGATCGACGCCTTATATTTTTTTGTAAATAATGATTTTCCAACTATAAAAATATAGGATCGTATTCTTTTTCGGCTTTCCGCTTTATTCTTGCACTATTTAAAGTTCAATAAGTACATCGTACTTCGGACTTATCGATTATCGATATGGAACACCACTAGGTACTGCATATGATTGGTTAGACATTAAATATCTTTTTGTTAATATATTACAATTTGTTTATTTTTTGGACGTAAATGCATTAATTTAGAATAGTTTATTTGTCTATTCAGGATGTTTAACGTAAGTATATTTGGATATAAACAGTAAGATTATTTATTATAAATAAAATAATAATGTAAAGAAATCTACAAAATAAAGTACAGTCTAGAACATAAAATTGTGTATAACACTTTGTGAAATTAACAAGCTATTTTCTCGAACTGCATGGATTAAAATGTCGAATAATACACAAATCATAAGACTGCCTGCACAATACCTCATAATTTCAAATAGTTTGAGAGAAAATCATAATTGAATTTCACTAAGTGTATACATACTTATCTCCTCAACTGTACAAGATGAATTAAATCCCTGGCTCTTTTATATTATAGGAATCATGAAAAAAAAACAGTTTGTGACCAACGTATACCACAATCTGTCATCATTCATTCGAAAAGTTCTCTTTTGAAAACCCCAAACGAATCCAATTTTCATTCTTTTTTACACTATCCCCATCGGCTAGGGGGTGAGCAGAGATGATAAATGACTATGACAACATAGATGGCTCTGAGTTCATTTCTGTAACTGCATTTCCCGCACCCTTCATATGATAGGTACTAGAATGGTTTTATGGTATTCCAGAGAATGCGTTATTTCAGCAGGGTTTTGATGATTTATTTATAATACAGATTTATTTTTGTTCTACGTTTTTTTATCATTGAGTAGGTATCATCTGGAACTGTATAGTTAGAAGGGTATGCACTCACAATTTCCCATTAATGTTCCTAACAAAATCTATGGGAAAAGTTTGTATATGCTGCCATCGCTGACCCGTCTATTTCCATCCTGTAGATATATGAAATGAATCTTGAAGCACGTAGTAGGTTATAGTAAATGAGAAAAAAAGCTGTAATATTAAAAGATCTTCCACAAAAATTACAGTTTAAAAAAACTAAAAAAACACGCTTTAAAAAGCCCTACTCTAAAAAGTGTTAAATAATTATGAAATTGAACCTAAGTATATTCTCTGTCTATCCCGTAAGGGCCTAAATGTAGCAGTTCAATATTTGAATGAAAAGCGTGGGGCGCTTTTCCTTGAAACCTAATATATTTATTTTATTTTATATTTATTATAACCTAATATACTCTTATGTCATGTACTCTATAGATTTCTATCTGAAATTTTAAACTTCTGCTTGAAAAAATCGATTTTAGAATATCTTAGCCTTCTGAAATTCCTTCAAAATTAATCTCTATTATATAAAATGAATCCCTATATCCCTTGGTCACGCCATAACTTGGGAACGACTCTACCGATTTGATGCATCATTTTTTTTAATTTTTCCTTAGTTCTGGAGAAGGTTCTTACGGAAAAAATAATTTAGAAAGTTGCTTAGAAAATTTAACGGTAGGGTAGGGTATGGTAGGTAGGATATCCTCCAGGTACGCGGGTGCAACCGCGGGGCGCATCGAGTAGCGAATAAATATTAAATTAAATTTCCCTTTCAATAATCTAAACATTACCACGCAAGAATCGTAACGTCAGAAAAACTCTACCAAAAAAGCAGCAGGGTAACGTTTACACCATCTGCGCTATGATTTATATGCGGTGTTTTGCGAGAAATGCCGTTGCTTTGTGAGGCTATAAATCAGCCAAGTCACGAAGTCTGGAGACATGGAGTGTCGTAAATAAAGAAATCTGTCTTTAGATTCTTTGGTATTAAACGTCGGCGCGACGCGTTCGCGGCTCCGCACATGATGTATGCTATGCTATCTTTATATTCTTAGGTATTTTAATAAAAATAGGTATTTTCAACATCTTTCAAGATCGTAGGATAAAAAACACACTAAATGATACAAAACCGTTTTTTACAGAAAACTTAAACCGACAATAACGTAAACTAATTAATTTCGCTGACTTCAAAACAGTATCAGATAAGAGTTATTTCATACTTTTTATTGTACTTTAAAGGCGGTTTATTTTTTTGTTAAACAGTTAATTTATTTTTGAATTTTTAGTTTCATCTATATGAATTGAAAAACATTGAAATTATATGGGACCATTTCGGAATAAACCCCTTTAGAACAAAAAAAGAATTTTGCAAATCCGTCTATACATATATGACGGAGTTATGACCGAACATACATAAAAAAAAATACAAACATCTGAATTGATAACCTCCTCCTTTTTGAAATCGGTTAAAAAGTGATCAGATCCTGACCTGATAACAATGGGACCGAACGGGAAGTTGGTATACTCTCCCAAACAAGTAAATAATTTTCCAAATCGGTTAATAAATGACGGAGTTACGGTAACAAACATGAAAAAAACATACAACCGAATTGAGAACCTCGTTTTGAGGTAACAAACATAAAAAAAACATACAACCTTTCAACCTGATTAATTTGGCTATTTTACAATACTGACAGTCAAAGTTGGTTATTTACAATAGGTACAGCTTACATGGAAACTAGAAAAAAACGCATAATTAAATTTTGTTATATGTTCATAGGTATATTTCTGTATTACTTACTTGAAACGAATCGTAAATATTCAAGCAAATCGTCTAAGCAAAAGCAGATTAAGAAAATGTAATTTGCCGCTTGCGGTAACTTGGTAGAATTAGAGTACTTGACTTGAGGAAGGCTTAGAAGGCATTATTTATTGTAGCAAAGAAAATTCCAATAAAATTTGGGCTCGATTTCCGACCAGGACAAGCATTTTGTGTGTATAAACATATTGCCTGCTTGCAGTGGCGTGCATTGGTTTTCGGAGGAGGTAGGCAATCAAGTACTAGGAGAGTTTTATTGCATATTATCGGTGGTATTTTATCCAATAAAGATCAATCCACGTGCACTAGTGAAATGAAATGAATTATGTGTATCGTGATTTTACAAGTTGTCTCAAAAAGTTCGTGAAAAGTTTTAGTACAGTGACCACCATTTTACTAAAACAGGTCTGAACGGTGACTGATGCGGACTATGTAAAAGTTAATAATGTGCGGACTATATGAAAGTGATATTATAAATAAAATGTATGCGACTGAAGGACTTTGTGTCCATGGTCATGAACAAATATTAAAAAAAAACCAAACTAGGGTTTCCAGCCTCGGTTGAATCGATCGATTTTTTAATCAATATTCGATCTTTTAAAGCGTCTTTGGAGTTACGGATCGATCTTAAGATCGCCACGAAATTAAAAGATCGAAAATCGATTTTAACGAGACCATAATATTCCATTTCGAATTTTCTGGGCTTATTTTTTTTCTTTCACTGGGCGATAAAAATTATATATTTCACATCATAGTATAAACAGAGTTTATAGATTTAGATAGAAGGTTAAAAGTATTATATGGGAGGATTTTTTTATACATTCATGATGGGAGGGAATCAAATTCCAAATTGTCGGCAAAAAAGCCATTACGTGCCATTACCAGTTACTTGACAGTCAGGTTAACCTTACTTACGTTACGTCCTTCTTTGACATCCGATGTCAAAACAGGACAAAAGACAAGTAAGGTTATAATAATATTGTTTTAAGAGATGGTGATTGGCCCACAGACTATTAACAACTTAGGCCCATTAGACCTGGGTTCTAATTTTAACCATTGAACCTAATGATTTAATGATGATAGCTCAGTGGTAGGTAGTGGCGTCGGATACCGAGACAAAGGTCCTGGGTTCAAATCCTACAATGAGGTGACGCGGTGAAGGAAAACATCGCGAAGAAACTTTAGCATGGTGGTAAGGTACTTTGTAGTACCTATCTGGCTGGCTACCACCCTCAAGTTGTAAATCTGTCGCCAAGCACCTACTGGTGTTCCGAATGCACTTCGGCCTCATCATCATTTACCATGGTGAGATTGTGGTCTAACACAGGCCTATACACAGTAAAAAATTAACGTCAACCGATGGTACATTATTTTGACCCAACTATTTGGGTTATGTAACGTCGGGTTAAATGGTTAAAATTTTAACCTTGATAGACGCAGGAGGACCTAAATGTACCAATAGTATCATCATCATCATCAGCCTATAATGTCCCACTGCTGAGCACAGGCCTCCTTTCACAAATGAGAGGGTGAAAGGAAATGGGCAATACTCCACCACGCGTGCCCACTGCAGGTCGGTGGAGGTAGGCTAGTGGTCAACCTACTGTTGAAATTTTTCAAGCCGCCTAGGAGGCATCCAACTAGCTTAACGACTATCACAATTAAGTGATAACCGGGACCAACGGTTTTACGTGCCTTCCGAAGCACGGAAACGCTCGATTTGAAATACCACTAGGCGGTCACCCATCCAGGTGCCGACCACGGCGGTGGTGGCTTAACTTTGCCGATCGATTAAGAACGGCTAATTATGCTTCACCACGAGCGCTTCAATAATATAATTCTATGTTATTCTATAACCTTATATTCGGCTAGTTAAAGGTATCACGCTAGGAACAGACGTGTGGTGGAATTTAAAATGCATGTACGATATTATGAATGGCCGGGCAACGCCACTTCCACTATTCGGTTATAACAGCCAAATTAATTCCCGATAATGTGACCTTATTGAATACTCTATTATTAAAATTCTGTATGACGCGATGACGTTTATAAAAGGCAAATAAAAATAAACCTTCGTGTTCTATATACAGTTAATTTCATACAATTAATATTGAATTAACAACGTTGTTATGACGGATTAATCTTATTGTAATGGAAAAGTGTTCATTTTTCTTTGACATTCTTAAATTCCACAAGTACCTATAGCGGTGTGTTCTGACGGTTGGTGCTCTTGAAAGTCCGTGGTTTTGTAAGCTTTATATATATTTCGGCAAAACAATGGCAATTGCCATGGTATTGCTAATGTCCATAGACTACAGAAACAACTTATCATCAGGTAGAATGCATGCCTCCTTCTCAACCTTCTGAAATACAACAAAAAGGAGAGATCAATTTAAATGTATGTTAGTCATATTACCTAAAAAAAAAATATACCACTAAGGTGGCAAACAAGCATACGGCCCGCCTGATGGTAAGCAGTTACCGTAGCCTATGGACGCTTGCAACCCTAGAGGTACCTATCACTCGCGCGTTACCGATCCTGCAAATATCTCATTAGGGTATTAAAGTTTAGGGTGTCTTGAAGAACCCCATGCTGAACTCCCTTGGTACCACGTATTTACATACATATTTTATTCCAACCTCCAACGGCAATTTTAAGCACAAATCTTAGACCCCATCTTTCCTTCTGACTTCATAAAACACAACCAAACTAACTTACAAATTACAAACTAAACCCAACAAACAAATCGGCCATTCTACCTAAACCCCAATAAATTAAACAATATAGCTTGAGCGTCCATTACGTTGTCATTAATGAAACTATCGACCATTTAGAGCTTAGCTTAGGATAAACAACGCAGGTTAACTGTCGGTGGTTGCATAGAATATTCATGTGGTGCAAACATGGGTTGAATGCGGTTTTCTGGTAATTTGCTATCCAATGTCTTGTTATGACGCGAATGTTATTGCCGTAATGGGAAGTAACATGTTATGGCAGATATTGGTGCCGATTCTGTTGTAAATCGCACTAAACTAATTTTAGACACATCTCATCTCTTTCTTACGAACATTATTGAAAAAGGATAGAACATATTTTAAGTTGTAAAATTAATCTTTGCCGTCTTATTTTGCGTGTATTTAGGCGTAACCACGATAGATGGCGACTAAATTTATATTGAAAACAAGCATTGGACTAATTTGACAGGACTAAATTTCTTACTTCCTTTTCTTATGTTCTTTGTTAAAAAGAGACAATGGTGCCGATTCTGTTGTAAATCGCACTAAACTAATTTTAGTCACATCTCATCTCTTTCTAACGAACATGATTGAAAAAGGATAAAACATATTTTAAGTTGTCAAATTAATCTTTGCCGTCTTATTTTGCGTGTATTTAGGCGTAACCGCGATAGATGGCGACTAAAATTATATTGAAAACAAGCATTTGACTAATTTGACAGGACTAAATTTCTTACATCCTTTTCTTATGTTCTTTGTTAGAAAGAGATATGGTGACATTAAAATTAGTTTAGTTGTGAACAACAGAATCAGGGCCATTGTTAACTAGCTGCACCCCCAGTTTCACCCGCTGTTTGGGTGTAATTATGTATATTAAGTATGTATTTACAATCAAAAAGTAGTATATGTATTATATCAGTTATCTGGTCTCCATAGTACAAGCTCTGCTTAGTTTGGGATCAGATGACCGTGTGTGAAAAATGTCCCAGGATATTTATTTTATTTTATTTATTTAATTGTCATAGTTGTTAAGCTAGTGTAAATCCTCTTGAAAACTCCAACAGTAGGTCCTACCTCCACTTGTTAATTATTATGGTAGTATTTTATTTCGAAAGTGAGTTTGTTTGTATGAGACGCCTTCACGACTCAGCTTCTCAACGGATCATCATGAAATTTGGTATGCAGATAGCCTATGGTATGGAGAAGGACATAGGCTATATCCCGAGGACATGGGTGAAACCGCGCAGCTAGTGTAGTAATATTTGTTTACTATACCAGACTGTCGAATCGAATCTGTATTCTGAATATAACATCGATCTCTATGGTATATAATGTATGGCCGCCATTTCAGTCCTATTTCTTTTACACATGATTGTAAAGATATAAGAAGGGGAAACGTGAAATATATTGAGGTAAAATTCTACCTTTGTAGTGCAAAGACAATCGGCACCCCTATTGGGTACTCAGTTATTGTAAATTTCTTTTTCTCTGTCTTTGTTATTCATACATTGGTTTCCATAGTATAAGCTCTGCTTAGTTTGGGAACAGATGACCTTGTGTGAGAAATGTCCCATGATGTTTATTATTATTATTTATTTAGATATATCTCGTATCTGCCCGAGGCTTAAGCCCCTCTGAGAAATTATAGGTTTATGGTCTAAGTGAGTGCCGTATTTCATTACGATTGTTTGAGCGATCGTCAGGAGAAAAAAAAACTCTTCTATTCTATTATATGAAAAATAATACGCTCGACTACATTATCACATAGACAGATAATAATTGGACTGTTTTACAAAAAACTTAAACCGACTTCAAAGTACACTAAAAAGTAATCAAATCCTGATCTGATGACAATGGGACCAAACGGGAAGGGTACCGTTTCAAATAAAAAAAGAATTTTCCAAATCGGTTAATAAATAACGGAGTTATGAGGAAACAAATACAACCGAATTTAGAACCTCCTCCTTTTTTTGAAGTCGGTTAAAAATCATACAAAATAACAATTAACGCGCCAAAAGAAAAATAAATCCAAGTTAACTATTTCTGCAAACAGTTCGATCTTCAAATCCGATATTTTTGATAAATCTCCTGCCATTCGATCGATGTTTTCACAGGTTTATACTTACAGATTGGGCGTCCCAGCACAAGGACTTATCCTCGCCGCGACTGGACTCGGCTTAAGTTCCGACTTCTACCAATCAGGACATGTCTTGAACGTGATGTGGTGTAAGTTATGAATAATAAGCGAGAGTTTAGTTCTCAGCAAGCATCACTCTTTTGGCATACAAACTTAATACTGGATGAGTTCTATGGAAGTTATCCAATAATGTTTATTAGAAATAATTGGACTGCTTTACAAAAACCTTAAACCGACTTCAAAGTACACTAAGAAGTAATCAAATCCTGATCTGATGACAATGGGACCAAACGGGAAGCGTACCCTTTCAAATAAAAAAAGAATTTTCCAAATCGGTTAATAAATGACGGAGTTATGAGGTAACAAACATTAAAAAAAAAAACAAAAAAACAAAAAAAAAACATTCGAATTGAGAACCGCCTCCTTTTTTTGAAGTCGGTTAAAAATGATTTTGGCTTGAAATTTTTACGTACCAAAATCTTTGTTTCTCCTGGGTAGGCAATATTGTATTAAATATTCTGCCAACTATTTAAATGAACTTTCGCGGCTAGTGGACTTCTCTACTGGCAGTAGGAAGGAGAAACTTTTGCTTTACAAGAGGACATTTACCTTAAAATATAAACTACTAAGAGAGAGTTCTAGAGTTCTTAGTTCTGCATTCCGTGTTGACTATTGTGCACACAGCATGCAGTCTAGAGTTCTGCAATAGTCGCTACTGATCGCACATCATACTCTTTTTTTACTTTCAAAGGCCCCACATAGCTTACAGTCAACGCGGAATGCAGAACTCGGAACGCGGAACTCTAGAACTCTTCTCTGCGGGATCGACGCCTTATATTTTTTTTGTAAATAATGATTTTCCAACTATAAAAATATAGGATCGTATTCTTTTTCGGCTTTCCGCTTTATTCTTGCACTATTTAAAGTTCAATAAGTACATCGTACTTCGGACTTATCGATTATCGATTTGGAACACCACTAGGTACTATGATTGGTTAGATATTAAATATCTTTTTGTTAATACAGGGTGTTGTTCTGGTCGGCGACAAGCGACCCAAGAGCGGTAGTACAAAATATATATATTCCCCAAAAATGGACTTAATTCCATTAAATACTGTAAATATGTTGAGAAATACCTTATTCAATTTGAAATAAAATTACTGCAAAGTATGGTTACTAGGCACATGCATAGACTAGAGCTAGGCGCAAGCCGCCATCGCGCCACCCCTTTACTCCCTCGTACTCCCGTTGAGTATTATGTCTACAGTTTAGCTAATACATGATTTTCAAAATTTTAATTTTTTTATTTTTGTTATTAAAAAAAAAATTAAGTATTTTTTTTATATTTTTTTTAGCACCAGTATCATTTGTATTATCGACCCAATTTGTTTATTTTTTGGACGTAAATGTATTAATTTAGAATAGTTTATTTGTCTATTCAGGATGTTTAACGTAAGTATATTTGGATATAAACAGTAAGATTATTTATTATAAATAAAATAATAATGTAAAGAAATCTACAAAATAAAGTACAGTCTAGAACATAAAATTGTGTATAACACTTTGTGAAATTAACAAGCTATTTTCTCGAACTGCATGGATTAAAATGTCGAATAATACACAAATCATAATAATACTGCCTGCACAATACCTCATAATTACAAATAGTTTGAGAGAAAATCATAATTGAATTTCACTAAGTGTATACATACTTATCTCCTCAACTGTACAAGATGAATTAAATCCCTGGCTCTTTTATATTATAGGAATCATGAAAAAAAACAGTTTGTGACCAACGTATACCACAATCTGTCATCATTCATTCGAAAAGTTTTCTTTTGAAAACCCCAAACGAATCCAATTTTCATTCTTTTTTACACTATCCCCATCGGCTAGGGGGTGAGCAGAGATGATAAATGACTATGACAACATAGATGGCTCTGAGTTCATTTCTGTAACTGCATTTCCCGCACCCTTCATATGATAGGTACTAGAATGGTTTTATGGTATTCCAGAGAATGCGTTATTTCAGCAGGGTTTTGATGATTTATAATACAAATTTATTTTTGTTCTACGTTTTTTATCATTGATTAGGTATCATCTGGAACTGTATAGTTAGAAGGGTGTGCACTCACAATTTCCCATTAATTTTCCTAACAAAATCTATGGGAAAAGTTTGTAAATGCTGCCATCGCTGACCCGTCTATTTTCGTATATTTTTAGATAAATGAAATGAATCTTGAAGCACGTGGTAGGTTGTAGTAAATGAGAAAAAAGCTGTAATATTAAAAGATCTTCCACAAAAATTACAGTTTAAAAAAACTAAAAAAACACGCTTTAAAAGCCCTGCACTAAAAAGTGTTAAATAATTATAAAATTGAACCTATTGAAGTATATTCTCTGTCTATCCCGTAAGGGCCTAAATGTAGCAGTTCAATATTTGAATGAAAAGCGTGGGGCGCTTTTCCTTGAAACCTAATATATTTATTTTATTTTATATTTATTATAACCTAATATACTCTTATGTCATGTACTCTATAGATTTCTATCTGAAATTTTAAACTTCTGCTTGAAAAAATCGATTTTAGAATATCTTAGCCTTCTGAAATTCCTTCAAAATTAATCTCTATTATATAAAAATGAATCCCTATTTCGCTTGTCACGCCATAACTTGGGAACGACTCTACCGATTTGATGCATCTTGTTTTGCAAGCTCTGGGGAAGGTTCTTACGGAAAAAATAATTTAGAAAGTTACTTAGAAAATTTACGACAACTTAACGTAGGATATCCCCCGGGTATGCGGGTAAAACCCCGGGGCGCATCGAGTAGCGAATAAATATTAAATTAAATTTCCCTTTCAATAATCTAAACATTATGCAAGAATCGTAACGTCTGAAAAACTCTACCAAAAAAGCAGCAGGGTAACGTTTACACCATCTGCGCTATGATTTATATGCGGTGTTTTGCGAGAAATGCCGTTGCTTTGTGAGGCTATAAATCAGCGAAGTCACGAAGTCTGGAGACATGGAGTGTCGTAAATAAAGAAATCTGTCTTTAGATTCTTTGGTATTAAACGTCGGCGCGACGCGTTCGCGGCTCCGCACATGATGTATGCTATGCTATCTTTATATTCTTAGGTATTTTAATAAAAATAGGTATTTTCAACATCTTTCAAGATCGTAGGATAAAAAACACACTAAATGATACAAAACCTGTTTTACAGAAAACTTAAACCGACAATAACGTAAACTAATTAATTTCGCTGACTTCAAAACAGTATCAGATAAGAGTTATTTCATACTTTTTAGTGTACTTTAAAGGCGGTTTATTTTTTTGTTAAAAAGTTAATTTATTTTTGAATTTTTAGTTTCATCTATATGAATTGAAAAACATTGAAATTATATGGGACCATTTCGGAATAAACCCCTTTAGAACAAAAAAAGAATTTTGCAAATCCGTCTATACATATATGACGGAGTTATGACCGAACATACATAAAAAAAAATACAAACATCTGAATTGATAACCTCCTCCTTTTTGAAATCGGTTAAAAAGTGATCAGATCCTGACCTGATGACAATGGGACCGAACGGGAAGTTGGTATACTCTCCCAAACAAGTAAATAATTTTCCAAATCGGTTAATAAATGACGGAGTTACGGTAACAAACATAAAAAAAACATACAACCGAATTGAGAACCTCGTTTTGAGGTAACAAACATAAAAAAACATACAACTTTTCAATCTGATTAATTTGGCTATTTTACAATACTGACAGTCAAAGTTGGTTATTTACAATAGGTACAGCTTACATGGAAACTAGAAAAAAACGCATAATTAAATTTTGTTATATGTTCATAGGTATATTTCTGTATTACTTACTTGAAACGAATCGTAAATATTCAAGCAAATCGTCTAAGCAAAAGCAGATTAAGAAAATGTAATTTGCCGCTTGCGGTAACTTGGTAGAATTAGAGTACTTGACTTGAGGAAGGCTTAGAAGGCATTATTTATTGTAGCAAAGAAAATTCCAATAAAATTTGGGCTCGATTCCCGACCAGGACAAACATTTTGTGTGCATAAACATATTGCTTGCTTGTTCTTTATCCGGGTCTATCTAAGAATAAATAATTATGGTGCGGGATGCCACATGTGTCGATACACTCGCGCCATCTCACTTACCGGCGACTTGTAAAGCTGCAGGGGCAGCTGCGGCCAGTGCGGAAAATTCAAAATTAAAAAATACGATTGGACCCAACTATATTTTTGTGCCTTTTGCGGTCGAGACCATGGGACCGTGGGGGTCCGAAGCTCGCCGTTTTGCTCGCACCTTGTCATCAAAATTGATCGAGACCTCCGGAGACCAGCCGGCGGGGAGCTTTTTCCGCCAACGCGTCAGCTTGGCTATCCAAAGAGGAAACGCTGCCAGCCTTCTGGGAACCCTGCCGTTAAACGGAAGCAGCGGCAGGCTTGAGGAAATTTTCTATATAAGTATAGACTGTATTTTGTACATATTTGTTGTTAATTATGTAAAGTAAGTTTAGTATAGTATATCAGATATTTAGTTTCCATAGTACAATCTCGGCTTGGTTTGGAAACTGATGGCTGAGTTTTAAAAACCCAGGATTTTTTTTTGCATTAAAAACTATCTAAACGTTTTCCGACCTTTTTTGCCGTTTGTTCCATACGTAATCCTCAGTTTCCTCTTTGGATAATGACACAAGAGCAATGATTATTTTACCATGCAATCTGTAGGTACCACTGTATGTCCCTCGGTTGTGTTTTTCTCCATTAATTAATTATTATAAGAATTAGGAGCCTTCTAAAATCACAGAAACTTACCATTTTTAACACCCTTATCAGACATCCAGCGAACAAAGACGAATATAAAAAAACAAAGGAAAACCGACAAACATAGCCAAAGCCCTTCTTATTATGTTATTATTCTTGTTTTTTTTTTAAATCCATCCTTTTTTGGAGGAGAAAACCGGGGATTACGAAATAGCGATTTCGTCTAATTTAAATAGGTATAATCGGCCCAAGCTGTAGTTGTCTCTATCGCCCTCGGGCGGGATAGCTCGGGCACAGCGCGACAGCAATAGATTATGTTAAAAACCTATTTTTCAAATTTCTTGCAGCCATCTTTTCCTCTAAGGACACTTTGGGAAATCTTCTTTTAAACATACAAATATAGTAACAACTTGACAAATTATATATTAAATTAGGGTTCAGTTAGACTGTACAAGAAACTTGCTAATGGATTACATTGTGGTTACAAACGCGCAGCGTGTATGCCGCCTATAAAACTTTTAGAGCGGGCGGGCTAAGTTTGTCATTTAATTTTCTTTGTAAGTATATCGTTAGCTTGGAGATAAATTGAAGTGCTGGGAATAAAAACGGACTTGTCTAATCTAAGTTTTATAATGTTTAGCTTAGTTTTTATTACCTTTATTTTCCTACAAAATATTTTTAGATTAAACCGAGGCAAAAAATCTACTAAAGTTGTACCGAATCTCTATTTGTACTCTGTCCAGAAGGGGCGAATTTCGCCGCGATTCTCTCGCGCGTATTATGAGTCAAAGTATGGGGGAAGTGCACGCGATTTACGTGCGTATTTTAAAATCACGCGATGCTTGTAGACTCAATGTATTGGCATTGGCTCCCAATATCTCGCCAATGCGCGTAATGTAATCGCGGGAGAGAATCGCCGAGATTTCGTCCTTTCTGGACAGGCACCTACGGTTTGTGTGATTTCATGTAAAATTATAATTATTAATAGGAGGAGGACTAGTTTTGTTTGCCACTTTCTCAATTCCTATATTTTTAAATAACCTCCAATTAATTGAGGGTATTTCAAAATACCTCTCTATTATTAAATATAAATATTTTGAAATACCCTCAATTAATTTGAGGTAATTTAAAAATATTTTGTAAAATAAAATAAACGAAATATCTTTATCCCCATTATCAGTACAAAGGTGAGAACAAGTTTCAGTACTGGGAACTTTATAATTATTTTTAATCTACAACTACTAAAACGCAACATAAAAGAAAATCAAATTCTGTTTTGGAATGTAAAAATGAAGCCCTTTCATCTATCTTATCTCAATTTTCGATATCTTAATTAAACTTATAGCTCCACTTTGAAATATCTGTGCCGCAAAACGGCCCCGATTGCAAAAAAAAAAAAAATATTTTATTTTTCATGAGCCTCAGATTGTGTAAGCAATATTTTTAAAATATTATTAATCAATAGCATCAGTGTTGGACTTTTTGGCGGGAACTTGTAGAGAGACGTTGTGTTTTCGTTTTTATTTTCATAAATTCGTGTATTTTGAGTTTTATTGCGTATTATCGGTGGTATTTTATCCAATAAACATCAATCATGTGCACCAGTGAAGTGAAATGAAATGAATTATGTGTATCGTGTCTTTTCAAGTTGTCTCAAGAAGTCCGTGAAGTTTTAGTACAATAACCACCATTGTACCAAAACATGACTTTTATGGACGATGACTGACTGAGGACTATGTGAAAGTGATTAATTTTGACTAGAACTTATAATATTACTGGAAATTGGCAAAATACACAAGCCGTGTGAAGTCATTGAAGAAAAAAAAACGCATCAGTTTTTACTGAAATATGGGGGTATTAACAGACGGACAGATGGAGTGGCACCATAAGTGTTCTTTATCTTTTTGGTTTAAAACCCTAAAAGTAGAATGCTACTTTATCTATTTGCTACATCTATCGATTTGGAGGATCCAATTTTGGAAAAGCACTGCAGATGTATTGCTAGAATCGTGAAAATGCTTCTTCTCAGTCGTACACTCCTGGCGGAGTAGTCGTGGTTATGGATCGTCTGATGAGTTTGTTGCGGCTTTTGCGAGACTTCTCCATCTTTCTCTGTTCTATTTTATGAGGTCTGTTCATCGTGAAATAGATATACCATTATTTGTAAGCCTAGAACGCGAGGAATGCTAGACCCATAGAAATGACAAAATTTCTTGCACATTGACCATAAAACTACCCATGTAACCTCGACAATATTACAAACCAACCTGTTAAATACTACCATATCCCAAACATGTTCATACAAGTTCATACACCGTACCAATTATCGGACCCTACGCCCTCTATCAGGCCTTTCCTGTAAACAACTTGTTAATAATTGTTCTTAACCCTTCGCATGTTTTATTCATATCACCCTGTAAACTGAACTAGCCTAATGAAAAGGGACGAGATCGCATCAAATAGGCATGATGTTACACCGGCGTGTAATTTAGGTGAGAACAATCGAGAAGGCTCGTTGTTAGCGAACATAAAAGTTCTAAAAAGGCTTTAGAATATATTTTGCATTTACACTAAATTCGAATCTGTTGATGAATTGAGAAGTATCAACTAAGCAACTATTTTACAAACCAGTTCTTTGTTAAAAATGTAATTTTGAATACAAGCTTTTTTTGAGTGACTGTACTTTTTGTTGACTGTGATTGCGACAAAGTACTCATCAAGACGAATCAAACGTGCCCAAACTCGATGGGTTTATGTGGTTTTATTACGGAGTTCCTATGGCCACCTTCCATCAACAGATCAGCTCCACATCATCATAATATTGCATTGTCACGCGACTCGGCATCGTGCAAAATTTCAGCTCAATCGGAAACCGGAAAGTGGGTCAAATTTAACTTGCAAAATTCCATTACAGACAACGGGACAGGTGAAACTAAAGCTTGTAAAAGGAAAGCAGTTTCTACGCAGTAATATTGCAAAAGTGGTATTGAGACCTCATTTATCTAGATTATTTTTTCTTGCCAATAAGTAATTGACTTCTGTTGCAGTTTAGTAAAAAAATAAGATTAATTCCAAGGACCACAAAAGATACCTTGAAATGGACAAACGAATAACTAAACTGTAATAATGGTGCCGATTCTGTTGTAAATCGCACTAAACTAATTTTAGTTACATCTCATCTCTTTCTTACGAACATGATTGAAAAGGGATAGAACATAATTTATCAAATTAATCTTTGCCGTCTTATTTTGCGTGTATTTAGGCGTAACCGCGATAGATGGCGACTAAATTTATATTGAAAACAAGCATTGGACTAATTTCACAGGACAAAATTTCTTACATCCTTTTCTTATGTTCTTTGTTAGAAAGAGACATAGTGAGATTAAAATTAGTTTAGCCGTAAACAACAGAATCAGAGCCATTGTCTAACTAATCCACTGAATACATCTTGCATAAGTTCGGTGTAACAGACATCCATCGCCAAACTTATTAACAGTATAGTAGACATTATGTTTGATACCTTGTTCACAATGTAGTTTGAACTTCAGAATATTGAACCGAGTTTAGGGAAACATTTATCGATATGTCCTGTCTGATTATATTGTGCATAGATGTTTTGGAGATTGGAAACAAAGGATGTTGAATCAGCTTAAATATTCAACAGCAAAATTCACCGTGGATGTAGATGTAAGTTCACACCGACTTAAGTAATATTAAAATAAGTTTTTTTGTAGTGATCACATAGAGGAAAACTGGAAGTATTCCAGTAGTTTGAGCTCGCACCAGTTGGATCGATTAGAATATAGATGATTCCTAGGTAAAAAATAATAATTCTAATTAGTCAGTCAGACTATCAAACAATATTCGAAGTTCGGGAGTGGGCGCTCGTGACGTCACTTAGTAAAAAGTATATTCTACTAACGTAATGTCATGCGGAACATCAATACAAGATATCTTCGTATTTTTTTGATCAATTGACAAAAGTAAAAATACCTACGGGTCTTATATTATGATGATGTAAAACACGGACTGAATATATTTTTTTTGTCATCTATCGAGCCCATTGCTAAATGCTACATGCACCGTTCGTTGTACAACCCTATGAGGAGGCCATAGATCTCGAAGGAGGCCTAATACCGAGCAATCCAATTCTACAACTAGTAAATGTTTTTGCACTGTATAATAGATAACAGTACCGACCAATTACTGCATCTAAATCTTTAGTGTATCCTTGCCTTTTCCAATCAGTGCGTATTTCCTTGACTTAGGCAATCAGAGGGCGAACCACAAGCTCTTAAAACAATATTATTATAATCTTACTTGTCTTTTGTCTTTCTTTGACATCCGACCTCAAAACGAGACAAAAGACAAATAAGGTTATTTTAACCTTGATTAAGAGGTAGGCCCCCAGAGCGCATTGTCGGTGTGGGGAATTGGCGGAATGGATTTCAAACAAATGAAAGTCATTGCGCTTCTGTGGTTTAAGGCGCGGACTGACTACGATTTTGACAGCACTCGTTCTTCACTGGAATAAGGTTGAAAATGGAAAATCATAAATGTGTCGACTCTATGAAATGGACTATTATTTACGGGTTTTCTTTAGATTATACAGAATATACACATAAAATTGAATAAGTGTCCGGTTAATATTCTAATATAACTCTGTATCTTATATATTCTTAAAAATAAAATTGTTGTCATCGCTGAAAATACGGAGAATTTCGACGCGAAAGATTTTTTAGACGTAACTTACGAATTTTTTATTGGGAATATCAAAGCACTTTTTAATATTCTATTCGGTTAACATTTTTCTCAAAACCCTCTTCTGTCCACATTATTTTTTGTGTTAGGTATTTTCATTGCGTTACGTCATACTCGACTCTCAAAGAAACCCATTTTTGTGCATTTGAGCTTAGACCCCCCCTTAATTGTTCGATGATATGTTCAAGATCGTTTATTAGATTAACTATTACTAATAGAACTTTTTTTTTACCTTGGTTAAAATGTTAGTGATAAT
This sequence comes from Polyploca ridens, assembly GCA_951394255.1. Taxonomy (NCBI): domain Eukaryota; kingdom Metazoa; phylum Arthropoda; class Insecta; order Lepidoptera; family Drepanidae; genus Polyploca; species Polyploca ridens. The sequence goes on from OX596262.1 coordinate 2,813,802, forward strand.
ATGACCGAAGGTGGTAATACACAAAGCCTCAAATTTGCTCTCAAATTTAGAACACATGAGGGTGGTAGCCATGAAGCCAGGCCAGGTAATACAAAGTACCATACGACCATGCAAACGCCTATTTAGACAAGGATTTAAATTGCAATCTCTATTAAAAAAAAAATATGAACATACAATTTCAAATACCCTTCAAATATCTATTAAGCTAAGCAAATGACCTAAGGGTTGCCAACAAAATCCCAGTATAAATCAGCTGGATCCTTTTCACTCAAGTGCCATAGTCGGTTGTTTTTATTATTGTGAGCACAGATTATATATCAAAGAACATTAATTTCTTTGATCATGAGGGTTTTATATCATTTTAATTAAGGACTTGAATGCGAAGGGTAAATTGGAGTATCGTTACACCGAAGATAATTCAGACTATCATAAGTGTTTGTATTATGGTGTTTTTTATCACATATTTTTTTAATTACATTGTGTGTAATTAATAGTTTCTTGTCGGAGAATTCTCAGTTTAAGTATTTTGAAACGGGCGGTGGTAGAGTCAACTGTAACGTTAATGATTTTTTATCTTACTAATAATATAATATTAAAAAGAGGAATGATTTGATTGTTTGTTTGTTTGCATTGAATAGGCTCGAAAACGAAGGAACCGATTTGAAAAATTATTTCGCTGTTGGGAAGCTACAGTATCCCGGGGTGACATAGGCTACTTTTTATCACGGGAACGCGGGTGAAACCGCGCGAGACAGCTAGTTAGTTATACTATTATTTAAGTTTATCAAGCATTAAAAACGCTGGATCATTGGATACTAGCTTGGGCCTCTAGACTCGGTTCAGCGACGTGCCGCTAGAATTGTCGACGATCCCGAGCTCACAAGCGGCTTAGAGCCGCTCAGTCTGAGGACAGACTTTGCCTCGTTATTGGTGTTCTACCGCTTGTACAACGGAGAGTGTTCTAAAGAATTGTTTGACTTGATGCCCACGGCTACTTTCCACCATCGCAACTCTCGCCATCGTCGGGGAGTCCATCCACACACATTGAAACCAGAATTGTGTCGAATTGTGTGGGCTAAAAGGAGTTTTCTTCCGCGGACGCTCGGACTGTGAAAAAATTCCCCCGCCTCATGCTGACGGCTGATTTTTCTGTCGCCAAGCACTTACTGGTGTGTTTCGCTGCACATGAGAGTCAATTCCTTTCTATGCTTTGTGTGCTTTACAACGTCGGCCACATCATCACTGGCTGATAATATTGTGATCAAACAGGTGTATACGTAGTAAAAAAACCTTCAAGACTATATGAGTACTTTCGACCCCACAGTCTAAGCCATCAATCCACATTTGAACCCTTTCCTTGTCCCCAATAGCACAGACCCCAATCCCTAGGGTTGCCACGTAATGAGAATTCTTATACGGGTGCCACCCTTCTTCGCATTTGTTGATAATGACTTAACATTTGTTTCCTTAAAACATAATGTTGTTTTGGATTCGTTTTCATTATTCATTATAATTAAACTACCGGTACGCTACGATAGTCGCATTGATGGTCCATATCTATAATACATAAATAAAACAATAAATATGCCTTTTATTCCTCGAATATTTATAAGAGGAGTTCTTAATTTGGTTAGTTATCTTAACTTTTTTTTAATGCAAGAATCCCTGATTTGTTGAAGGCCTCCTCAAAAGTTAATGCCCATTCGTCGCGGTCTTGTGCTATTTGGGCCCAGTTTGGGCCGACTGTTCTTTTTATCTAGTCTTCTCATCGTTTCAATGGTCTCCCCCTGCTTCTTTTGCTTATATCTATACCTGAATTAAAAAGCGACCAATAGCGAGACAAGAATATCTCTGTTTGTACCGCTGTATATAAGTATCACTTTACCTCATTTCAAAACGGCCATCAAAACATTCTGCTGTTTTAAGAGTGCATATATATTGTTTTATTTATTGAATGGTTTTGTCGCCATCGCGATAATATCACCCTAATAAGTGAACTTAAAATATATTAATTAATCTTAGACTAAATAGAAATTACATCAAATTTAATTTTACCTACAATGGAACAGTTTATAAAGGAATTTGGCTTGTTCAGAAAAAAAATTGGCTAAAGAGCTATTACAAAAACCAATTTGTGATAAATCATTGCTATAGCTGCTACTGCATCTAATAGACTCATTACGTGCACACTTCACCAGAACGTGATGTACATCTTCAATCACACCACACTCAGTGCAATTTGGAGATGTGGACCTGCGCATCAAAAATGCAAACTTATTTGATGGAGAGTGCCCGGAACAGGAGTGCATATATGAAAGAGATAAGAGCACAATTAAACCTATAAAAAATATCTGTAAAGAAATCCATCTTCCAAGAAACCAAGACACTCGCAGCCAATAATTGCAAGCAACTAGATTCCCACATGCAACTAAAATTAGGTTCAACTCACCTTTGACCAATTTTTTACTCAACGAAGCACAACTCACTTTGAATCACACTCCAATTTGAACTCTATCGATATCAAAGTAAACTCTACTATCACATAGTTTAAATATTCGAGCTGAATCGGAATCTATTCTGTATGTACGTCTCCTCGGTGTTCAATCTGCATGCTCCCTTTGTAAGCTTTCTGTGTCAGTCTCCTCTGTGGGAAACTCTTAGATTTTGGAATCCTGGATATGGTATTCAATTATGTAATTCAGTGATGCCCCTGGTGTTGCAAGCGTCCATAGGCTACGGTAACTGCTTACCATCAGGCGGGCCGTATGCTTGTTTGCCACCTTAGTGGTATAAAAAAAAAAAAAAAAATGTAAAATTTTGTGTGTAAAACAAAACAGGGAACTGTTGACGGGATGATTGGAGAGGAGGTTACCCGCGTAGGTCATGGGTTTGATTTCCATTAAAGATTGTAATGTCCCATTATTTGTGTTTTGTCTTACTATAAAAATTTATTGTATAAGTAAATATTTATTTACAAGTAGTAAGTTAAGTATATATCTATATGTCAGTAAAAAAATACTCAGGATATTTAGTATATAGTAGTATATTACTTTGCGGTATAGTAAAATTATTAATAAATTAGAATTATTTATCAGTTTCCGTTGAAAGTCTTTTACCAATAATAGTAGATATAATTTATTTTGATTATTTATAAAAGGATTAATAAAAATAAATACAACATCTCTCATTATCTATAGGTACACGTAGATGAAAAAAAAAACACTAAGGTCAGTCCATTTAATTTTTCAATAACCACATAAGCAGTATCTGCATGGCAAATTAGAACAGGATTTTGTATACACTAATTAGAGAAAAAGAGGTTTAACGATTAAGAGGACTCAATTCGTCATACTTTTCATACAAAACCTCTGTACTTATTATGGCGTTGTTAAACATTTTTCGTTAGATGTTTTGAACAAATTAGTATCTTGTGTACTATATCTAGCCGTGTATCTAGGCGTAATTTAAAAAAAGTGTGAAACAAATTCAGTCAAAGCCTCCGAAAAACAGCGTTTTTGCCTGATCTTTGGCCAAATCTAATGTACCTATAAATTGTAAAAGTAAAGAAAACATTTAGATACCAGGCTTGCAAATGTATTGGAGATTCTAAATAACTAACTTTTTTTTCACAAACTTGTAAGATTTTTTCACAAGAAGTATACTCCTGGAACAAGTTTTATGATTGTGAAATCATGAATGACGACCTAGCGAAGCGGCCGCGAGTGATCAGCGGAATTTACCGACTGATAACCGACGGCTCTGATGCTATCTCTCTTTTTTCGCAGTCAAACATTACGTTGGATGAAACAACAAGCTTTTAGACTATGCTTGCGTTGAAGTTGCGCCGGTCACAGAGGGCCGCCTTAAAATATCGACTTTAAGAAATTCTTGTTATCTGCATTAGAAATAAAGATGCAAAATGCATGTCAACGTATGGTAAAATAGCCAGCCGTTTTTTTTTTGATATAGTTCAATATAAAAAATACCGCTAATAAATTGCTAGACGATGTTTTATTCAAAATTTGCTGTTGCCTTCGATTAGGAGCAAAATGTATTGTGCCACATCGCTGCCTTTGTGGAGACAGTGTTGGACATCTTGGCCATCATGGCCTCTCGTGTTGTAGGAGTGCTGGGCGGATGTCACGGCATGCGGCCATTAATGACCTAATCCGCCGATCTCTTGTCACCGCTGGCGTACCAGCCATTTTAGAACCAAGTGGCTTGGTGCGGGACGATGGCAAGAGACCGGATGGAATGACTTTGGTGCCCTGGAAGTTGGGACGACCATTGGTTTGGGATGCTACATGCGTCGATACCTTGGCACCGTCTCACCTTCCAGACACTTCAGTCATGGCCGGTGCAGCTGCCGCCCAGCAAGAATGCCTGAAGCGCCGCAAATATGCATCCATAGGCAATGGATGCATTTTTGTGGCTTTCGGTGTAGAAACGCTGGGGCCGTGGGGCCCGGATGCCCATCTTTTGTTTAAAGAGGTCTCACGGCGCCTCATTGAGACCTCACGTGACAGGAAGGCTGGTGTCTATCTAGGACAACGGATCAGCATTGCCATTCAACGTGGCAATGCCGCCAGCCTTCTTGGCACGTTTACACAGGGCAGCGATCTGGCACAACTATTTTACTTGTAAATATTTAGATAAGATATTTTGTAAATAGGATTTACCTTTAATTATTATATAAATGTTGTAAATATTTAGAATAGATGATAGTTTTTTGTAAATATCTATGTAATTCTCTAATTAAGATACTCTTTTAGAATATAAATAAAATACATAAAGCCCGTAAGAAGTTAAAAAATACCGCTCCAATGATAACCAATCCACACATCCTGTAATCCAGGAATCCCACTAACACAGTTCCCGTTTGTAGTAATGAACAGATTGAAATGTGTTTAATGCGACTGTTTCATGCATTTATGTTAGTGGCAAGACGATCTGCCAAATGCTTCATAATCCAGTATTCAATTTGTACTTGAAAATCAAATTCAAACTTAGCTGTCTTGTTATTTACTGAATAAATTAATGGTGGAATATTATTATTGACTAACTTATTATGTATCAAGCGTATAATTTAGGCTTGTTATCACAATCTATGCGTGGCTAGTGATCATGTAGTCAAAATGTTGAATTGTTTTTTAACCGACATCAAAAAAGGAGGAGGTTCGCAATTTGGGTGTTTTTTTTTTATGTTTGTTACCTCATAACTCCGCCTTTTTGGTAACCGATTTGGAAAATTCTTTTTTTATTTGAAAGGGTACACTTCCCGTTTGGTCCCATTGTCATCAGATCAAGATTTGATTACTTCTTAGTGTACTTTGAAGTCGGTTTAAGTTTTTTTGTAAAACAATCCAATTATTTTTATCCTAGTATTTACGGTATTTTTTTAGAAAATCAAAATAAATACAAAATCTAAAGATTTAATTTTTGAAAAAAATCTGTTCTTAGCGGATGCTTACACCCCATCAGAAACCCACCTATCTATATTTTGTTTGCTTTTATACATAGACTAGCAGACCCCCGCGGTTTCACCCGCGATCGTTTTGAATTTTTTTGCGCGGAACTCTAATTATTTAAAAAAAATAAAAGTAGCTAAGTTACTCCTTATAACATTAACTATGTTCCGGAACAGACAGACAAAAATGTTTAAAAACTCAATCCGATCTTATTAAAAAAAAGTTGAACTCACATAAAAGCTTGGTGCAATGCGTAGATAGAGAATTGTAGGTAGATAGGCTGTCAGCGTATAGCGAAGAAGATAGCGATATTTGGACATAATTACATATAATATTTGGATTTTTATCATATTTAGAAGAAATGATCTACAACTTGCATGATATTGACAGAAAATACACTTGAGTATAGTAATCCTTTGATTTACTTACTGTATCAGTTAAAAAAAACTACTGACCGATGAAACGTTATGTTGGGTTCATTTCGTTCACTATGGCTTTTACAGCCAATTACACAACAATTCACTATCACTACACACCAAATAATATCTTTGAGAATATATACAAAACAGCGTCGCCATATTTGTTTTCGGTCAAAGCGGTATTTTGTAACTGCTTGAGCAAAAAAAAAGCGGGATTCTATCGCCGAAAGCGGGACATACTAAAAAAACCCGGCCAATTGCGAGTCAGACTCACGCACCGAGGGTTCCGTAGAAACTTGTAGTACCTATGTTAATAGTTCAATAATCACGGGAATCGATTCTCGGAGATTTTTCTCCATTTTTTCGATTATGTTGTAATATAATGGCAACTGCAAAACGCTTTTCGGATTTCTTCCTTTACTTGTGCTACATGGAATTGCTTCTTGCCAAATTGTAAGATCCTAAATCAACGGGAAGTACCCTATAGGTTTTGATTCCCTTGCGAGCGTCAATATATGCGGCATATACGGCCTTATCTTTTGATTACGTTGACTTAGAAGTTTGTTTTTTGTATATCACAGTGACATTTAGCGCACATTGCCGCGGTTCTCCTTAAACACCACTGTGGTATTTAAGACGCGCCACGGGAAAGCTTGTGCCATTTCTGTGCAGTGGTGTCTTTATAATTTCCCACTTCTACGTCCAACGATGATTTCAAGTAATCCTCGTAAAGCGGGACTGAACCTGTCACGCGCGGGACATTCAATTTTGGGCTAAAAATCAGGACGTCTGGCAATGCTGATATAGTCTCATATACGGAGTACTGTTATCATCTGTGGGCGGGGGCACCTGGATACCAGCTTGGGCCTTTAGACTCGGTTCAGCGACGTGCCGCTAGAATTGTCGACGATCCCGAGCTCACAAACGGTTTAGAGCCCTTCAGTCTGAGGAGAGTCTGCCTCCTTATGTGTGTTCTACCGCTTGTACAACGGGGTGTTCCAAAGAATTGTTAGACTTAATGCCTACGGCTACCTTCCACCATTGCAACTCTCGCCATCGACGTGGAGTCCATCCTCACACATTGAAACCAGAATTGTTTCGAACTGTGCGGGCTCAAAGGAGTTTTCTTCCGCGGACGCTCAGACTGTGGAATGAGCTCCCCGCCGTGGTTTTCCCAATGGAGTACAGCATGGGGTTCAAGAAGGGTGTGAAGAGGTTTCTTCAGGGTCGGCAATGTGCGAGTGATACCCCTGGTGTTGCAAGCGTCCATAGGCCACGGTAACCGCTTACCATCAGGCGGGCTGTATATTTGTTTGCCAACTTAGAGCTATAAAACGAAAAAAAAAACATCACAGTTTCAACAAATATCATGTATACACAAACTTTTTTGGCCTCAACGACACTGAGGTCAAACAATAAAAACCTAAACGCGAGATAGGGACAAAAAAATACGCTTATGCCGCTCACACATACACGTTTTGACATATGCATACGTATCTTGGCCTGTCTACCTGTAATTCTCCGTCTACGGTGCAATTCATTTAAAATTGGAATGTCAAATATCAAAGAATATTTAAATCAAAAGCACTAAGGAGTATTGATACCAACTTCGATGCAAATCACCCCTAAAATAACTTTCTATCCCTTTTTAAACCCGTTAGGCGATGAGTTTCAATAAAATATGAAACACGTCTTCTATCAATTCTGTTAAAGAATGTTTATGCAAAATTTGAAGTAGATCGGACCAAGGAATCACGCTGTCCCATACAAACTTTGCCCCCTTTTTTCACCCCCTTAGGGGTAGAATTTCGGAAAATCCTTTCTTATCGGATGCCTACGTCATACAAAGAACACACCCTCCAAGTTTCAGGTCTCTACGATCAGCGGTTTAGGCTGTGCGTTGATTGTCAGTCAGTCATTCAGGACAAAGCATTTTATATGTATAGATTAATTCCCTTAGGCCCTTATAGCCCTTTGGAATAATTCCCCCATTTCAAAGCTATAAGAATTGCTACAAATTTTTCATACCCCCTAAGACAATGCTAATTTACCACGAAAGCCCATTTCATTACAAAAATGAATAACGCACAAATGGTTCAGCGTTTAATTGCATCGGACCCTTTAAATCAGTAGCAAGGTAAGGAAATTATAATTTTAATATTTTATGAGTGCAGGTGAACGTGCAATAGCGGGTGCTATGGCTATGGCTATTTAGGCCACAGTGGCGTGAGTTATTGCAGCGTTTAGATGTTATTCAGGTGTTGAATTTGATGCGTACCTATATGCAAATATGCATCAGTGTGCTTGCAAAAATAAAGCGCATTCCGACGCCAGCCGCCCTAGATAAGATGGTTGTCGACAATCGCCATCGTTAGTAAACGATCAACCTTTGTATGGGGTTGACATTTCAAATAAGTGGTATAAAAAAAAAAAAAAACGTAATATACATGATTTTTATCATGTATATTACGATCGGTTGATCGTTTATTCATAACGATTACGATTGTCAACAACCATCTTGTCTATAGGGGGCCAGGCCTGTTACTCCCGTTCTCGCCATAATTAAGCCATTTACCTATGTATGGTTAGACACACTGATTTCATCCCGTCGTTTCGAAACCGCTATGACCCAGGCCTAAGCTGTTCAGGTGCAGGAGGTTGCGTTAGTAAAGAAAAGTTGCGTCAAATTATACATTTTTAGGTTTTCATTGAGGTTCTATTCATGAAGTTTTGGAACACTTATAACCTAATTCATTGATCAATATTGAAGTTATATACAGGGTTATTTTGCAACCTCTAGCCAAATTTTCAGGGGTTAATGTAGTAAAAGATGATCATAATATTGAGTACATAACCCCTGAAAATCAATTGTTCACTTCCATGACAAAAACAACAGTACAAATTAGTCCCAAAAATCCTTAGGTAACAGGTAACAGTTGCGCTCATCCTAACAGAGACACGGCACATTTCCAAACACTAGTAAACTAAAGGCGTCTGCAACTATATTAAAGTCATCAAAACCCTAGAGCGTGTCCGGTGTAATTCGGTCGCGTAATTCCGAACTACGTTACTCAAACGGCGGTCCTTTGTACCGCAGCTAATTGCGCTACTGTGATTGCTCGGGCGCATACAAACCGATGGTATTGTTACACTAATTTGTTTGGTAGTTTGGAACCATTGCTCGAACATAATATATCCTTTGTTTAGTGTCTCGTGTGTTTTTGTTCTTTTCTGTCAAGTAAATTATGGCTATTTTGCTTTTAAATCGCATTGGTCCATTTACGTAGGAGATGTGTCTTTTGCAGATCCAGTTCACGCAAATATTCTGTTACTTGTGACATAATCATCATTAGGGTGAAAGGGAATGGGCAGATACTCCACCACGCGTGCCCACTGCGGTTTGGTGGAGGTAGTGATCAACCTACTGTTGGAGTTTTCAAGCCGCCTAGTAGGCCTCCAACTAGCTTAACGACTATCACAATTAAGTGATAACCGAGACCAACGGCTTTACGTGCCTTCCAAAGCACGGAAGCGCTTTTCACATTTGTCCAGTATGATTCCCGGCTCAGACAGGAGATTTTCCAAAATTATTTAAAGACAGTTTTACTTAACTTAATAAAATAAAGTTCCTATCTTTAGAGTACATTCTGGAAAGGGTGCATTCAGGGTGTTTTGTTCACCTGTATAGTAAATAGGTTCACCATGAATTCGTCTCCAATTAACACAGTTTGGTGTATGCCAAAGCGGCACAGATTGCCGTCAAAGCCTTTGTGTGCATATTGCTAGATTTTTGCCAGGTTATTCGAAATTGAAGAGTTTTGTATCGTTTACCCATTTCCAATTTCGAAGCTCAAAAACATTTTTCATGAATGAAAAAATAATTAATAGTTGGGCAGTGAATTTGTGATGTCTAAAGGTCGTTGCAGTTAATACCGATATTTTGGGTTGAATATATTTTATCCCGCTAAGTCGACAAACTGGTCAAAGTTGCTGGGCGCCGATACTCTTTTATTTTTCATCATAAAAATATAACACTGTAACATTCGAATAAAAGATAATGATAAAATATTGCCACATGAACTGGATGTAAAATTTTCAAATTAAAAACTTCAAGACACTCAAACCATAATGTCCAACAAAAAGCGTTACTAAAGGAAAAAGAACAGCCAAGTGCGAGTCCAACTTATATTTCGGGAGCTCATGTTAATAATAAAAATATGCATTCGCGGAAAAAAATTCACAAGCTTACATGTAGCTTAGCCCTACACCTAAACATAAAAAAATATTACACAGACGAATAAAATTAAATTTAAAAACGAATAAAGGAATATAATTGGGATTCTAACCAAAAATATAAAGAATCATTTTAGAGGGTTTTGAATCACTTCCAATGTTGAGATTACATTACCAGCAACATGTTAATATACATGAAATATTTTATAAACCCCGCAAAACATAACAACAACATAACGGTTTTGGTCGCGAATAGTCGCGATTCGCCGGCATATGCATTTTTATCTCGGGGTTCTAAAAATATTTTAAATGGCTCAAGTTATCAGGGGGCACGGGAGTGCCCCCCGCCAAGACAGCCAAGCGAAGCGCAAGGGCACTACCTACCTTTTCTCGAAGCGCTTCGTCGTTTTTTTTAAGCCTCATAACTTGGGTTTGGATTATACCAGATAAACAAAATTTTCGGGACATGATGTCAATAGTGAACTTATTAAACATATTAAATTTCAATAACATAGCTCTTATACTTTAGATTTTATTGATACCTAAAAAACCCCGATTTCGTCACTGACTCACTGATGATCATCAAAACTCATAGGGTACTTCCGGAAGTCCTAGAAAGCTGAAATTTGGTATGTAAGCTTGTATTAGTACACAATCAACAAAAAAATTATAAAACTAGGAAATTTAAAAAAAAAAACACACATTCGTAACTTACAAAAAGAAGTGAAATCCCACCAAAAACATTTTTATGTAAAATGTTGCCGCCAAGACATATAGCTTGCACTGTCAAAAAGTTATCAGATCTCATGTAGAGCCAAGCTTATAACTCTACTTGCCCTTACTCTACAAGCCCTAACTTCACAAACTCTACACACCGTAGTCAAAATATGTGGCTTGGCCGTTTCACTACTATAAGAACTATTCTATAACAAAAAAGTAACAGTGAATACATTTTTCACCTTACTGCCATGTGACAGTAGCGAAACGGCCCAGCCACGTATTTTGACTAAGGTGTAGAGTTTGTGAAGTTAGGGCTTGTAGAGTAAGGGCAAGTAGAGTTATAAGCTTGGCTCTACATGAGATCTGATAACTTTTTGACAGTGCAAGCTATATGTCTTGGCGGCAACATTTTACATAAAAATGTTTTTGGTGGGATTCCTTAGACACTAAGGATCAAACAAAATGTCATTGCAACGTCTCTAAAAATCTTTATTTTTTTATACAAACTCGCCTTTACTGTACTTACATAAATGATTTCAATACTGAGAGCTACTCAGATAACACATCTCTATAGCTGGTCAGTCCAAATGAGGAACCCTAAAAGTATACCTAATCGTAAAACAAAAAAATGTCCAAATCATGGAGTGACAAAAAAATCCCTGACAATCAAACTTTTTCCATTTTCTGAGGAACAGCTTTAGGCGGGCGCCGCCTAACATTCTTGGGCGGGAATCTCAAAGTTATCTGAGTGATGATGTCGTACATATTTCGCTTTTATGAAGTTGGTCTGGCTTCAAATACTTATATTTAGGGGTGCATAATTCTAAGAATTCTTGAGTCGTTAATAATTCTTGTATACAAAGGGTACAAGAAATTGTTCATTGTTATGAAATAAGATTTAAATGTTATGAATTCAGAAGATCTTAAATATTATTCATATTTTTTTATCGCCGTGGTTTTTCTTTAGGTTCTATATTTCTTTTAACTTTAGGTTCCTCTGCAATACCACAAAGGTTCATTTTCCAAAATTTAACTATTGTGTAATCTCTTTCATCAACATTTTAAATTCATACAAAGTTCTCACAGACGACATTTTTTAATCAAGATAGCGACATTTTTTCTACTGTGTAACCATTCTCAGTTACCCTAAACAAATACTAGACCGCAACTTGAGGGTCTAAAAACAAAGTTGCCGTTTAAGAACATACTCATCTGCTGGACACTAGCCCCCGCGAGTTACCGAGAGTGCAACACAAAAACAAGTAAACAGAATATTTGAATGGCGAACAAAGAACAGCAAAGTAGCCAGTGGACCGGCTGGACTGGGTACCCTTACTAATGTTATCCCATCTGCTTTATTTTCAAGTGATAGTTGAGGCGAAGTTGTTGCGAGAAAATTTTAGGGGATTTGACAACTTATAGAGTTGATCGAACCAATTTCGAGGAATAATGTTGTTATTATACTGTTTACTTATGAAGTTTTAAGAAAAAAAGGAGATCATAAAAAACAGTTAATCTTTACTTGATCTTAAAGCGAAATCAGAATGATTTTATTACTACTATTATCTTGTGAAATAAGATATATTACAACTACAATAAATTAAAATATGGTTTGCTTAGTTTTATATTAAAATGCATCTTATAATATGGATTAAAGAAAGTTTCATTGCATAATGATTCGGAAAATAGGCCGAGCAAGATTTTTGTTGCCACCACCCAACTTGATGTATAAATTGGGTATAAGATTTTTATAACTTGTGGTTGTATATGTATCTAGATATTATTTGAATCAAATTCGTTTTTTAGTAAGCAACATTATTTAAATTACTACTGAAAAAAAAAGATAAAGATTTCTTTATTTGCACAGCTTTTTTTGAAGCTATAAATGAAGATCAGATTGTATCAGAAAAGTAATATTTTATCTTTTAAAGCTTTACTGCATACGCGATAAAGCCAGTATTAGACATCCAACCAAAATACAAAATATAAACCAACGGCACAGCATTCCCAAACATAATAATCGATTCTCCATTCACTGAGTCAATAATCGTTACTCGTAGTACGGGCCATAGAGGCCACCGTTCCAGACATCTGAACCATTCTAGCCACTGTTTAGAAAATATTCCCGGGATTTCCCTTGCACTCCCGGCTCCCTTTGCGGGATGCAGGATATACTTGAATATAAGCTGGAAATTTTCGGTTGCTTTCAGCTCGGCTTGTTTAGAAAGGGCTAGTTTGTGTTATGTTTCCAATGCTATTAGTAGCATGGTTTTTGTTCATGTTTCTTTTATATTTCTAAAAGCAGTTATAGTATTTGTCTGAATAAATATTTTGCCCTTTTTCTTTTCTTTTTTTAGTAGATAATAATATGTTCATTATTAGACTATCTCTGATTGTGGTCGTTATGAGACATCATATTCGTTGCTTTTTTTTACTAATGTATCCTCAAATATACAGGGTGTTATTTTGGTCGGCGACAAGCGACCCAGGAGCGGTAGTACAAAATATATATTCCCCAAAAATGGACTTAATTCCATTAAATACTGTAAATATTCAACATATTTACAACAACAGAAATACCTTATTCAATTTGAAATAAAATTACCGCAAAGTATGGTTACTACGCACGTGCACAGACTAGAGCTAGGCGCAAGCCGCCATCGCCCCACCCCTTTACTCCCTCGTACTCCCGTTGAGTATTATGTCTACACTTTAGCTTATTAAATGATTTTAATTTTTTTTTATTATAAAAAAAAATTCAGTATTTTTTATATTTTTTTTAGCACCAGTATCATTTGTATTATCGACCCTGAGTAGCTCGTCGCTGACCAAAACAACGACCTGTATATAAATCACAGATTCAACATAAACTCAGAATAAATATAATCTATGTCTATACTAATATTATAAAAAGTTAAAGTTTTTTTGTTCCTTAGGATGTAGGAAGTAATCTCCGAAACTACTCATCTGATTATGAAAATTCGTTCACGAATAAGAAGCTAAATTATCTCCGAGTATAGGCTAATTTTATTTCTTGGAACGGTGAAACCGCGGAGTACAGTTACAGTTAGCATAACAATAATATTGAGTTGTATAGTAAGAATGTCATCGTGTAACCTTTAGATAGATTCCAAAATTAATGGCTCAATAAAAACGTTGGGATCCAAACATCAGTTATTGGTGTACGATAAAACCCACGTGTCGTTGATTCTTTTCACATTTGGCTCTAGTTTGGCGACGACTTTGCATGCAACCGTGATGCATGCTTGGGGTATGCCGAGCATATGCATGTAATGTTTAAATTTGTTTTAGTTTTCTTTACGTTTGCAGGATGGTTTGAACTATCGAATCATACTTATGTTATAAAATGTGAAACTTGGTGTGGATGTTTCAAGGGTTAACGAATTAATAAGAAGTGATAATGGAACAATCACGTCTGCCAAAGAACCGAATGTCGATGGAGCAGACGAGTCTTAGAGTGGAGAGCGCGCCTTTGCTCCCCAGCCCGATGGACTGATGATCTCAAAAAAGTGGCTGGACTGCGATGGATGCGGGTGGAAAGAAATTGGAAGGAGTAACGCATTTTAGGAGACGCCTATATCGAGCAGTGGACTTAAAAATACTGATGATGATGAGTGGATGTTTGTTACTTTATTGTTATTTTACTAATTAGCTGAACTGACCTTCGCGCGCCTTATACAGACCGTTTGTGTTTAAGGGGAACCGCGGCCATTGTGCGCGAAATGCCACTGTGACGTATAAGACATAAGGTTTAATATTAACTGTCATTTAGTTACTGTTCCATATAAATTTTAACTCTAGCAGGTCTTTCATGTCTGGTCGTGCGCGCGACCAGTAAAATTAAACATAAAAAAACAGATTGGTTTCTGGACTAAAAAGCGAATTTAAATCTCGGTTGGAAGCTAGTTATTAGTAAATTAATCATACCATGTCTTTCAATGAAGAGATACTGTGAAGACACTTGTAATATGTAAAGAATTAACGTTATTGTAAACATGATGTTTTCAGTAACCTTGGGTAGAGACAGCATTTAAGATGAGAAGAGAAAAGATTGAACTGTGATTAAAGGAAGTCGAGCAGAACAAGATACCTATTCATGCAGACGGTACAACGTTATATGCAGCCACAGAATATTCTAAAATCGATAAAGATAAATTAACAAATCTTGTCTCCGTTCATTTTAACACGTTTCAAAGTTTACCTGAGAGCTCACCGAATGGAAAATATATGGACATTATACACGGCTTTTCAAAGGATGTATTTTTCATTATAAAGCTTATGCTTAGTACGATAAGGTTGATATTCAATTATATTTCATTGTTGTGTTGCAAAACATAATTAAATTAATCAGTCTGTGAGACTAGAATTAATTTATGTAATGAAGCTCGGTCTGCTTTGAAGAGTAATTGCTGAGTTAATTGCCGGTGATTTCATATAAAAGCAATCGCTGTATTGAAAACAATGAATTCGTTAATCTATTTATTTACATAAAGATAATAATTACAACAAATATGCAAAGTACGATCTATTGATAAAAAAATTCCTCGAGCCTGATACTGCTGCCAATAATCGACAAAGGTGCCAGCAGACTGGCAGCCTTGCCAATTTATTCCCTGGATATTTATTACAACAGCACATACTGGAAATTCGCTTAAACCCTATTTTTAATCGACTTCAAAAAAAAGGAGATTATCAATTCGACACGTATGTATGTAATATTATTGGAACTGCAAAATATTCACATTTGATGATCTATTAGGGCTTCCAAACAAATATACAAAATTTCATAGGTATATGTATGTATGTTTGTCCACGCATATCTCCGAAGATATTAATCGGATTGTAACCATTCTTTTTAATTGGTTTACATTTACTTCAACTTAGGGAACAGTGTAAGTTTCATCCAAATCGGTTCAGTAGTTTTCAAGATATGGACAAATATGTGCGACGGCCTGGCTTATTGATACAAGCTACGGGTGTGGTGTCAAAGGAAAAACATCTCAAAACATTGGTCAAATTCTAGTGCATTTAAGAAAAACTAAAAATGATTCAGAAGTTATCAAGATATGGATAAATATGTGAGATGTGAAGGCTTGGATTGTTGATACGAGCTACGGGTGCGGTATCAAAGGAAAATAATATCAAAACCTTGGAAAAAAATTGTGAATTTAAGAGAAACTAAAAATGACGAAATAAAAAACTAATTTAAAAAAATTCAATCGACTTCAACTACACTAAAAAGTATGAAATAACTCTAATCTGACACTGATTTGAAGTCAGCGAAAGAGCACGACGTATTCCATTGAAAACATTTCGCTGACTTCAAATCAGTGTCAGACTAGAGTTATTTCATACTTTTTAGTGTATTTGAAGTCGATTAATTTTTTTTAAATTACTTTTTTATTATTACTGCTTTTATTTTAATTTCTCTTATGCAAAGACAAAACATCGTAAATTAGACCCTCTAAAAGTCAACATTGTAAATCAAATCAACAAAAAAAAATCCAAACGACCAATTTATTCTCAATGCACCACAATTTGTCAAAAGTCTTATTCTTGTGTTATAAATTCAACAATATCCCCACCAAAGACCAAAATTACTTCCGATATAACATATTTTTTTGAAATCGACAAAGGGGAGGGTGTGTAGTAATTTCGATTTCACACCCCTGCCGTGGAGAGTTTTCAACCCCTGTTTTTATTTCCGTGAAAAATGCGCTATATGTTGCTTGAATATTTTAATTTTTAACGAATATTTCTGTAGTACTATGGTGTTTGCTGTTTCTATGAATTCTATAGTATGGTAAAATATTTTTTAGTTCTATCACGCACGCTATGAGATTTTTACGACCTACTTTTTTGAATGGTTACCAATCAGAAGTTTTATTTTGATGTTTAAGTTTTTATTTCAGAAATTAAGTAGAATAAGATTTATTAATAAGAGTTTATTTTATCAAAGCAGTTCAACTTTCTTTTTTTTTTCTAATTCTTCAATATGTTGATACAAACACTGGAAATCAATTCAATCCTCATTAATTTAGAGTGTTGAGTTTATCCCAACACTCTTAGAAAATAGCACCCCTAATTTAAAATAAAAAAATAGTTACAAATTGCCCCATTTTTTACCGAGGTTTAAGTAATCTTATTCGAACGAAACCTTGTCAGGACTAATTCCTCTTTCCTGGGCTGGGATAAGTGTTCTTGCCTTCTCAATTAAGACATACAAAATAATTTTGATTAAATTTACAATGTTCTGTGATTTTAGCTCTAAAAAATTAAAATGGAGCTCAAATCTTGAAAGGGTTTGGAATGACAGCCGGATATAAAACTGGACAAAATATTGCGCCCTGCGATACCCTATATGGTATTGGGTATTGTATACTATTTGTTAGTACCATTATGTATCCTGATCATTTTTTGTATTAATTTCATCAGTCTCAAATTAAATCAACGAAGTTACCGTATTTTACTAACAATCCAATTTCCTTGCATCCAAATAATGCCTTCAAATAAAATATACATGAATTTCATAATACGAGTGTACAGAGGTAAAGGAAAATTATTTAAAGCAACATACCTACTAATACGAAAGTCCGGAGGTAGTGCTACCACCGGAAACGCGCCGCTATTTTCAGCTATTTCCGTTGCCTTAGTGCTCTCTGTGGCTTTACGGGCATTTTATTTTTCACTAAGGCGTAGTGTAGGATGCCTGGTTTTAATGTAATTAAGAATAATGTATGTATGGATGAAAATGTTGTTTTAGAATGTTCGTATTGAGCTGAGTTGTTTCATTATGCCGATATTATTATTCTCCGACAATAATATTATTTCTATTTCGTTTTTTCAGGGTTTTGCGGGTATACTTGCACCTAACTCATTCTCACTGTACTAATGTTTGACTACTATCTAAGGGGAAGTTTGAAAGTAGCGCCATGTGACTCAAAAGTTGATAGGGAACCGTTTATGGTGCTATGGACAGTCATGTTATGAGGAGGAATGAAAGCCACGCCACTGCAAGAGTTATGAATATGAAAGTGGATGGATATATATGCGGGAAGAGGAATACCGAAAAAAAAATAGCTGTATTACGGATAAGAAAGGAGTGAATGCTGGTATGATGGATAGAAGAGCCCAAGTGATTGGGAACAGGGCAGGTAGATGATGATGATTGAATACTATCTTAATATGGTAAGAGACGATATAACCGAATGTGATGAGCGCACAGCGAAGCTTAGAAGATGTAGTTCGCTTTCTATATTATCTATAAGTATTACAAATAAATACAATTTAAAAAATAAACAAAAAACCGAATAAACAGAGTAATATAAAAATTAAATTAAATGAGAAAGACAAGCTCTGTAATCTATAGATTTTTGAATATAGTTCAATTTTATAAGGTTTTGCAATCGTGGTCAAAATGACAACAAATATATTTTTATTGTTATACTTGTTTGTCCCCGTACATGCATAGATAGGTACTAGGCTGATAAACTCATTGCCCTCCTTTTAGCACATTCGGGTAAATATTACCCAGAATAGAATTTAGACAATTATTTTGAGCGCTATAGTTATTAGCCCCATATCCTCTCATTTATATTCAAGCTGAGAAATCCTTAAATAAACCTAGAACTCTCCATTCTCTCTGAATCCCTTGAAAAGGTTACCCACACTTCATACATAATACAACCACCGGAAGTGTTCCGACCTTGCACAGAAACAGCGTCCATTTTTCCGCCTTAGTCAAAAATGTACTTTTATTTCTCCTAGACGCAAACCATTAGGACGAACATAAGGTAGGCCGGATCGCTTGTATTCTAAGCCATAAATAACAGACCAAGTTCGCAGATAACGGATGGGACTAATGAGTTAATGTTAACAGAAGTGGTATCAAAAATATGTTAACTATGCTTGACCTCTCGTAAGTGTTATTGAACGAGCGAGCGCGAAGCGTCTCCGTTTCAGCTTGGACAAAACTGCTTTCGGGTGATGTGTCAGTTTGAAGTCGCATTTATCAACCGATTCTCGTGAAATTTTGTGAGCAGATTCGGTAATTATTATGGATTTTCTTGTTTATTCAGTTTTTTTGGATTTTTTTCATAATGGCTCTGTAATTCCATATAATTATCGAGACTTGCGAGGTCTACAGCTTACTGAGTCACGAGTAATTATTGTTATAAAGAAGAAACGCTGCTATCTGTGAGCAAAATTTCTTTCAAATCCATTCAGCCAAAAGTCAAAAATATCGAAACGTCCACACTTTTATATTTATAATATTATTTTGATTACTACACACGGTACCTAAGTACGGTACCACGGTACGATTTACCTAGCTGAACCATAAAGTACAAAAAGTATCATAAATACAAAAATAACATTACTTGTACCACTAGGTACTCAATGTTTCTAAAAGCTCAACGAAATCAATGAAACCCTTAACAGATCCAGTAACCCTATATATTCGTTACCAAAAGTTTATATTGGACTGTTTCAATTAAAACCAGCAGAGTAATAAATTTGTTTGTCACGTCGAGATTTACATTATAAATCAGTATTTATCTGGTAGGTTTGGCAAACTATGTTTTCAGTGAACTTGAGAACTTAGATAATTCTAAATGTTTAGATTGTTAGTTTAGGAGTTGATTCTTGTTTTGTATATTGATAATTAATGTTTTGACATTGGTGACTCAAGGTAAAGGAGAGGTCAAAGTCAAAGTCAAAGCCATTTATTCAATTTAGGCCCCAGAAGGGCACTTATGAAGGTCACATTTACTGAAGTTACCACCGGTTCGGAACTCGGCCTTCAACTGAGAAGAATCCGGCAAGAAACTCAGCAAGGTTACATTTTTTATATATAATTTGGACAATCTGACTATGTTTGGCTTTTTTTTCCAAATAATTAACAATAAAAAAGATATACCTAAGCATAGATACAGACGAAAAAAGAAGGTAAGTAACTACCCATTGAGATAATGGTAGAGTAGGATGGATCATAGATTAGGCTAATGTTTGACCACAATTTTACCATTGTATGGTAGAAGGTAACAGAGACTATAAGAGGACCTCGCTTTCAATAGTAGTCACCAGAACCTATGAGTAGGTGTTGGGAAAAATGTATATCGATGCTACAAATATGTAACATATTCTATATATATCTTATTGAGACGGCATAAGATTGCGAATGAGCTGAAAAAATATTTGTATTGGAAGGAGCTGAGAGTCAGAAGAAGGAGTAATATAAATCCTGATACACAATACTCTACCTGTGCTCTCTTGATCTTCAGAGATACTGCGCAAAAACCTACTCTATTAAAAATATTATAAATCATCAAACCGAATGAAACATCTCGTCCAAAATGCGGCCGCAAAATAAGTGCCGCATTTAATACGTCTAAAAATACAAACACACAGACATGAGGATGGATGAGGAGGTCAAGAGGGCAGAGCTACAAGGAACCTCACTCGGTGGCAGGAAGCCGAGGAAATGGATGCGGCGTCCGGTCCGCGGGCGATGTGTAAAAATCATTCGGCTTCTAATTTTTGGTCTGGCAGTTTGTTTGCACGGTAAATGTTGTTTGATCTGGGTAATAAAGTTTGATTTGTAAGGTATCTAGGTGAAGATTTCAAGCACCTTATGATGTAGTCACAAGAGATATTTGACTCTAGTGAGTCGGTGCTAAAATTACACACGTTGACTTTAAAATCTGAAGAAGTGGAAATTACTATCACTAAAGTATGGACAAGCTAAGAAGAATAGATATACATCTAAATAGATGACGCGAGTGTATGTACTTCGCGTGTCAAAATTTGTACAAAAAGGAAGAGCAATGTTCTTCTTTTGAAACTGATTCGCGCGGACAGGGAACTCGCAGAAGGCTGCATGTCCACCAGAGATGTGTAGCGAGGGATGTGTTTAGCTGACAAATAGAATAGCTTCATTATCACGTTAAAAACCAAATGCCAACCTAACTAAATCAATCTTGTTTATCTTGTGACATTATGGTAGTTACAAAAAAAGTTACACGCTTGGTTTTCATGCGTATGGAGGGCCTTGCGTTATCTATTTAGATTTATGTGTATGCTAAGAAGTCTCTTTTGATTACAGGAAATTTCTTTTGGTCTCGCTATATTTTGGGTGAGGTGCACGGACAAGATATGTAGCAGATTTGATTCTTTTTACAAAACGAGTTTCGCTATCCACAAAAATGTAAGAGCAAGAGCGGTTATGTTTATTGTCTTTGTCACATAAATAGATATGGTCCATCAAATGTGACCTATTAAAAGGCCTTGTTTAAGTGCTTGAGATGGTAAAATAATACTAAAAACACTATCTATTACACAGCTACATACAAAACACAGACAAATAAATTAAGGCAATGGAGATTCAAGCAATAATCTCCAGACGTAGTATACATCAGTGCACACAAAATGGTGAAAGCACCTCCAGTACACTATAGTGCAAACAACGTTGGTTAATCCGAAGAGCCATCATCGGGTGGTCCAGGCCGCATGAAACTGTCTGGAACGGAGCCAGTTCTATTATCTGTAATGTTACACGTGCGTATATAGTTTTAGGTGCCATTAAGTGTACCTTTGGGCAATTTACATCGGTCTGTGGGATGAGTGTTAGGTTTTAGAGGATCTGTTTATATACCCCGAGGATCATGGTGTCACACTTTATTATTTTACAGAGGGGCAAGTCTACTCTTTTAAACCAAAAACAACATTCTGACACGATTCCATTACAACTCCACTCTCCTTTTTTTAGTAGGTACTTTATTTACAACAAATATGTACATAATACAATCTATACAGGGTGTTGTTTTGGTCGGCGACAAGCGACCCAGGAGCGGTAGTACAAAATATATATTCCCCAAAAATGGACTTTATTCCATTAAATACTGTAAATATGTTGAGTTGATATTCAATTTGAAATAAAATTACCGCAAAGTATGGTTACTAGGCACGTGCACAGACTAGAGCTAGGCACAAGCCGCTATCGCCCCACCCCTTTACTCCCTCGTACTCCCGTTGAGTATTATGTCTACACTTTAGCTTATTACATGATTTTCAAAATTTTCATATTTTTATTTTTATTATTAAAAAAAAATAGTATTCTTTTTATATTTTTTTTAGCACCAGTGTCTATTGTATTATCGACCCTGAGTCGCTCGTCGCTGACCAAAACAACGACCTGTATATAGAAAATTTCCTCAAGCCTGCCGCTGCTTCCGATTAACGGCAAGGTTCCCAGAAGGCTGGCAGCGTTTCCTCTTTGCATAGCCAAGCTGACGCGTTGGCGGAAAAAGCTCCCCGCCCGCTGGTCTCCGAAGGTCTCCATTCTACTTAATTCATTATGGTTTTCGACATTATTGGATTAGTACTACCAAAATAGTCATATTTGTCAAAAACTTTTATAGATAGTTCATTGGAAACGATTTTAATAGCTGATTTAGGCCCAAGGATAGCGTTTAACAAAAAACAAAAATTTACTGTAAAGAGAAAAACAAGCTCTTTAAACTATAGAATTTTGAATATAACTTGAATTTTCTAAGGAAACCAAGAAATTATTAAAAATCACGTAATAATTCGATTTGGAATGTCAATTCAATACAGATTTTCACAATTTAATACAAGATTGATCGTAATAGTTTTGAGAGAGGTAGAGCTCATAGGGGAGGGGGGAAAGGTTGGTAACGCGTGAGCGATGCTTCTTGTGTTGCAAGCGTCCATATGGTTACGGTAGCCGCTTACCATCAGGCGGGCCGCATGCTTGTTTATCGACTTAGTTATATAAAAAAAAATAGTTAACGATGACTGTTATCAATATCCATCTTGTCCGGACCCCCTCCTGGCCCGTCAAATTCACAGATTCGTAGTAGTGTAGTATATAACTTGTTTAGGCGATGATAGCTCAGTGGTAGTGACGTTGGATACCGAGACGAAGGTCCCGGGTTCGAATCCTACAATGAGCTTGAGCTTTCGGTGAAGAAAAACATCGTTAGGAAACCATAGCACGGTGGTAGGGTACTTTGTAGTACCCGCTTGGCTGGCTACCACCCTCAAGTTGAAAGCACCTTTCGGTGAGTTCCGACAGCTGCACTTGAGAGCCAGCTCCTTCTAGGCTTTGTGTGCTTACCACCTTCGGCCGCATCATCACTTACCATGGTGAGATTGCGGTCAAACACAGGCCTATAAACAGTAAAAAAATAAAAATAAACTTTTTTTTAAAATTAAATACCTACATAGTGCATCTCCACGCAATTACATTATATCTGTCAACTGCAGGTAAAAGTAGTATTTATCCTATAAAATAAAATATCTCAAATCGCTTGGATCACTGCTCATATTGTAACGTATAAAAATGTTACAAAGAATACACGGAGAAAAGCGGATAAATCATTTTTCAGGTGAAATACGATCACATAAAGCGTTTCCGAAAGCAATTAGTTCCTGTTACGACCACGAACGTAGGACACCGAAAAAATAATGCATACGCACTATGTTTGAAACACGGCGCGGGTTGACACGCTGCACTTGATATGTATGAAAAAAGAAAGAAGTGACAATGTGCTTGTAGGTATATGCATAAGTTAAAAAGTTACAGGAAAGCTGGCACAGTACTCACACTCATGAAATTTCACGATACAGGATGTTTTATGACATTATTGTTTCAAATAAGTCGGTCAATTCTAACTGACGAATGCAAAAAAGGACCACTATATTTATGAGCAGTAGCAAAAGCAAAACAATAACTGTCTCCTTCGTACTCATTAGCTTGATCGCGCACGAGAGAAACGGATTTATGCAGTCGGCAACGCGCAAATCATGCCCCTGCTGTTGCAAGCGTCTATATGCTACGGTAATCACTTAACATCAGGCGGGACGTTTAGCTTATTTGTAGTATAAAAAAATCAATATTGGTGATGAAAACGACCTATAATTAAATATAAAGTTCAAACCCAATTGAATTCCTATGAAAATAGCTTACAAAATAAATGAAAAAACTTTTCCAATAAAACTTCAATGTTGGATTGAAAAACCGCTATCATAACAAGAAGCAATGAACCGTGCAAATAAGATATACGAATCGCAGCAATTTTATTTTGTAGTGCGTGAAAAGAGCTAATAAAAATAAATATTACCTATATAGCAGGGTTTACGATATGGCCGCAATAATTTAATACGAACCGTGGATTAGATATATATTTAGGTACCAATAATGTTGCCATTGGAAGGTTATTTTATTACTTTAATACGTTATTTTGACAATATTTTAGGACTAATAAATTGATTATGATACTTAAATTGCTGCCTCGCGGTTAAAAATATAACAATGACATAAATTGTTATAATAGGACGCGCGTCCCTCGCGAGAACCAACGGGTTAACAATATTTGATTTAATTAAATTTTTATTTGGTTTTTTACACCTTTACTTTCTTCAGGCAATGACTAATATCACTGTGTCTGGAGTCTGAAAACGTATAGTTAATCAAACTACTACTATGAACTTTAGACCTAACATTAGAAAAACATTTTAAATGTCTCATATTTCACTAATCTTCTGTCACATTTAAATGTATGTTTGTAACTTTGCAAACTTCTGAAATGATCGCGATGAAATTCGGCACGGTATCTACCCTATAGAGAGGGACCTTTACTACTTTTATCCTGGGAACGCGAGGGAAACAACGGGAGACAGCTAGTATTATTATATATTTTATTCAGATCATTGGCTCTTTGGCCTTTTTATTGTTTTAACTCAATTGATTTATGAGAATAGCTCCTAAGCTCCTAATTAAAATAGGCAGTAGGTATTTTTTTCCAAAAAAATACCTAAATGCGGGTCTGCCTTCTTTCTTCAAAAGGACCAAACTTGCCTCCTTCCAGGCCGTGGGGAACTTGGCACAAATGAGGCAGCTGTTGAACAACTGCCTCAGCCTATCCCCCAGGGCAGCCAGATTCAACATGGAAAAAAAAAAAAGGTATTTTTGTCCATACCCGCTCATTGGGGAGGGGGGAAAGGTCGGTAACAGGTATCAGGCGGGCAGTATGCTTGTTTACCGAATAAGTCGTATAAAAAAAAAAACCCCAAAAGGTGCAAACGGGACCCTATTACTAAGCCTTCGCTGTCCATCCGTCCGTCCATTCGTCCGTCCGCCAGTATGTCTGTATCTCATGAACCGTAAAAGGTAGACCGTTGAAATTTTTCACAGCATCATATATCATTATATAGAAATCTATTGCTGTTATAACAACAAATAAAGAATTACCTCCAGCATGACCTACAATATAATGTTCCTCGTTAACTACCCTTAGTCTAACAATTACCCCTTGTTCATATAAAATTTAAACATAATTTCATTTTCCAATAAGTATTTGAGTCCATAACTGTTCGCACATGAGTTAAAACTCGCCCGGTCCCGGTCGGTGGCATGTGTTAGGAATTTTGCAGAAATTCAATAAAGCGCATGGAGCGGCCTTTTCCTACACTGTTCGCTTGAATAAAGCGGTGTCACTGTAAGCGGGCAGTTATAAGCATTAAAATAGCATTTTTTATAAATTTACTAGCTTTCCGCCCGCCCTTTACGCGGCGCTTTCTTTGCCACTTAGGAATGATATTTCTAAAAATCCTTTCCTATAGGCTATAAAAGGAACTAATTAACTTTTGAGTAACTCAAGAGTAGACGCACCGGTAGCGCGGTAGGTTTCTTCCATACCAACTTTAACACCCCCTATACCCTTTTAGAGATATTTTTCAAAAACTAATAATGAGAAACTTTATTATTAATTTAGGTAAAGTAATCTTGTTAATTTTCAAATTTATAAACCCAAGGAATAAGGATTTTTCATACAAACAAATTACTCCCCTTTCACTTCCCCAAAAAACCCTTTTTAGTGGATGCCTGCGTTACAAAAAAATCAAGTTTGTAGACCCAGTGGTTTAGGCTTTGCGTTGATGAATCAGTCAGTTAGTCAGGATAAGTAATTATATGTATGTATATAGATTCACCATAAACAATGAAAAACATACTACGAAATCCAGTCGAGTCTAAATGTAGGTTCACTAGATCTTCAGTGTTTTAGATATAGGATTACATGGTTCTAGTAAGTATTTCAGGGGAAGCGAAAAAAGATATCTATACACTAACAAATAATACAATAAAATTATTTTTGACAACAGCTGACCCATAACAGCTGCAGTTATATTTCTTTATATCCACTCAGATAGCTGACATGTAAGCAGGCGGTCCACTTGATACTTTTGCATTATATATTCTTCATGTTGTAGGGCTTCTTGCTGGAGTAATGTCAAAGTTCAGAGAAAACTAAGCGGTTACGCTTCTTTACATTCCCGCTCGGAGTGCTACCCCACCCTATTGGCTATTTTAATTAACTGCGATACTGGAATTTTCTTTATTAACCACCGGAAAAAGTGTTGCGTACAAGGGGATTAATTGAGAAATGAAAAATTATAAAATTTCATTCATTGAATTTTTTTATGATCCAACTATGGAGTTCAGAGTTCGTTGAAACTTTGACAAAAATATATTGTATTATGTTGAATAAAAGAGCAGTTCTTGTTATTTATTTATAAACGATGGCTTTTGTAGCTAATTTACTGTGTATTTTCAGTTAAGAAACACAAAGAATGACAAAACAAAGTTAAAATAAAAACTATTTTCTTCAACCAAGGTTTGAAGCTGCCTCCTAACGATAAGATTAGTTGTTTTTATCTATGATAAAAGCACCTAAAATTTGATATTTCTTTCTAACAAATTGAATTGTCCAATACCGGCTACAACCAAACAAAAAAGTATTATTCCGAAACAATGTCATTAAATGCGATTACTGAAAACGTATTCTGAAAGTCCATTTATCATGATTTATATATTTTAACAATTCATAAGCTGCAAGCGATTTGACATACATTATTTAAATTACTTATTAGAACATGTTTATCCTATTGAGTATTGATTATGAGTAATAATTGAAAAAAAAAAATGCTCTTCCATATTAGCTTTCATAGCTTTCACACACTCACATACACTCACCACTAACGCTGACACACCCACCACATACCCATTATTCGCATATTGATATAGTTTTTTTTTTTTTTTTTTTTATTAATATCAATTTTAACATTTTCTCAAATCTTTATTATGATTACTTCAGATAGATTCCTCTAAATTTGTATCATTGATGGGAAGAATCTGGCTCCTAAAATACAGTACTTTCCTAGTTCAGGAGCCAGCGCTCATAAGTTTTTATGTACATGGATTATATTATTATATTTAGATTTATTATTATTATAGAAAAATGTGTGCAGAATGATTATCCTAACAAAGATGACTTCTGGAAGTTTTATTTTACCACGGGTGCTCATTTCGCTATATTGACCATTTCATATTTTAATATTCATATCCGAACTGAATTCAAAGGTTTAACTGTGATAAAAAGCCGTCACCAAGACGTTAAAAGGTATACCGGTATGTTTCAACCGTTGAATTTGAATCATGTCTTCCATGCTTTGTTTGCTTTTCAACTTCTGCCACTTTATAACAAACCATATTGAGATTAAGACCACGTACCCCGAGTGTAAAGATATAACGTTAGTAAACGCTTACTAATGCGTTTGCGTTAACGACACTTCTCTATAGGAATTGGCACAGCGCCTCTAGCGGAATACTCATGGTACTAATTTCTCCCATACAAATTTATAGTTAACGCGAACGCATTAGTTAGCGTTTATTAACGTCAATTCTTTACAATCGCGGTACTGGTCATTTTTAGTGACAAATAACAACTTTTTGAGCGATGTCATTCGTTAAGCTCGAAATCGCTAATATCTCGTCACTAGACCCTTTAACAAAGCAACGTGATAATTTTGCTTCTGCAATACCCCAAAATCTACGATTATTCAAGGATTTACCGACACCTATATATGGTGTCCGGCTTAATTTGAAAATATGAGAATGAACGTTTAATTGCTCCAATAGGTGGCGCTATAAATTCGAGGTAGGGCATTTATAAAGGAGCATTATTTATGTTTAGTCCTGATAAAGAGTTATGGCACTTAATCGAGGATCATCTGTTTGTTTGGTGTAATCGCTGGTCGATTATAAAAAAAACAAGCAGTAAGAGACTTTACATAGTTAGCATAAGTTTTATAATGGTGCCGATTCTGTTGTAAATCGCACTAAACTAATTTTAGTCACATCTCATCTCTTTCGTACGAACATTATTGAAAAAGGATAGAACATATTTTAAGTTGTCAAATTAATCTTTGCCGTCTTATTTTGCGTGTATTTAGGCGTAGCCGCGGTAGATGGCGACTAAAATATTGAAAACAAGCATTGGACTAATTTGACAGGACTAAATTTCTTACATCCTTTTCTTATGTTCTTTGTTAGAAAGAGACATAGTGAGATTAAAATTAGTTTAGTTGTGAACAACAGAATCAGGACCAATACCTTGTCAACTTATATTGAAAAGGCATTCAAACAATCCACAGATAAAGAATAAGGCCTAAGTTACACTATGTACGAAGTAAAAGCTAAAGTAGAAGTATCGTATCGTATTGTCCTCGTAAAAGGAGGTGCAGATTCTGATGAAGCTGTGAATCAGTTGAAACAAGAGTAAACTAGGTTTGGCAGTGACATCTTATTTATGTGGCGATCATAATAGTGATACAAGCTCTGGAAAGACTTGAAAGACTTACCCCAAATATTAGTAATATTTTAAAATAGGTACTACTACTGTACCCAACTGATATGCCTTACCGATGTACCTGCGCAGAAGATACATTTTCAAAGCGTGGGAAGTGCTATTGGTCTGCAGCTGCCTCCATGTTAGCGCGCGCCGTGCGGAGGGGCGTGACTTGCGAGTGAGACGGAATTAACAGCTGCAGTGTATTATGAACCGTATAGTAGTGATCTAAGGTTGATTGTAAGTTTTAAGCATTCTTTCGTTAATCTTTGGGCCATACCAGCCATACATTATTTTCTGTGCGAACGAAGATTTACGACGCGCCATATTAGTTGGGTACTACTGTAAAGCATAGTGTTTTCGGTCAATGAGCATTTTGGCAGGGGAAGTTCCTTACAGAATACAGCAGCCAAATAACAATGTTGTTTTCCTTCGTGCATGTTGTACGTTCCGATATGGCAACGGCAACCGCTTACCATCAGGCGGGCCTTATGCTTCTTTACTGACTTAGGTGCAGCACAGACGACAGACCGCACCGCGCCGAACTTTTTAGTCTGTGAAAACCTATGAATAAAAGTCGCAAAAAGTCCGGCGCACAACCCTTTCTTTCACACAGACTTTTTGTGTGCCGCAGACTCTTTCGCACAAAAAGTACGTCTTCTGTGCTGCACCTTAAACGTATAAAAAAGCGAGTCTTTTTTTATAGTTTGAAATATTCAGACAACTCTGCATGTAGCATAGCATACTTAATTCAATTATCTCCAGGTAAATAAAACGGTACAACAAAATTGACTAGTTTCATTGACAAAATTAAGTTTAGATTAATATAAATCCAGGCTAAGCATCAATAAGTCACAATATTGCAGCAATTAGTTGGCGACTATATGTTTTATTGAGACAAACAGGTTTACGGGGACCGATGATGTCGCTTTTATTGGTGTCCAGATAGTGTATACGTTGAGGATTGTTTAAAATACTGGATAAGATTATACAATTATTAAATTCAATAATATTATCGATGGATTATTATGTATTTTATTTTTAACTAGCATTATAGCCCGCGACTTCGTCCGCGTAGATTATTTCTTTTTTCTAGATATGAATCATTGTAACAATATAGAGCTTTGTTCATGGCTATTATCCGCCACTACGTGTGATATTGACAAAAGTTCAGGTAGATTAAGAGCTCATATGCGAGGATGCCACATAAAACTGAAACAGTCCTGCCGCAAATCAACTCTAGCAAATTTCAGAGTTTTTCCCTGTAACTACAAACCTTAATTAGGAACTGTTTATCTTTTAAATTCAAACGGAAGGTGATTTGGGATCAATGGTATACGCGGCAAGAAGACTGTTTCTCCTCTGGCAGAACCAGTAAATATTTTGGCCTCAATAACATTGCACCGGAGAGCTGTTACTTGTAGTCTAGTTCCA
The DNA here is from genome assembly GCA_951394255.1 of Polyploca ridens. Classification (NCBI taxonomy): domain Eukaryota; kingdom Metazoa; phylum Arthropoda; class Insecta; order Lepidoptera; family Drepanidae; genus Polyploca; species Polyploca ridens. The sequence continues at coordinate 2,843,805 of OX596262.1, forward strand.
CAGCACAATTTTGGAGGTCTTATCTCTCTTTCCCTCATGTCTGAGGATCGTGGTCAACATCGGCGAATGATCTGCCTCCACTGGTTTCTGTCTTCTGGTTTCTGTAAAACTTGGAGGACGATGAGTCTTTTACTTGATCGGACCATCTTGTTGGTGAACGACCACGTAGTCGTTTTCCTTCCGTGTTCCCAACTATGATCAGATTTCCAAACTTTCATCGCCTTTGCGCACCATGTGGCCGAAATACGAAAAAATACGTTGGTGGCATATGGTGGACAATCGTGTTTTAATTAGGAGCTGCGATAGGATTGATGCATTGTTGCGTTTAGCGGTCCAAGGTATTTCCAACATCCGGCTCCAGCACCACATCTCGAATGCATCAATCCTTTTTCTTTCTCGGGCCAGTATAGTCCACGCTTCCACTCCATACATGAAAATGAGGAATACCAATGCTCGTATTAACCGGATCTTTGTTTTAATACGGATCCTCTCTTTTTCCTGATGATGTTTAGGCGAGTCATTTCAATACGCCAATACCATAAGCCGAAATAATAAATTTTGAAATTTTCACTCAAAATAAAGAACTTCATATACTAAATTTAATCCCCCTTTTCACTCCTTAAGGGTTCAAATTCCAACAACATCGATATTCGTTGCGTTAGTTTATAACCATAAGCTTAAATAATAAATTTAGTGTACTTCCATACACAAATTCATCCCCCTTTTTACCCTTTCGGGATCGGAATTATCAAAAACATTGAAGCACATATAAATTAATTTTCAATCGTCAGCCTAAACACAAAATTTGAAGATCCTAACTTCAAAACTGACGGACTTGCATACAAACTTTCATCCCGTATTCTACCCAATTAGGGGTGGAATTTCCAAAAATCCTTCCTTACTGAATACCTACACCGTATAATATTAAATTTAGTGAAGTTTACTTTGAAATTGAAGGACTTGCATACACAACTTCATCCCCCTTTTCCTCCCTTCGGTGGTGGAATAATCACAAACGCTGAGATAACTATACATTAATTTTCAATCGTCAGCCTAAACACAAAATTTGGAGATCCTAACTTCAAAACTGACGGACTTGCATACAAACTTTCATCCCTTATTTTACCCTGTTAGGGGTGGAGTTTCCAAAAATCCTTCCTTACTGGATGCCTACACCGTATAATAATACATTTAGTGAAGTTTACTTTGAAATTGAAGAACTTGCATACACAACTTCATCCCCCTTTTCCTCCGGTGGTGGAATTATTACAAACGCTGAGATAACTATATATTAATTTTCAATCGTCAGCCTAAACACAGAATTTGAAGATCCTAACTTCAAAACTGACGGACTTTCATACAAACTTTCATCCCTTAGTTTACTCTGTTGGGGGTAGAATTTCCAAAAATCCGTCCTTAGTGGATGCCTACACCGTATAATAATACATTTAGTGAAGTTTACTTTGAAATTGAAGGACTTGCATACACAACTTCATCCCCCTTTTCCTCCCTTCGATGGTGGAATTATCACAAACGCTGAGATAACTATACATTAATTTTCAATCGTCAGCCTAAACACAAAATTTGAAGATTCTAACTTCAAAACTGACGGACTTGCATACAAACTTTCATCCCTTATTTTACCCCCTTAGGGGTGGAATTTCCAAAAATCCTTCCTTACTGAATACCTACACCGTATAATATTAAATTTAGTGAAGTTCACTTTGAAATTGAAGGACTTGCATACACAACTTCATCCCCCTTTTCCTCCCTTCGGTGGTGGAATAATCACAAACGCTGAGATAACTATACATTAATTTTCAATCGTCAGCCTAAACACAAAATTTGAAGATCCTAACTTCAAAACTGACGGACTTGCATACAAACTTTCATCTCTTTTTTTACCCTGTTAGGAGTGGAGTTTCCAAAAATCCTTCCTTTGTGGATGCCTACACCGTATAATAATACATTTAGTGAAGTTTACTTTGAAATTGAAGGACTTGCATACCCAACTTCATCCCCCTTTTCCTCCCTTCGGTGGTGGAATTATCACAAACGCTGAGATAACTACACATTAATTTTCAATCGTCAGCCTAAACACAAAATTTGAAGATCCTAACTTCAAAACTGACGGACTTGCATACAAACTGTCATCCCCTATTTTACCCTCTTAGGGTTGGAATTTCCAAAAATCCTTCCTTAGTGGATGCCTCCACTGTATAAGGTATCTTTGTGCAAATTTTCAAATCTCTAGGTCCAGCGGTTTGGGCTGTGGGCTGATATATCAACAATCAGTTTATCATTTTATATATTAAGATAAATCAAGTTTACTGGTAGCCAAAGAATACTATAATTACCTACTACTTACGTAAAGATGCGACCATGACATCGACTATGGATGCGACACTAAACAACCATCCGCCGTTTTAACCTCTAATCTGTTTTTTCTATTTTATTTTATAAATTTATCATAGCATACTATAAGTTATTTTAGTAATACATTTGCTCTTTTTATTTTTATACGATAAACTAAAACTTTATAAAACAAGAGAGATCCGTCATCACTTCGTTATTATAATAAGATTATTGTTTTAAAAACTTCCTAATTAATTTGGTTATTTACAATTTTATTTACAACACCAAATAGTATACTGTTCAAATTACAATCTATATGTAGAAAAAATCCTCAAGTCTGCAGCTGCTTCCGATTGACGGCAAGGTTCCCATCAGGCTGGCAGCGTTATTTATCAATACATTTATAAAATAAGGTTACTTTATTCATCTACACTGAACAATACATTATTTAATTAATAATGAATGCTGATGTACCCAAGTAAAGCCCCATCCATTTATAAGCTAATCCACGGCGAACCAAAGTATGCATCTAAAATAGTGCGTCCAACTATCCTATAAATCAAGTGACAAACTAAATTACCCTATAAAATGAGAATAGCCTTCAAAGTCAGTTCATTGAACTTTTGAGGTTATAGCTTTTAATTTTTTAATGTTCATTTTATAGAACCGTTATAAAACAATAAATTAATGTTTTTTTTTTCACTTTTTAAAATTAGATTTGACATTGAGATTAATAAAAAAGGATAGTAAGGTTATTGTATTAATTATTTCGCTTTTTATGGATTTAATATTGTTTTGAATTTCGAAAGGTGTACTGAGATAGGTACTGAAGATCGACTTCTAAAACTGTGGTTAGTTCCAGCAGCTTTGATCTTCATAAGTATCATTAGGGCCTAAACTGAATAAATGGCTTTCACATTTAACTTTGAAGTGTAAGCTATTGTTTCTATAAATAATAGTAGAATTGACTCTATATCAAAAATTATTCCCATTTTGCATTATTATCAAATTTTCCATTAATATGTTGTAAAACTAATTGGGAAGACCCCACAAATTGAAACAACCACAAAAATGTTGGATGCTTCACAATTCCTATCCATTAATATTTACATGAAATATTTAACAATTTACGATTCGGGAAATTAAATCTGAATAATTTTCGATATTTACGATTCGATAAAATTGGAGCTGTATGAAAAGAGCGTCAAATGCAACCATAAATTAATCGGTGTTTGGGAATGCTCTTTGATTTATTATTTAACGTTTATAAAAATTACTTAAGTAAGAACTACCAGAACGAATAAAATGCCCCCAAAACTTGCCTCTCTATCCAATTTCATGTTATCCGTATCTTGCTTAGACTATTGGTTATGCTTTAGGACTGATGGCCTCTAAAAGCACTCGAGGCAGAACCTCGTGTCAATTATTGCTAGGGTCCATTCACCAGCTTTATATCTTTCACTATGTCCTTATCCAATGTGTTTTCGTGTTGTTCAAGAAGAAGAATAAGAATAATTTATTTGCTAGAGACATGGTGAACATAAAGGTGTTATAAAATATAAGTAAGCACAATATATGTTTCGTCGTTGTAACGACAGGCAAAATATACATTTTATATCAGAAATACATTTAAATTATTAATTACAACCATATTTTTGGATAACTTAAAATCATTACTAACAACCTAATTTAAATTATAAAAAAATTCAAGTTAGAACTTTGGTCCTCTTTCCACTTAGGTGGCAAATAACTAAACTTCCTGCCTGATGGGTAGCCTATTTTAAGACGCTTGCAACACCGGAGGTTCTTCCAAGATATTTTGCTCGAATGCCAGCAAAAAAAATCCTTAAATTTATTCATAAATTATTAATCTGTTCATGATTTTAAGAAAAACGTTTAGTTGGCATTTTTTTTTTACATGGACTAGGTTGAAGTAGTTACCCTCAAGTGGATCTTATACCCTTACGCGGACAAAGATTCGCAGGTATTTGAAATTAGCTGAAAATCAAGTACACGCCGAGGGTGCAACTGCTGGAATCAAGCCGCAACGTCAACGTCAAGGCGTTCATGGTAGTAGTACCAACATGTTTTTTGCACCTCGTGGTAGAGGAATTTTGGCCGCTGGACGTGGTGTTCCGTTGCTTTCGCGGACGAGTGCCACACGATCGCACTACGACATAGTGATTGTGCAGTCAATCCGCCATACTATTCATACAAAAGCTCTGTACTGATGATGTCGTTGTTAAACATTTTTCGTTAGATTTTTTAAACAAATTAGTATCTTGTGCACTATATCTAGCCGTCTAGGCAAAAATAAAAAAAAGTGTGAAACAAATTCAGTAAAAGCCGCCGAAAAACAGCGTTTAGCACAAATTTTACCTGAACTTTGGCCATATCTAATGTACCTATAAATTGAAAAAATAAAGAAAACATCTAGATACCAAACAGGCTTGCAAAGGTATTGGAGATTCTAAATAACTAACATTTTTTTCACAAACTTGTAAGATTTTTTCACAAGAAGTATACTCCTGGAACAAGTTTTATGATATGCGAAATCATGAATGACGACATTGACGACCTAGCGAAGCGGTCGCGAGTGATCAGCGGAATTTACCGACTGATAACCGACGGCTCTGATGCTGTTTCTCTTTTTTCGCAGTCAAACTACGTTGGATGAAAGTACAAGATTTTAGGCTATGCTTGCGTTGAAGTTGCGTTGGCCATTAAGTGTTTATACTAACAAAAATGTTTTACCATTACATTTATGTTAGTTTGTAAGGTATATATCTATGGGCCACTAGTAGCCTGAAATAAACGCATTATTATTATGTACATGGAAGCTCTACTGTGACAATTTTCAATCGTTTTTCATTGAGAACAAATGTAGAATATTGCCCAATCAAATATCTAAAGACAAGATCGATCGAGCCTACGCAGTTCTTAATAACAGACTCCACCAAGCCCACACAAACAAAATTAACATGTCAACATTATATTAATAGACAATATAATTAAAGGCTCATTTATAAAGACGTTAGACACGATTGCGAGGGGAGGGCCATAAATTATGTGGTGGGCGTGATTTGTGGCCAGAAATGATGGGTTGGAAGGTGCTGCAGGTAAAATTAAGGCTACTGTTCGAATAGGTTAAGTTTTTTTGATATTACTCGTAAGAGAGTTTAATGGTTCTACTAGATTACAGTTTGTTTGAGACATGATTTGCAGTAGTATATAATAATTTGCAAAAGGTTTTTCTTTTACATATTCTGTGATATTGATAAGATATAGGTATACTGTGCTGGAATCTGGAATTGAATAAAGAAATTTTTTTTTTGTTAAATATCAAATTAATTCACCAAAAAAATATAAAATAAAACACTAATAACTATAACTTGAGAAAATAAAAAAATAAAATATTATTGTGGTATATCGGTCTCCTTTGTATATTATATCTTAGTTTTTACCTACTTATCTCATAAATTATTCATATTGTTTTATTTTTAGTTCCTCCATTGCCTTCTTTATGTGAAATTCTTAATTTTACTAAATAATAATTTGTTTTAAGATTTTCTTGAACAATCTGTAAACTGTAAATCCCTCATAATTTTTAATACTAACAAATATTCAATAACATAATAATATTGCCCAGAATAAGGCAAGCCAAACGCTTTATGTCCCAAATTAAAAAGGCAGTAACTATAAATTCTCGACGGCTCATAAAGTTTACTGTTATTAAAACATGTCCTACCTTTTTATTTTGGTGACATTGATTGCTTCGTCATTTTGTTATATAATTTATTGTTTTTATGGATCCCATAAAAGACGTAGGTACCAAGTATATTTTTCTATAAGAGATTTACCATAGGGCGTATAAAGAAGTACCTATATGTTGACTATATAAAAGATATTTATGGCTACAAACAACAGCAATTTTTTTGTTGTTGCTTCCACTTTTTATAATAATTTTCTGTTTTCCAATGTGTATAATTACGGTATTTTATAAAATTCAACACGAGTCCCTATTTTCTCGAAGTCGCCTTACTAATCTTTCCATTTCACAAAATTCATCACACACTCGTAACCATAGATGACATTTCCATAGATAATATGAAATTTGTAGTAAACTAATTTCAAACGAATACTTTTCCCATTCAATTTATATTTGACTCGTGTCCAATGATATATCCAATGCTTCGCCTCGAGGAGTCACGCCTTCATCATAATTCAATAAAATAAATTGTCTATGCACGCCAACTCTATCGATTAACTTAATTAAAACGTTTCGTAAGGTGTGTTCTTTAGATTTATTTTTAAATGAATCTATCGAGCTGTCAGTTTTTTCTGATAAAAATTGGCAAAGTGGTCATAGTATTTACGGCTTAAAGATAAAAAAATAGAAATGGATTTGCAGGTTTAGTCTCTGATGCGTTTACCACGTTATGCGAACAAACCGGTGAGTGCTACCCAATTCTCGTGCTTTCGACATCGATGTCGAGTAGACATTAGGCGAAAATAGGGCGGTCTTTTGTCAAAATGTTTTTATTTTTTTAAGAGACATGAAGCTACGGGCCTAAAATTTAGCCTTAGTACCCCTACGCGGACAAGTCGGCCAGTAAGCTCTCAACCGGTTTATTGTCAAAATGTATAATTTTTTAAGATATCCGCCATGTTTCAAATCAAATCAAAATCAAAAAGTCATTTATTCAGTTTAGGCCCTAGTAGGGCACTTATGAATTTACCATCGGTTCGGAATACACTTAAGGGTAGTATGTAGGCTAGATCGCGCGCGAAAACCAGCATTCATTTGTTACTTTGCAGTTGTGTTACAGGCACGCACACATGCATCAGATGCAAACTTACGTTGCGTCAAGTTAGGTACGTACCGCATAACGTGTTACCAGCCGATAAAATTCCAATATTATTAAGTAACATTATATTTAATTTTCTATAATAAATACCTTTTCTAGTGGCTTATTTAAATAAGCGCAACCAAAGTTTACATAATTATTATGCAGAATGGATTCCTTATATTAGTAGTGCTATGCCTTATATTAGTACTTTGGGGGTACTTACGTTAACGTTTTTTGAAGAAGTAGGTACTAATCCATAGTAACTCTGTTCGTTTAATAAGTAATAATAATAAATAGTAATAAGTTTAGTAATAAATAATAATTAAATAAAATGAACATCCTGGGACATTCCTCACACACGGTCATCTGATCCCAAACTAAGCTGAGCTTGTACTATGGAAACCTTTCTGTTTGTAAATACATAATTACACCCAGACTCAGGATATACAGACATGTTCATGTAAGTTGCATGTACGAGGCTTTGAAATTACTAATCCGATTCTGAACATTCTTTCACTAATAAGATAAGATAAATATGCTTTATTTGTACACCATATAGTAGAAGACGAAACAATACAAAAAAGAAGAAGTGATACAGTCTTATCGCTTAAGCGATTTCTTTTAGACAACCTTTGGGTAACAGGATATATGAGAATATGGAAGGTTTAACACATAAGAATACACTTTCATAACGTTAAAATAACAGCTCTAGAAAAATAGAAAGAAAGGCAGGAAATGAGGAAGTTTATAGCGTGTGATAGGCGTAAAATAATAAGAGATTCAAAAGAGTCTAACGTCGAGGCTCGTCTTATAGTCTGAGGGAGAGAGTTTCAGAGACGTACAGCTTGGATAGTAAAAGATTGGGAATAAGAGTGAGAAGTGTGACTGGGAGTTTGGAAGTTAAGTTCCATGGGACTATGAAGAAGATGATGTTGAGGTGTAGTACTCGAAGCGTTCCTTGAGATAGCGAGGGGCTTTAGGATTAAATAAAACAGTGTATAAGAGTGGCAATTTGTGTGTATTCCGCCGAAGGCGGATAGGAAGCCACCTGAATTGTAATAGGACGCTACATTATCCTCAAATGCTATAGGCTAATTTTCAATATATTTGCAATATAAATATAATTTAGTACAGTGCCTAATTAAGCCAGTGCGAGGCCCTTAGCAAATGTTATCAAGGACCTTCGACTCAGGTTATCTACTTTAATGGTTTATGTGCGGATCTAGCTTTCAGATTAAAAGAGATGGTTGCACAGAGACGTTTCACGACTTTATTACTCTTTTAAAAGATTTTGAAGCCATTCTATATTATGTTTATAATATTTGTCACGCATCGTAATTTAAGTATGTCAAGAAATCCTTTTCAATGATTATTATACTATTGGCCATGCAGCGGTTCTATCCCTTACTTTGTATAATTATTAGTATACGCGAACGCAGGCCATTTAACGTGGGCCATATCCATTTATCCTGCAATGGCCAATTCAGTACTGGATACTTCATAATTAGCTAACGAACATTTGTTAAATTCGGTCGACTGATAGGGAGTTCTGGGAGCACCCCCGCAACCCACTATGACTCGTTCGATGATTTTTTTGTATTTCATATGCAATTATTCCGCAGGGTTTCAAAATACCAGCTTTCCGCAGGGTAAAACAACGTTAAACCGTCGCTTCGGAAATGCTCTGTATGAGGAGAAGAAGCGACGCAACAAACTCCTCAGGGGCCCAATGTGTTTATTGTCGTAATAATAGGTCTTTACCTATGAAATTGCCATTCTGCAGTACTGGCCATTTCAAATCAAAATATTTTTTGTTTGGCTAAGAATTCTAATTTCAAATTAATTTTATTTTAAAAACATGGAATTCTTTTTCCAAAAGTAGTCATTTGTTTATTGATTAGTGTTACATTTTCATCGCATTTCAATCTTTTTCGTCATCATGGATACGTTAAAAATTCGAGTAATTATGGAATATGAGTACCGTCGTGGCAGCAACGCGGCACAAGCGGCACGCAACATCAACGACGTTTACGGAGCTAACACTACAAACCAACGCACCACCTGTTATTGGTTTGCTCGCTTCCGTTCTGGGAATTTCGACCTGAAAAATGAACCTCGCGGTCGTCCGAAGACTTTGGTCGACAATGACGAATTAAAGGCGATTGTGGAAGCTGATGATACACAATCGACGGCTGAATTAGCAGCAGCTTTCGACGTTAGCGTCAAAACAATATTGGTCCATTTGGGTCAAATTGGCAAGGTAAAAAAGATTGACAAATGGGTGCCCCACGAACTCAATGATCGCCAGCGCGAAGTACGCGTCGAAACGTGCCTTGCACTACTCAACAGACACACAAATTAAGGAATTTTGAACCGCATTGTTACCTGCGATGAAAAATGGATTCTGTTTGATAACCGCAAGTGCTCAGCAAGTTGGTTGGATCCTGGTTCAGCACCTAAACAATGCCCTAAACGAAAACTTACCCCTAGAAAAGTAATGGTCACTGTTTGGTGGTCTAGCGCCGGTGTGATTCATCACGGCTTCTTACCAAACGGGGTGAGCATTACTGCAGATGTGTACTGTGAAGATCTGAACACAATGATGGAGAAGCTGGCACATCTTCAACCAGTATTGGTCAATCGCTCGTATCCGCTGTTCCTGCACGATAACGCGCGACCTCATACTGCACAGCAGACCGTCTCCAAGTTACAAGAACTGGGGTTGGAAGTTCTTCATCATCCGCCCTACTCACGCCTACTTGCGCCTACAGACTACTACTTTTTCCAGAATTTGGATAACTTCTTGTCGGGAAAAAAATTCAATACCCGAGAGGCAGTACAAAATGCCTTTGAAGAATTTGTTGCCGTCCAGCTGATTTCTTTAAGAATGGCATCAATAAACTGCCACTGCGTTGGCAAAGATGCATTGATTGCATGGGTGATTACTTCGATAAATACAAATAAAAAATACATGAAAAAAATCGTTTAAATTTTTTCATACAAAAGGGCAATTTCATAGGTAAAGACCTAATATTACAATTAAATAATCACTTCACTACACTTGACACATGTATAGTCTTAAATAATTATAGGCATCAGAACCGGGTCTAACAATTATTGCACTGAGGTGTGTACAGCTCGAGCGCTTGTGATAAACTAACTGATAAACAATGAGGCTGAACACTAATTAAACCAGGACAAAATGCTCATCCATGATCAGATTAAAATCACGGAACTTCATACACCCAGCAGGATAGGAAACCAAAAATAATACTATATATATAATTAATAATATTTTTTATGGATAATGCTCACAATAACTTTTAGGCGTAGTAGAGTGTGACGACGAGAATTAAAAATTATAAGAATTTAAATTGTAAAGACTTGCAAAGAGGCTTATTAAGTTATGCTTAATAAAACCTAAAACAAATAAACAATAATAGCTTTATTGTTAAAGAATATAATATAAGAACAGTGAATTATTTATAAATGGCCGTATCCATCGATATAATTATATTCTACTAGCATTCTACGGTTCGAATTAACTGAACTGCGTTCCGTTCACCTTACTTTAGTGTGCCTTCAACATTCATGCAGTGTGGGCGCGTACGGAGCGGCATTAATAATACAAGAAATCAAAGTCAAGTAAGTAATCTTATTTGTTTTTCAAGTGAATAAATAGGTAATAATATCACAATAGAAAAAATATTTCTTCATTTAAATGCCACGACTGCGGTGTAAATTCTATAGGAACGACACGTTGAATGAAACGCGTAGGCGCTATGAAATTCATTGGCGCTTAAGAGGACTCAATTCGTCATACTTTTCATACAAAACCTCTGTACTTATTATGGCGTTGTTAAACATTTTTCGTTAGATGTTTTGAACAAATTAGTATCTTGTACACTATATCTAGCCGTGTATCTAGGCGTAATTTAAAAAAAGTGTGAAACAAATTTCGTCAAAGCCTCCGAAAAACAGCGTTTTTGCCTGAACTTTGGCCATGTCTAATGTACCTATTAATTGTAAAAGTAAAGAAAACAGTTAGATACCAGGCTTGCAAATGTATTGGAGATTCTAAATAACTAACTTTTTTTTCACAAACTTGTAAGATTTTTTCACAAGAAGTATACTCCTGTAACAAGTTTTATGAATGCGAAATCATGAATGACGACCTAGCGAAGCGGCCGCGAGTGATCAGCGGAATTTACCGACTGATAACCGACGGCTCTGATACTGTCTCCCTTTTTTCGCAGTCAAACATTACGTTGGATGAAACAAAAAGCTTTTAGACTATGCTTGCGTTGAAGTTGCGCTGGACACAGAGGGCCACCTTTAGATGTTTTGGTCGCGCGAAAACTATAATCTATAAGCGGCTGGGGCGCTACATTTTTGTATAGTTTGGTTAGACACAGCTTGTACACACGGCAACAAATCAAGCTATACATTTCCAGTATAAGCTGATCTCGCATTGTATAGGTTTTCCGTACAATGAGAGGTCAGCTTATATTGGAAATGTATAGCTTGATCTGTAGCCGTGTGTACTGTAACAGTCAGAGTACTGTGCACTCGCTTCGCGCAGGCCCCCGCCTCGCCCCCGCTGTCATCAAGCTCGACGGATTTTTTGTTCGGAACGTGAAATCTAATAAAATACATATATTATATCGATGGCCGTATCCTAACCTTCTGTTCAGCATCGACGATTCATTAAAAAGCCGCATGATTAAAAATAGAATCTTATTTATATTTTATTAATAAGACTAGTCTATCTATAGGCAAGTAACAAAAAAAAACAATTAATGGCTGAGAGGAAGAACAAGGAAAATATTTTGGCATACGGGACTTTTTCAAAAAGATACCGATTAATGTCCATGGTGTATTTCATAACTCTAATAATTTAAAAAATTAAAATGCACTTATTATGTTCTTTTTGACAAGCGCATGTATACAGATATATGGATGACGTAATTTCCGGTGTCAATAAAAAGCGACGTGGTGTCACCTTGGGACACTGGGGGGAACTGAATATTTTCGCGATTGCGTCTTGTATATAAAGCTTCATATGACATTTCATAGAAAAATGTATGGACAAATGGCGTCGCAAAATTGATGCTTATTAATAAATAAATTACGTTATTCTCGTACAAAAAAATGAAAATGTGGCCCCACGGATCTGTTGTACATATATTTGTGATTTGATGTTATATATAATTTTTACAAAATGGATTCTAAATTTGATGGTATCACTAAAGAGGCAAACCTCGATTTTTGTGATTTTGGTAATATTTGTAATGTTTTTGCTAGTTATTGGAGCAAATTAAAAAAAAAGAACCAACACGGATCTATTAATTGGTGTCTTGATTTTATGTTTATGTTCATATAATACTATTTCTTTCATGTTTTCATTCATAAACCACTAAAATAGCGAACCCTGTTTATGACGTTTAGCTTACATACCGCCCTTAAACTGAGTAGACTCCGGCAAGAAACTCAGTTTTAATGGTACATGTCTATGCGACATTTATCTCGAAGACGCGAGAATCGGGATTTGCAACATTTGGCCTCATTATCACTTACCATGTTATGATTGTCCTCAAACACAATAACAAAAATTTTCATCATATTATTACCGTAGCAATTGTCACTTCATTAAATCCAATCATTCCATTAGATTCCATTGTTTCCATTCCATTTCAGTACACGACAAAAGGAGTTGTGAGTGCAAAAATTGCAGTCATTCCTTCACATTTTTCATCGCACTTGTAACTGAGATGAAATTTCTTATTACAAGTATTAGATTCCTACTGCTCCTTTTATAAGAGCTTAGGGACGTGACAGAAAAGGTTCAATAAGTTGCAGCTTCAGACGATGAAGGTATTATTTATTTTGTTAGCTTAGTAATGATGGATGAGATGAATTTTTCGCTTGCTCTGTGGTTAAACCGTTGGTTATCGCGAGGGATGCGCGTCCTATTATAACAATTAATGTCGTTGTTATATTTTTAACCGCGAAACAAGCGTTTTTGAAACTTGTATGATTAAAACTATCACGGTCAGGAGATCATGACAAAAAGAGTCGATGGTCCTTCGGAATATTCTTTGTAAACTAAATAGTATACGTTTAATAATTTTAGGTGACTTTAGCTATTATTTATTAGCTTATATTTTAGTCAGTGATGCCGAAAGCCATAACGAATATTGGTGCCGATTCTGTTGTAAATCGCACTAAACTAATTTTAGTCACATCTCATCTCTTTCTTACGAACATTATTGAAAAAGGATAGAACATTTTTTAAGTTGTCAAATTAATCGTTGCCGTCTTATTTTGCGTGTATTTAGGCGTAACCGCGATAGATGGCGACTAAATTTATATTGAAAACAAGCATTGGACTAATTTGACAGGACTAAATTTCTTGCATCCTTTTCTTATGTTCTTTGTTAGAAAGAGACATAGTGACATTAAAATTAGTTTAGTTGTGAACAACAGAATCAGGGCCATTGTTTAGTAGGGGAGAGTCGGGTAGCCCCGGCCGGCGGGTAGCCTCGGCCACCTTCGGTTCTAGGCAATCACGGGCACATAGATAAATAGTGCACACCTTAAAATGTTCGCATCGCCGCGTAATTGAATATTCGCCGCAGTAGTGATGCAATCACCGAGCGGACAACAAGTGACAGTTGATTGTTTTCTTCATCAAGATTTTTTCGCTCGCCGTTTACTTTTCAGATGCAGTTTATGGACATTGAATGTAAGTACTTCATCATCATTTATGAACTATTCTGTGCAGTTATTTGTTATAGTTAAAAGGGTAGAATATTTCATGTCGCTAGGATTGTTGGTTTTTTTTATTTATATAGAACTTTAGATCGAGACGGTCGGGTACGACCGGACACAATTTTGTCGGGTACCCTCGGACACTTTTTGAGTGCAGAGAAAATCTTTATTCTAATAATTCTATTGCGTTTTTATTATTACATAGGTTCTATATGCTTAGTAGAGTAATAAAGTATATTTATTTGTTTGCAGATCATCTGAAAACTGTCAAAATTTAAGGACAGAGTGACTCAACGAGGGAATTGGAATAGAGATATAATGAAAAAGGCTATACAGAGTGTTATAGAAAAGAAGTTATCGCTTAGAGAAGCAGTTGACAGGTATGAAGTGCCTAGAAGTACTCTTCAGGATCGGATAAAAGCTCTTAATAGTGGACAAGAGGTTAAGTTCACGTTCACGAAATACTCAAAAAAGCGAGATTCTCACATCTTCTCCATTTAAAAATGCTTTGGTGGAGAAAAACAAGATTGCAACTAAAAAAGCTAAAGCAATAGAGAATAATAATTGGACTGTTTTACAAAAAACTTAAACCGACTTCAAAGTACACTAAGATGTAATCAAATCCTGATCTGATGACAATGGGACCAAACGGGAAGTGTACCCTTTCAAATAAAAAAAGAATTTTCCAAATCCTGATCAGATGACAATGGAACCAAACGGGAAGTGTACCCTTTCAAATAAAAAAAGAATTTTCCAAATCGGTTAATAAATGACGGAGTTATAAGGTAATGAACATAAAAAAAAACGAATGGAGAGCCTCCTCCTTTTTTGAAGTCGGTTAAAAAGAAAGGTGCAACTGCCACAAAGAAGAAAATAAAAACAAAACATAACATTTAAGATTTGTCAAGAGATCAGGGAACAGAATGCATCATTTCCGGTGAAACATTCGAAGAAGACTGGATACAATGTCATAAGTGTAAAGACTGGGCGCATGAAGCATGCGTAGATATTGATCCTTCACAGATTTACTATTATTGTGATGTCTGCAAAGCTAAACCATCGCTAATATGTATGTCCGGGGCTACCCGCCAAAAAAAAATGCAAATTAAAGACTGTTTGCTAAACTTGATTTAAGCTAATTTAAAGTAATTATGTAATTATTACTTATCTTAAATTACTTTATATATGTTTTATTTAATGTTTATATAATAAATAAACATACTGTCTTGTCCATTTTTAAAAAAATATGAGTTTTGTTTATGTGTCCGTGGCTACCCGCCTCTCCCCTATAGTTTCAAACAACAAACGTGAGCCACCGGTGTAGTAAGGGTACTTTCTAGTACCCCACTAGCTGGCTACTACCTTTTAGATATATTGCTAAGGCTACCAGTATTTTCCAGAGGCTGCATATAAATACATCACGAATATAACCCCATGACAATACAAAACATAAAATCCTTAATTATTTAGAATACAAGACTTACATTAAATTATCGTAGCAAAATAAACCAAATCAATGTGGCCAGTAAAACAATTAATTAATATTACACCGTATTTTGTAGATAATTTTGACATTCCGCTTTCGAACAGCAAAATTTATTTTGAAACTTCAAAATATCTGATACAAGATTTCATTGGAATTTGGATGCTTCCCCATTTTATATCACCTCACACTCTATTCTAAAACCTGTTTTATTTCTTAGAAATAGAGTTGAAAATCGTATAGTCCTGCAATACAAGGCTGCGGTGGCCAAGTAAACTCAATATATTAGATAGAAACTCGTTTGTATCCGTGGCTTTATTCTTTGGTTTTCACGTAAGTGTGTATGGATCTTGAAAACTGCTATTTTCGGTTTATTTTGCGTTTTAAGCAGTTTAAAAGAGTTTTAAGCGATTAATTTTTATCAACTATGTAAATGACTGCTTTTATTTCAGTGCTTAAATTTTAATGGGAAAACAACATTCAGAAAATATTAATTAAAACCTACTACAGGTTAGTGTGAAGCGCTCGTGGTGTAGCATGATTAGCCGTTCTTAATCGATCGGTAAAGGTAACTTACCACCGTCGTGGTCGGTACCTGGATGGGTGACCGCCTAGTGGTATTTCAAATCGAGCGTTTCCGTGCTTCGGAAGGCACGTAAAGCCGTTAGTCCCGGTTATCACTTAATAGTGATAGTCGTTAAGCTAGATGGATGCCTCCTAGGCGGCTTGAAAAATTCCAACAGTAGGTTCACCACTAGCCTACCTCCACCGATCCGCAGTGGGCACGCGTGGTGGAGTATTGCCCATTCCCTTTCACTATCATTTGTGAAAGGAGGCCTGGCTCAGCAGTGGGACATTATAGGCTGATGATGATGATGAAAGATTAGTCCATAATATTGCTAGATAAAGGATACACCATAGCATGGTATTGGTGGGCGACTTAGTACCCTGAAGCAGACAATCTGTCACCAAACATCTATTACTGTGTTCAGAAGAGCCGAAGCTAGCATGGAGATCTTTTTCAGGATTTGCTTGCTTCCTTCGACCACACCATCACTTACCAGTTGGTGAGATTTTGGTCAAACACGGCTATACACAATACAAAAAAGTAATCTTTATTAATGCATAAATGAAAGCATTTGATGTTTAAATCACTCAAATCAAATCAAATCAAGAAACATTTATAACCAAAGGCATGACATATGTTACTTCTTTTCAGTAAAAGGGTAAAAGTATTATTTTATTCGTTCAGCAGGGCTATTTTAAAAAGTCGGATTCGATATCGGAAACGGATTAAAAATTTACGAGGCGAATTTCAGCAATTGCTATTTTAATATCCGAAAAGTTTTCGATGAATCGAATTGATATTTCCGTAAAGAAACATAAAAAATATTCGAATTCGGAAATTAAAATAGTAATTGCTGAAAATCGCCTCGGTAGTTTTTGAATCCGTTTCCGATATCGAATCCGAGCATTTTAAAATAGCCTGCAGGACACAAACAGCCTCAAAAAAACAAAAAACATGAAATTAATGAAAAACACAATAAAGCGGAAGAGTTTTTTGTTTGTTTAAACGGGCTAATCTCCAGAACTACCAGTCTCATTCGAAAAATTCTTTCACTAATAGAAAGCTACATTATCCCCGAGTATTATACGCTACTTATTATAGGCTCTCGGAAACGCGGGTGATACCGGAGGAAACAGCTGTATAATATAAACAATAAATTGAGCATATACAATGTAATGGCAGATGTTAATCACGCCTCCTAAAAAAATATAATGTATACAAAAGAAAGTTTTAGTCAATAAACCACTCATTATTACATTGTAAATAATAAATAGCCAAGTTTTAACAAGTCCCAACGCTTCCGTTCGTGGCCATAACAAACTGTGCAGTACACAGTTAAACTTTATTTAATTGGCCCCGTTGCCCAGTGAGGATTTCCTTTAACTTTACAAACTAACTGAATTAACTGTCATCTAAGTTAAACCTGTACTTTAACTGTTGGTATTGCATTACGAGCAGTGCATGGTTAAGTTAAAAAAATGTTTACTGAATAAACTTACGTACTTACTATAAATGAAAAGAAAATATCGAGAGTAGGTAGAACAAATAGACTACTTTCTAGGTTTTTTCTTTTATTTAGCTGTCCCTCTAAATTTTAGAGGGACAGGGGTTTGGTACGTTTGATTTTTGAGTTATTCCAGAAAGAAATAAGACGAGCCCAAAGATATGGCACACTTGCCCAAAAATGTAAACTTTCTCCGATTTTTAATGTAAATCAGCTAGGTATATGCGAAATGCTCGTGGTGTAGCATAATTAGTCGTTCTCAATCGATCGGCAAAGCTACCACCAGTTAGGCCAGTACCTGGATGGGTGACCGCCTAGTAGTATTTCAACTCGAGCGTTTTCCGTGTTTTGGAAGTTAAGCTGATTGGAGGCTCCCCAGTTGGCTTGAAAACTCCAACAGTAGGTTGACCGTTGCACTAGCCTATCTCCAGCGATCCGCAGTGAATTTTGCTTATTTGTGAAAGGAGGTGCATAGCAGTGGGAAATTGAAGGCTGATATGGAATCGAGATGTCAAATTCAAACACATATGAAGACTATGTCACCATAGTAAAAGATCATGACATTGTGGCCGAAGACCGTAAGCATAATAATGAAAACCTAGCTCTTAAGGAGGGCTCTTTGAACAAAGAGGATGATAAATTCACTCGTGCGTTGCCGACCCTGCAGAAATCTCTTCACACCCTTTTTGAAGAACCTCATGCTGTACTCCATTGGGAAAACCACGGCGGGGAGCTCATTCCACAGTCTGAGCGTCCGCGGAAGGAAGCTCCGTTGAGCCCGCACAGTTCGAAACAATTCTGGTTTCAATGTGTGAGGATGTAGGTACTCCCTGTCGATGGCGAGGTCTCCACAGAAAATGCAAGCTTCTTTACATGTGTCTTCACAGAATAGTCAGTATGTTGCCGCACGTGAGTTTAAACCTTAGTGAACGTACTGGTTTTTACGAAAAGCTTTCAGGAACAACCTACATAATTGTGGAATCTAAGGGCGAAATACAACCATTAAGGCCACAGCACTACCCAACAGTGAAAAATGATACTGAAGCGGTAGCAGTTACCGTAAACCGTAACCCCATGGACGCTAGCAACAAACGAGGCATCACTCACGACTTACCGACCCTTCCCCCATCCCGATGATCTCTGGCTTACTCACGCGTCGTTATTTGGCTGCGGTATTCTGTAAGGTGGAGGTTCTTTACCAGTCGACTGCTCGCTGAGCGTAATAACACTGTGCTCTTCCTCTCTTCAAAATATCACCGTAATTATAGTAATTATTTCTTTCCCCTATGTCGTAAATCGTAATGTAACAAAACCCTAAATATCTTCCACAAAAGTGACTTTACTCAACAAATATCAAACTCTATTTACAGCAGAGCTCTCCACTTTACAAACCCATAAAACCAAACGGTAAACTTTGAGAATCACTTTGTATGTGACGTCACTATCTGGCGCAGGAAATTTGAACCATACTTTTGTCGAACCATCAAATACTGTACAATGTTGGATCACGTACATTCAGCGTTGGTACACAGCACAGTGGGGTGTTCGCTTACGTAGCATCGCAGGCGGCGTGGGTACTGTTGGGAGGATATCGATAAAAATATCGATGATTTTGTTATTACCTTACTGTGATACAAAATTCTTAGATTGTATACCTTTCTCATCTATACATATTTCAAGCAGCTTCTTCAAAGTGTCGAAGCATAGCTTCCTTATACGCTACGCTTTTCCATAAAATTATATAATTTTAGCTTTCCATCCCAGGGCCACCCGCGAAGACATTGTATATAAAAAAACATGTGTGCCTAATTTAAATTTTCAAGACCTTACGTTTGGATTTGTGCGGACTTATTATGTCAATCAGTCAGTTTCTCTGTTTATTATTTCTATTTTATATTTTGTACAATGACGGTCAATATTATGATGATGCAAGTTTGAAACATCAATATTGAAAAACAAATCAGCGACCTATAATTACCACTCCTCATTAGCGTTGTTGATCATTCAGATTGAGCTCAATATCAGCTTTCAATTGCCTGTAAACTTCGGTTTATGAGGGATTATAATTGATACTAGTTGGTTGCAGCTTCATTAAAAATAAGATACCATCATCAGGTATAAATCACAAATAAATTTCGTATTTCAAATTAAATTCGGATAAAATATTACATCAAAAATAATAAGTGATTTTCGCACGATATTTTTTTTATACTATTTAGATCTTAAATTTAATAAATAAACGTGCTAATACAACCCATCTGAATCTGCATCATCATATTTTTTTTACCCAAAAAAAAACTGACTACATTTTGTGCTCTCTACCAATTAATTTACTATTTTAGTCCTACTTAGCTCTAACGTAACGTCTTTCATATGAGTATAAAAGACTGTTAAGCCCCTATTTGACTTCTCCAACTTCTTCAGATAATTATAAAAGTATTGCTTTAATTTAGGACCAACAAAAACAGTAACCCTAAGTTAGAACGACTATGCAGTAAACTCAGTGTAATTTCCCCTGAGCTGCTCTGATACGTAATAGCGATGTAAAATGTAATGAATGACAGTTGTAAAGGGTTATTGGTCGTCACCGCTATGAATTCATATAAACATATGAATTTGTGAAGTGTGACATAAATGTTTGGGTTGTAAAGAATCTAAAACAGGCTTGAGTTTTCCGAAGATTATATTAGTTTAATCTTATCTCTAACCACCAATCGGTATGCTCGGGTAGATCCACTTCAGTCTCTTTCCTTGAGAGACATATTAAACACTTGCACTTGAGAGCCAGTTCCTTCTGGGCTTTTTGTGCTTACCACCTTCGACCACATCATTACTTACTATGGTGAAATTGTGGTCCAACCGTCCAACAATACACAGGTACTCATTAAAAATACAAAGATCTTCACTAGCAGAGATAAAGGTACAACACACCAAGGTTTATTTTTCCAAGATTGAGTTCAAAAATCTCAATTTCATCATAGTATTATGATATGATCAACACAGCCGCTTTGCAAAGTTTTAAGACAAAATGATAAGTGATTTTCTCGAAGTAATTATAACGTAGAAGATCATTATTATCTATGAAATGAATCCTAGCTATTTCTATGGTAACATTAAATTAATTGACATAATAATATTATTAGCTTTTTATCGATATCGATTTTTATAATTTTATTATTTACATCACATCACTAAATACATTTACAGCGCGTCCCAGGGAATGCCACATATGTGTAGCATAAATTGTGCTCAAAACATTTCTAATTTTGCATAATCATAAATGCACGAAACATTAGCTATTTCCTTATATAGTTTTAAAAAATAGTTTCAAGTTATTGATAGCGAATTAATGTACAAAATACAGTGTGTATTATGTTGAAAATTTCATCGAGTCTGTCAGTCGCTGCTATCGATTACGGTTCCCAGTAGACTGGCAGAGTTTATCGCCTAGCCAAGGTAATGCGTTGGCGGAAAAAGATAAAAGATAATGAAGATTTCGTTACATACCTACATATAATTAAAGCTGCGTGAAAATTACGAATACCTAACTGTCAATTAAAGTCTGTCGCTGGATAAACCTCAGATAAGATATTCCTCCGATCTATAAAAAACCTTGGCTCGCGGTTAAAAATATAATAACAATGACATCAAGGAGTCGCTTCATCTTCTTGGAGCCCCAGTCTTAGACGAATCCATTCCTAGTTTCTTTGAGAAAAAGATTCAAAATTTTAATGACTCTTCAAATAGACTTTATGAAATTAATGCTCATTATGCATTTTTTATTGTTCGACTCTGCCTTTTCGTGCCGAAGTTTACCTATTTGCTCCGCAGTACGCACTTATTTAAATTCCATCACATATTAGATACTTTGGATAATATGATCAAAACGTCTCTTTCCAAAATTCTAAATTGCAGTTTTTATGAAAACAAAGTGTGGTCTCAGGCCACCCTACCCGTGTGTTATGGTGGCCTAGGAGTGCGGAAAATTTCAAGCATATCAGTACCGGCGTTTCTATCCTCGGTATACAGTGTGAGCAACCTCGTCAGTTCTGTTTTGGACCCTTCTATTGGATCTGTTGAGGTTTCTTACCTGTCCGATGCTAGAGACGCCTGGCAGGCAGCTTGTCCAGGCACAAATATTCCGACCTTGAGTCACTCTCAGAGAGCGTGGGACAAGCCTCTTTGTGAAAAAACCTGGCAAAATTTATTTACTAACTTTTCTATAGATACAGACCGCGCGCGCTTGTTAGCTGTCTCTCAGAGTGACTCAGGTCACTGGCTACAAGCTATTCCATCAACAAATACTGGTACAATGTTAGACCGTATAACATTAAGTCTGTGTATTTGTCTTCGTCTTGGTTGCAGGACCAATCAACCTCATCGCTGCCGCTGCGGAGATCTCGTCAACGAGCTCGGCCACCATGGGCTTTCGTGCTCTCTAAGTGCTGGTCGAATATCACGACACTCGGCGATTAATGACATTATCCGCAGGGCTGTTGTTGTCGCTAACGTGCCTTCCGTACTGGAACCAGTCGGTATTGCGCGGGGCGATGGCAAGAGACCGGATGGTATGTCTTTGATCCCTTGGAGTGTCGGCAAGTCGCTGGTGTGGGATGCCACATGTGTCGATACACTCGCGCCATCTCACTTACCGGCGACTTGTAAAGCTGCAGGGGCAGCTGCGGCCAGTGCGGAAAATTCAAAATTCAAAAAATATGCATCGATTGGACCCAACTATATTTTTGTACCTTTTGCGGTCGAGACCATGGGACCGTGGGGGTCCGAAGCTCGCCGTTTTGCTCGCACCTTGTCATCAAAATTGATCGAGACCTCCGGAGACCAGCGGGCGGGGAGCTTTTTCCGCCAACGCGTCAGCTTGGCTATCCAAAGAGGAAACGCTGCCAGCCTTCTGGGAACCCTGCCGTTAATCGGAAGCAGCGGCAGGCTTGAGGAAATTTTCTATATATAGATTGTATTTTGTACATATTTGTTGTAAACAATGACATCAATTTCATAGTTATAATAGGACGCGCGTCCCTCGCGAGAATCAACCACCTGGCGATTTAAAAGTTTACTTTATCTAATAATATATATAAAATGCTTTTGTGGGTACGTAAATACGCAGTTTTCTCAATCACCACCAACCCCAATCAACTTCCCGTTGGGGTGGTAAATACCCCTTGGTCTCCAGGTGGTAGTAAGGGAGTTTGGTCGCGGTGGGTGGAAGGGGTCGGTTGTGGGTGGCGAAAATGTTAAAACACATATTGCTGTCCTTTTCTAACGCATGAGGACTTCTGAAAAGATCTCAAAATTTCTGGAATGGAAAGTTCCAAAATGTGTAAAACGGTTATAATCGATCTGGAATGTACTAGAAAGTTCAACAAATATCTGGAATGAGCTAGAAAATTCTAGAGTGAATGCAAACTATTATAATCGATATAGCATGTTTTGAGAAAGTTCTACAAATTTCTGGCTTCATCTAGAAAGTTCCAAAATGTCCAAAACTAATAACAGTTTTATCGAATAGAGTTAGAATGTTCGAGAACGTTCTAGAAATTTCCCGAATGATCTGGAATGTTCCAAAATGACTGCAATTTATTATGATCGATTTAGAATGATCGAGAAAGTTCTAGAAATTTTCCGAAAGATCGGGAAAATTACAAAATGAGTGCAATTGATTATGATCGATTTAGAATGTTCGAGAAAGTTCTAAAATGAGTGCAATTTAAAATGTTAGAGAAAGTTCTATTTTTTTTGGATTGATCTGGAAAGTTCCAAAATGTGTACGAGTGTTATTATTGATCTAACTAAAAGAACCAAATCGAAATCGAAAATAGAAATCTATAATACCTGTTAAAAATGTATCCTTAAGTATCAATGATATTATAATAGAGATATGCTACCTTCATAATAAGCGGCGTTCAGTTATTGTTGAATTAGGTGAATGCGATAGATAATACGGAACGTATGGTACAGAAAGAGATAGCTATATGTAGCCGATAAGCAAAATTACGACAATTGTCTGAATTTGTCTGCAACAATTTGCGTGCGTTAATGCGATATCTACCTCTTTTTATTATAATATCATTGTTAAGTATATATTTTTTATACCACTAAATATGCGATGTATTTTATCCCGAGCAACGCCGGGATTCGCTGCTAGTTGATGTATATATGGTTTGAATATGTCGATACAAATATTCTTGCTCATGGTGCGTCCACGCTACGCCAACCGAGTACGAGCCGAGCACACGTGGAACACGGATTTGAGTAGCGTGGACGGTCTTACGAGCCTCGAACGAGCATTCGGCTCGCGCTCAACTACGCTCCGCCCGATTGTCAGTTTTTTCACGAACACAGGGATTCGCATCGCGCTCGTGTTGTAGGCTCGTTGTACGTCCACACTCTAAGCCCACACTTGATATCGCGAGAAACGAACGAATTCTGTTAGTTCGTGGCTCGGCTCGTGCTCGGTTCGCGTAGCGTGGACGCAAATTAATATATTTTCCTATATTTTGATTATTCCTTTTATTTGGATATCTTTTTTATGTACCTGGAAAATACATAGGTAATGAATTCAATTAGTCATCTAATCTAATCTAACTAATATTATAAAGAGGAAAAATTTGATTGTTTGTTTGTTTGTTTGCATTGAATAGGCTTCGAATCTACTGAACCGATTTGAAAAATTCTTTCACTGTTGGGAAGCTACACTATCCTCGGTTGACATAGGCTACTTTTTATCACGGGAACGCGGGTGAAACCGCGCGAGACAGCTAGTATTACAATAAACTTATGGAATGGAACCACTTTTGCGTTAACTGACTTCAAAAAAAGGAGGAGGTTCTCAATTCGGTTGTTTTTTCTCATCCCATTCCATGTTTTTTTGGCCCCATTGTCATCAGATCAGGATTTGATTACTTCTTAGTGTACTTTGAAGTAGGTTTAAGTTTTTTGTAAAACAGTTTTCAATTATTATTTTCAAAAGTAAACTGTTCCTGATATTCAAGTGAAACAGATACCATTTTTAGTATTTTATACAGGGTGATTTCGAATTACTTAGCTATTTTTAAGGAGTCTCTCATTAATAAAAAATAAAAAATTCATGTTTTATTTTTAGATATAATTTTTATAGAAAAAAATAAAGTTATGACGATCCAAAGTTTTCTCAAAATTACCGAAATCGTTGGTCGTACCGCGCGCCAATACGCTACGTCACATAGCTGTCAACAACCGAGAATGTTAGATACTGCCTATGTATACGAAAACACGAACACCATCCAAATTAAATATCCTATACATCACTCTCGGTATTCTTACCCGTTTAAAATTTATAAAATGAAGCCACAAAAATACAGTAACTCACTTTTTTTATTATCTCAATTACAAACATACTCATCGTATCACAATTCTAACATTATGCATCGTTGTAACACTTTAAAACTTTAGGGCCAACTTAAGGCTAATTTAAAATCACATTGAACTGAATATTGCAGTTTATTGACAACTTATTATTTGGTTTTAAATAACACACTTCCAGTGAGCTGCAACCACAGAGCGCACAGTTGTGTGGGGTGGCGGGCGCTGCGCGGCATCGTGTGTGAGGCAGAAGCCCTCCATTGATCAAACTGATAGTGTACTCCAGAGAGTTCCATAAATTATTCAATTAAATTTAAAAATATTTTGTATCACCCAGAAACGACTGTTGGTCTTCTAAAACGTTGCCCTAGCAACCAGTAACCAGGGAGTACCTGCGTGCGCAACTCAAAATTTTTTTTTTCATAATCAGAAATTATTTCAAATAGGTTTACATGAAGTATTAAGCTGAACGCACACCTAAACACGGCGTAGCCATTTTTTTTGTATTCTTTGTATGAAATTAAAAGAAAAGGGAAGAGAGGTTTCGTATAAGGACGCTTCCACACGTCAAACAATCGGTAGTCCAATTGTCATTCCGATTTGAGGCCTTTAGAGCGGCTTTGTAAGACGAGTGCTTTGTCAGTAAAGAATTCAAATGAGAAGAACATTTGAATGTCTCTCAGTCCGACTTGAGGCCTTTAGAGCGGCTTTGTAAAACGAGTGCTTTGGTAGTAAGGAATTCAAATGACAAGAACATTTGAATCTCTCTCTGTTCGATTTGAGGCCTTTAGGGCGGTTTTTTGGTAGCAAGGAATTCAAATGCGAAGAACATTTGAATCTCTCAAATCGAAAGAATTTATTCTCTTATAAAATTGAATCCACCGACTGACATCAGACATTTTTAGCGAAATAGGCAATTTTAGAGTTTATTTCTAGGATAGGTTCGTTTAAGGGTCAACCAAGTCAAACGTTTTAAAAAGCTATCCTGTTTTCTGCTTACAAAGCTGACATTCAAGTTTTCTTCTCTTTTCGACATACAGTCGGCCGGCGATTGTATGATGCGTGCGGGCTGCCTAATGTATTGTTAATAATTAAGGAAAGATAAGTTTCCTCCTTAGTGAAAATGAAAAATAGAATTTATTTTAGAAGATTTTAGTGAATTCAATTATTTTATTCGATTCAATGACAGTTTTTATTAATCAAAATACTCGAAATGTAAACAACATTATGAAGAGTTTATTCCTGATATTACTTAATTTTGTGAATGGAAAATGGAAAAATAATATGGTGAAATTTTAGTAGGTATTAAACACAATTTCCACCTAGTGCGCGTTACGAAAGAATTCACGTATTTCCGCAGCATATATCAATGTTTCGGTGACGTATACCAGCTGAAGTTCAAGGTCATCTACTTGTTAACGTTATCCAGCAACGTGGAGTATTTAGGATATTCTTACGACAAAATTATGAAAAAAAAAAGGTTCTTTTTTTGCACGGATGTGTTCTATTAGTGATTCTGATCCGAGGGAAAAAAAATAGCCAAGTAATTCATAATCACCCGGTATACTTAAATTACATTTCAAAACGCGATCCATATCGGAGAGACCTTTGGAGCATCCGTTACACACTCTTCTTCACAAAAATGTGCCGTCAATCCATTTGTCAATATAAGTAGTCAGTCAAACATAGGTACTCTAATGTACACACGAGCCATAGATTTGTTGATGTGTGGTGGAAAGAACAACTACTATATTACATATTATTTTCTAATAGTTACTTATAATTTGTTATTAATTTATAACTTCCCCCTATTTGGAAATCATATTTATAACAATAGAGGTTGCCCGCGATACAGAATTATCCTAGCGCGGGGGCCATTTTTTTTGTTATTATATCCCAGGATATTTATTTATTTTATTGACATATCCTATTATAGGTATGGGTGCTATTAATTATTGTTGTGTGTACATCAAAATAAATATATTTTTCTTTCTTTTCTTTCTTTTCTTTCTTTTCTTTCTTTTCTTTCTTTTCTTTCTTTTCTTTCTTTTCTTTCTTTTCTTTCTTTTCTTTCTTTTCTTTCTTTTCTTTCTTTTCTTTCTTTTCTTTCTTTTCTTTCTTTTCTTTCTTTTCTTTCTTTTCTTTCTTTTCTTTCTTTTCTTTCTTTTCTTTCTTTTCTTTCTTTTCTTTCTTTTCTTTCTTTTCTTTCTTTTCTTTCTTTTCTTTCTTTTCTTTCTTTCTATTATTGTTACCACTCAGCTCCATAACGACTGATGGGATTTCATGAAATTTGGTAGGTATATGGGACTATAGGTCCTGGGATAAGACCAAGCATGAAACTGCGGGGCCGACTTGTATAATAAATAGAATATTGATTAGCCCTATGCTCATGTCCTTTGGTTAGAATCAAAGATCTTGTACATACAAGATAAACAGAGCGACCTAAATCTGTAAGTGAATCGTATGTGAAAAATAAAAAAATAATAAAAAAAATGCCTACGTATTTACCTGTGAAACGTATAATTTTGAGAGTAACTTATTTCTATGTACGTTACAATTGCTCACAAAACCAGTCACAATTTCTATAACATACACTCTGGTATCTTTAAAATGTGAAATCATACCAATGAACTAGAGTCCTGCTCTATGGCCTTACTTTCTTTTTGACTTACGTCAAGATATTCTATGCGTCTCTTTCCCACTCGCAAAGTATTCATAAGGATTGTGAAAACTCTTTTCAACGTATCGTTGGTCTTTTTTTCCCAAAATTCCCAATAATATAAACTTTCGAAAAACTCTTTTCAATATAACGCATCTTTACAGCTTAGAACTATTATAAAACTAAATTAATCTTCACAAAATGCATACTTCATAACATTTTGTATTGCATCAAAACAACAAACAGGTCACGTGTACAGATTTATTTCACAAAAAAGCACTACAGCACGCTCGAACAATTTAATAATGCTACATTAAAATTTCAGTCGCCCGTCTGGCCGGTGGTTGAAGCGCCTACGTCATAGCGTGGAGTAAAATATTCATACCGGCAAATATGGAAAAATCTTGTACCAACGTTCAAACTGAATGGGAAACTCTAGGTTCCTAACTTATTTATGGTACTGAACGATATTGTGCTAAGTGGTAAGCACCTTCTGGAAGATATTGTGTGACTAAGAAATTCAGGTGCCAGAATCGTACGCAGCAGTAGCAGTTTTAAGATGCATAAAATTGGATATCTCACGACTTGAACATTTTCCTCCCATGAAAACTGTAAAAAAGCATCTTCAATAATATAATATATTTTTCCTAGTTCATCTAAACACAATACAATGCATTACATAATGCAATTAATTTGATTATCTATTAAATAAAACAGACCTACGAAGCTAACTTGAAAAGTAAAAAGCTTATCAAACAACTACAATTATTTTTGCACTAAACTTAAAAGCTCGGGCAAGCTTTGAAGCCAAATGAATATTTCATGCTGTGATATCAGTACTGTAGTAATATTAAGCAAGAGTGGGAGGCAGTTTTGAATTGAGTTTAATTTGCAATTACGTATAATTAACCACATTATTTTTTATTTGGGTGGCACTAACGGTATGTCATTTTTTATTATTCATTGATTATTCTCAGTACAAGGCGGATTTCCGAACCGGTGGTAACTTCAGTAAATTTGACCTTCATAAGTGCCTATCTGAGACCTTTATTGAATAAATGGCTTTGACTTTGACTTTGTTATAGACAGTATAACCGATAACCGATGGGGAAAAAAGCGCCGAGCGGGACGATCTCCCACCAGGTGGACCGACGACCTGGTCAGAGTCGCTGGGCGCCGCTGGATGCAATCGGCCCAGAACCGTTCGAAGAAAGAAATCAATGGAACATAAGCCTCCCCGGCCTATGTTCAGCAGTAGACATCCTTAGGCGGATATGATGATGATGATGATGATAGACTGTATATCCAACATTGTTTTGTATGGGTCGGTAACGGTAGCCACATACCATGAGTCACGTCATGATTAAGGGGGCCCTTCATGGCCAACGCAACATCAACGCAAGCATAGTCTAAAAGCTTGTACTTTTATCCAACGTAATGTTTGACTGCGAAAAAAGAGCGACAGCATCAGAGCCGTCGGTTATCAGTCGGTAAATTCCGCTGATCACTCGCGGCCGCTTCGCTAGGTCGTCATTTATGATTTCGCGGGATGCCTGCTCTAAATCTTCGAAAAAAAAATTATTCTTTATATTATTATAAATACCGTGAACATGTTATTGGTATGGTAAATTTTTAGATAAGGTACTGGAACACCCAAGGTCAAAAGTTTGCCCACCCAGAGGAACCATCAAGTAGATGATAAAGACCCCGAGATTTCGTGTAAAGTAAGATAAGTGAGCTGATTAAAACATGAGCTTAAAAACTGTGAATTATCACGACAATCTTATCTCTGATTCAGAATGTTAGACGAGTAACACCTTTGTGTGTGTGGCCATAAAAACAACGAACAAAAATTGACATTAATTAAAAAACCGAATTTAATTCTATATTGTATATAAAATAGTGTCTACGTTTAAAAATACAAAAACAATATTATAGCGGAATCTAGTTAACTTAAACTAACCGTTTAATAGTGATTGAATGTTTTGATAAAAAAAACAATAAAACACGTTGCAAAAAAATATACAATTAAAATAAAATAATTAAAGATAGATAGCTTAGCGTTTATTCGCATAAAGAGCAGCTCGACTGGGGAAGTACCTCCACCTTACAGAATACCGCAGCCAAATAACTTTATGTTGAGTAAAGTTGTGTTTCTGTGCATGAGTAAGGTCGGTAACGCGTGAGCGATGCTTCTTGTGTTGCAGCGTCCATATGGCTACAGTAACAGCTTACCATTAGGCGGGCCGTATGCTTGTTTACCGATTCAGTCGTATATATAAAAAAAGATAGAAAGAGAGAAAAGATTTAAATCGAAAACTCAAATACATAATTGGACTGTTTTACAAAAACCTTAAACCGACTTCAAAGTACACTAAGAAGTAATCAAATCCTGATCTGATGACAATGGGACCAAACGGGAAGCGTACCCTTTCAAATAAAAAAAGAATTTTCCTAATCGGTTAATAAATGACGGAGTTATGAGGTAACACACATAAAAAAAAAAAAAAAAAAAAAAAAAATATTCGAATTGAGAACCTCCTCCTTTTTTTGAAGTCGGTTAAAAATATTACAGAAAACAAACGGCAAGAAACGTACACAATTATTAGTATAATTATCTGGGGGCACGGAAGTGCCCCCCGCCAAGACAGCCAAGCGAAGCGAAAGGGCACTACCTACCTTTTCTCGAAGCGCTTCGTCGTTTTTTTGAACCCTCATAACTTGGGTTTGGATTATACCAGATAAACAAAATTCTCGGGATATGATTCCAATAGTGAACTTATTAAACGTATTAAGTTTCAATAACATAGCTCTTATACTTTAGATTTTATTGATATCTAAAAAACCGCGATTTCGTCACTGACTCACTGATGATCATCAAAACTCATAGGGTACTTCCTGAAGTCCTAGAAAGCTGAAATTTGGTATGTAAGCTTCTATTAGTACACAAACAACAAAAAAATTATAAAACTTAGAAATTTCAAACAAAAAAAAAACATAAGCAACTTACAAAAAGAAGTGAAATCCCACCAAAAACATTTTTATGTAAAATGTTGCCGCCAAGACATATGGCTCGTACGGTCAAAAAGTTATCAGATCTCATGTAGAGCCAAGCTTATAACTCTACATGCACTTACTCTACAAGCCCTAACTTCACAAACTCTACACACCGTAGTCAAAATATGTGGCTTGGCCGTTTCAATACTACAAGAATTGAATAACAAAAAAGTAAAGAACAGTGAATACATTTTTCACCTTACTCCCATGTGACGGTAGCGAAACGGCCAAGCCATATATTATTTGACTAAGGTGTAGAGTTTGTGAAGTTAGGGCTTGTAGAGTAAGTGCATGTAGAGTTATAAGCTTGGCTCTACATGAGATCTGATAACTTTTTGACCTTACGAGCCATATGTCTTGGCGGCAACATTTTACATAAAAATGTTTTTGGTGGGATTTATTCTTTCTATAAATGTAGCCCATGTTTAAAACATGAAAGTCCTTATGTGTAAAGCCATTTTTAAATTTTTGTTATAAAATGCTATAAGAAATCGCTATGTGTAATCGCTCACTCCATAGCCAAGGAAACAAACCACGAAACTAACAGAGACACACAACAGATGCACACGCACCGACTCACTCGCACCACAGATAACATCGCGTCATTTCCACTTAGATATCTAATTGTCAGCTTTCTTAAATTGTAATTGACATATGACGGTTGTATGTTATATTATACATTTGAGAGAGGAAGTGAGATTGAGATAGATAAAATATGTTGCGTTGTTTTGTGGTGGTTATAAAAAGATATGAATAACGTTTGTTTTTATGTTATAACTAGCTTCCGTCCCACGGTTTCATCCGCGTTCCCGAGGGATAAATTGTTATTCCGGGATAAAAACTAGTCTATAGCACTCGGGAATAATGTTGCTTTCTATTAGTGAAAGAATTTTCTGAATCGGATCAGTCAATCTGGAGCAAAATCTGCTCTCTATCTTTATAATATAAGTATAGATAAAATTCTGGGATGTGCTTGAAACACGGTTATCTGATCTCAAACTAAGCAGAGCTTGTACTACATAATGCTACAATTCTTTAAGATATACCTCGTATATAGATATATTTCATTACAGACTCAGAACAGATAGATGGACACGTTCATGAAACAAATTGAAAATCTGTCACATAACACAATATTGATGTGTGCCACAAACTTCTATTCAGGTTGTCAAAATTGCAACTAAAGCTCTCATTTGAAACATACAACCTTAATTTTTGACAAAAAATCTAAAATGTAATTATCGATGGTGGCGCCACCCTTACCTGTACAAATTGCTTGGTGGGACTGTCTGTATTATACTACCTTACTTTGTGTTCTATGTTTTTTAACCTTCAGTAACAAAAGTGGTAACGTCTGACATCTCATAACATCAATTTAACGTTAACGCTATATTGAGCGTAAACATAACGCGTCCTTACTCTTTACCGACCGTAAACCGTAACGTAAATGGTAACGTTAACCGAAATCACGCTCGTGGAGCTAAGGTTTACGTTCAGCGTTTATGATCCTTGAAGCTATATCCTAACTATATAATATAATAAATGCGAAAGTGAGTTTGTTTGTTTGTTACGTCTTCACGCCTCAACTACTCAACGGATCATCATGAAATTTGGCATGCAGACAGCCTATAGTATGGAGAAGGACATAGGCATAGGTTTTTTATCCCGGGAACGCGGGTGAAACCGCGGAGGACAACTAGTATATATATTAGTTGTCCCCCGCGGTTTTTTTGGAGTTGTTTTTACACTATATATACAGGATGTTGTTTTGGTCGGCGACAAGCGACCCAGGAGCGGTAGTACAAAATATATATTCCCCAAAAATGGACTTAATTCCATTCAGTACTGTACTGTATTACCCAACTTATATGGCGCGTCGTGAATCTTCGTTCGCACAGAAAGGAAAGTATGGCCCCGAAGATTAACGAAAGAATGCTTAAGGGTGTAACATAGCCCAATGACTTTGAGGATTTGACCTCTAAACGAGTATTCTGCGCTACTCACCGCTGGGCGGCTTTGGAAATGCACCCCAACGGTGGATAGCGGTACTACAATCAACTCGATTAGAGAAAAGGTAACAGCGCAGATGTGTCGTATCATTTTTATAGCTTTGCCTATTTCCATTAATTATTTATTTAGCGAAAATTGTTTATTGCTAGGTCTTCAGGAACAGAATTTATGTGTTGTGTAAACCATAAATTCTGTTCCTGAAGATCTAGCAATAAACAATTTTCGTTAATTATAGCAGGCGAGTAAAATTCTGGGTCTGATGATGACCAGGTAACATATTGGATCTCAGTAAGATTTTATAGTTTTCAATAGTTGTCCAATATTATGTAATATGATGAATCTCAAGGGTCTGATAATGACCAGGTAAATACATCTTGGTATTTTGCAATAAATGTCACTTTACAAGCGTATAACGTACTGTCAATTTATTAATTTTAATGGTATGTGACAGACACAAATATTTAGTAGAACTGAAAAAAAAACTTTTCTCACAATTAAAAAAAAGTGTGGCCCTTTCGCACTTTGACCTCTATTACTTACTGCTACGATTAAAAATTCATATTTGAGAGGCGTTGGGATCACAATAGGGCTTGAAATCGAATATTAGAATAATAAAAAAAACGAATATTAGAATACTACATCTGTGATATTCTTATATCAGACTATTTCCTCAGATGAAACACAGCAGTAAAGCATACGTTATTAAAACCAACTCTTCTCTATTTCGTATTCGGTACTTAATTTGATACTGAAGATCGTGATAACTATGGACTTAATTTTGTTGGAGTCGTTGGCTTGCCACGACTCCGATTGGTTGATATTTATTAGAGATGAAACGGATACCTGTTTAGTAGGATACCGGATACCGGATATTCTTCCGGATACTTTAGGGGTGTAAGGGTCCAAACAACATCTATTGGATCCTTGTCAACCTCACTTGCTCGTGGTGCACCCTTCTGATAAACAAACGAAGCTCTGGCTCATACTGAACCCCGTTTCGGGCTGTGGTGGACAGGCGGCGGGGTCACATAATTTTCTCGCCGCCCGGCTTGGTGGTAGGATATACCTATGTCCGACTGGCTAGAGACCACCTTCGTGAGTGAGTGTCGTGAAGCAGTTCGCTGTGTTTCGGCAGGGTTCACGAGAGCCGGTCCCCATACATCCGAAGTGTGCGGCATGTATGATGGTAAGGTCCAACAATCGTCATTTATTCCATGGACAACTATCTGACTGAATATTTCAACTATGGCCACTTAAACTTCCGGTAGATGAAACAAATATATTGCGTACCCATGCGTTAGAGCAGGGCAGACTATTTGTATTCATTTTGTATCAACCAGATGTCCAGATATCATTATGTTTTTTTGGTTGTTACGTGGCTAGTATTTTTTGATAGATGTTGTTACTTTTGTTATTTTATTGAAATTATGTTAATATTTTTTTAAATTTCATCCCTGTATAATAGGTATAGTATCTGTGATACGTGCAAACTAAATTACTTTGACAATTTTTTATCCTGCCCGCGCGTGCTGTGAAACAGTCAGCGGGTTGTTCCGATTTTTACCCTACCCGCGCGGGCTGTGAAACAGTCAGCGGGTTGTTCCGATTTTTATCCTGCCCGCGCGGGCTGTTAAACAGTCAGCGCCACCTTCCGTCAAAGTAAATCAATCGAATAAGCGTTTATCTGGCGATGGAAGCGGTAAATAGATTTATACCTCAGTTAACAGAGCACTGATAAGTCTTATCTGACTATTGAAAAACTCAATATCTTGCTGTCTATCGAATAAACGCTGTCTGTCTATTTAACTGGGGATTGAAAAATCGGCCCTTAGAGAATTAATTTGTATTCATATTGTTTCGCTTGTTTTCATAAACAAGGCCAGCTCAGAAAAAAGTTTCTCCTTACACACTGCTGCTGAAAAGTAGATTTTGGCAAACTTTGTTTTTGGGTAGGTACCTATTATGGGCATTAACTACCCACTAAATATAAGGGTCACGATTGCGACCAATTCGCACTGACTTAAGATAAAAAACAATCTCACATAAAATCGCGTTTTTTCTTCTTGGTAAGACTGGCTAGTATTATTTTTATTTGCTACCTCATTAAAGCAATCCCACAGCGTATCATAAGCTACCGTGAGATATAGCTAACTTCGCTCATGAACTAAAAGACTCGAATCCGATCGAGTCCGCCGAATCGTTCGTGCGCCACCTACACAAGCTCGCTTCTTTCGATGTACCAAACTGTAATGTTCCGCTGGATCCGGCTACTAGGTTGGCCGAATATCCGGTATCCGGCCAAACAGGTATTCGATCCATCTCTAGTTTAAATACTAGAAATAAGAACAAACTTGCTGTACCTGTAACACGGCTCAGCAAAATTAGGGATTCTTTTAAGGGGCAATGTATACGCTTCTATAACAAAGTACCCAAATCAATTCAATAAATATCTGAGTATAGATTCAAAAAGTGAATTAAACAAAAAATATGTATGAAGGGGTACTATAAAGTTTCCGATTTTGTAGAAGACAAGATACATTTAAATGAAGCGTTCGCTTTACATAATATTTTAATTCAATTATTTAATATTGTAAAATGTATTATAAGATAATTAAAAAAGAATATGCTTTCTGAGTTTCTTGCCGGGAGGCTTCTCAGTTTAATTATAGTTACGAACCGGTAGTAGAATCAATTGTAACGTTCGTAAATACCTTATTAGGGCCTATATTGAATAAACATTTTTGAATTTGGATACGACAATACGACAATAAATGAAACCACAACTTTTCATACATTGTACAAGCTGTATTTTTTTTTTGTGATTTAGATTTTGGTAACCATAATAAAAATTTGATCGTATTGATGTGTACTTTACGTGGTTTCATTTATTGTCGTATCTACCCCGTATATGCCTATAACCACCTTCTGATTTCATCATTATACTCTGGATGCCAGACAAGGTTATAGATTTGTCAAGACAAATCAAAGAAACCCAAACACGATGGGTTTATCATATATGTATTTTAGGAGTTCCAATGGCCACCTTCCGTATCCATTATCAGACTACCTCGATAGTACCATAACATTGCGTTATTACCGAACCTACAAAAGTAAACCTTTCATTTCACTCGGACGGACGTCAGTAAGTGGTTGAAAAATAAATTGAAAATTTTGAAACGAAAAGACGTACATTATTGCAAGATAAATAAAATCTTGTTATAAAAATAATAAAGGACACCGGGATCTTGCTCTAAATTCTTAATAACTATTAGTACCTACCTAACACATTTCTCATTAGTCTATGACGACTATTGATGTCCTTGAAAATATTATTTTTACTTATGACTACTTTAAATATATTTACAAGCTAAAAAATATGCTCAAAATTGTATCTAAGTTATTATCAGAAGAAATTGATTTAAAAATCATTCATAAATTTAAATATTTAGTTTATTTGTCGTATAAAATTTTCGTGCGAGATCCTTTCGTGACAGCAGCCATCAAGGCACTGACGAGTCTCGGCTGCAGGCGTCCGCGGGTGGGATTTGGTGGGGAGCGAGTGATTTATGCTTCGCGATTTTGTTTTTTTATTATTATTTTAATATTATTTATAAAATTTGAAAATTAATCAATACATATTGTTATAAAATGCATTAGCTTTTTTTTGGTATAAGTTTCGCATATATCTGATGAGCCGTTATATCAACAATTTACAATTTAGGTTAAAATTATACGTGTAAGGATTTATGTTTTTACAAAATTTGAAGATATTTACACAAATTTTAATCAATACAACTTGTGCGCGATGAACCAATGTACAACATATTTTTTTTTCAGGACAAATGGATGGATGGATTCGTCAACAAAATGCTTTTTGTCCAGCGTATTTTAGAGATTTGACCATTGTTATCCCCTTAAAACTTATAATCAACCTTAGATCACGACTATAAGGTTCATATTACACTGCAGCTGTTAGTTCCGTCTCACTCGCAAGTCACGCCCCATTGCACGGCGCGCGCTAACATGGCGGCAGCTGCCGACCAATAGCGTTTCCCGCTCTTTGAAAATGTATCTTCTTCGCAGGTATATCGGTAAGCCATATTAGTTGGGTACTACTGTAAATATGTTGAGAAATACCTTATTCAATTTGAAATAAAATTACCGCAAAGTATGGTTACTAGGCACATGCACAGACTAGAGCTAGGCGCAAGCCGCCATCGTCCCACCCCTTTACTCCCTCGTACTCCCGTTGAGTATTATGTCTACACTTTAGCTTATTACATGATTTTCAAAATTTTAATTTTTATTATTAAAAATAATAAAGTATTTTTTTAAATATTTTTTTAGCACCAGTATCATTTGTATTATCGACCCTGAGTCGCTCGTCGCTGACCAAAACAACGACCTGTATATATAGTGTAAATATGTGAGATTATAGAAGTAACAGTATAATTCTCATTGTAAAGATAATCTTAAAGCTGAAAGATTAGGAAGTAAACATGAGGAACTTATAATATTAGCTGTCCCTCGCGGAACTCGCGTTCCCAAGAGATCGTATATTTTTCTGGGATAAAAAGTATCCTGTTTGCTAATCCAGAATATATTCTATCTGTGTGCCAAATATCCAAATCTGTTTAGTTGTTTATGCGTGATAGAGTAACAAACATCTTTACATCCTCACAACCATACAAACTATCACATAGTATTAGTAGCTTATCTTAAAAAGTAGGAATTTCTGGCTTCAACTGATTTTGAAGAGCAGCTCGACTGGGGATTAACATTATAATGTATTCCTGGGAGTAATGTCGCCAGAGCTCATCGGGGAGGAATACACCAGTCCTGTGTGGGAATCGAACCCACGATCTGTGTTCACATCTTACCAATCAACCAACCACCCCGTCATAAAAAGACCACATTACCCATGCTTTCTATACTATAGATCAGTGGTTCCCAAAGTTGATTGGACCGCTACTCACCTAGCACAACGTTCCAAATTCGGGACTTGCCTATTAGTTTTCATGAAGGAAAAAGTGGCATAACTATATGAATGAAGGAATTTTCAGGGCCCACCCAATATTTCACCCATATTTAGGGAACTATTATAGATAATCGTTTATAAACAAAGAAGTGATAGTTATAATTCCGTCAATTGTGA
Organism: Polyploca ridens; assembly: GCA_951394255.1. Lineage (NCBI taxonomy): Eukaryota > Metazoa > Arthropoda > Insecta > Lepidoptera > Drepanidae > Polyploca > Polyploca ridens. The sequence continues at coordinate 2,881,576 of OX596262.1, forward strand.
CTTTACATACGTGAAGGCTCGATTGATTCTCTCGGTGGTACCTTGGACCACCGAGAGAATCAATCGAGCCTCCACCACAGAGTCAATATAGAATACATTTAAAAATAGAATTCCAATAACAACCTTTTAAAAAATAACGTTCCATTCGTGTGAACGATAAACGAACTATCAACGGTACATCACAATATTTGACCCCATTTCTAGGGAATAGAATTCTAAAATTCAAAATGCAACCATCCACCGGAAATGAATCCGTTGGCGGGAGTCTGTCCTGATATAGATCTGATGGAGTTCCGCGTCCGACATCCGGTCGGTTCCCGCTTTTATGGCTTCCAATTTCAAATCGGCCCGCGTTTGAATGCTTTTCTGCTAGTGTAGTTGCCATTTTTAAGGCATTTCGGAATGTTTCTGAACAGGATGTTAGGTTTTGGGAGTCAATTGAGACTCTCAATTGATTATACCGGGAGTTAAGAGTCACTTGTTTTTTTTTTGAGATGTGACTAATGTTCGTTTAATTTAAGAACGTCAAAAGTTCAGGCCAGATTTTGAGCCATTAAAACAATTTATTTTGGAATCTAAATTGTTGACATAATGTTTATTTTCGATTAACACAATCTATTGTTCTTTATTAGAGATAGTAAAGATTTTTAAGACAGATTATACTGTCACAGAAATATAATACTTATGATGTTTTTATTTGTTCACTAAATGATAATTTTTAGGGTACCCAATAAATATAACCATATTATTAAGCCTATACCTGCCGTCCGTCCGTCTGTCACTGGTTTGGATTTTTAATCATAAAAGGTACTGGTAAATATGGCCTTTATGATTAAGAAAATAACAAGTAAAACGCAAATGGGCCCCTAAAGTAGAGTGTCTAAGATATTTGTGTAGATTAGTATAAGATTTGACGCAAAGAAAACTCGGTAAAGCAACACAAAATTACGTATGAAAATAAAAAAAAAACACCAAATCACGCCAAAAATTGTAACACTTTCGTTGCTAAAGTATCGGCCGAGTTAAACGATGTACAGTCCGCGACATAAATAAGTTGGAAAGCGAAGATTTAACACCCGAGTGTTACAGAGATACGTATCAGTTGAATCTATTGCCAGGCTGAGTGTATGAACGCGCGACGTGTGGCGATGTATGTGCCCGAGTGTACCTAGCATAGCGGGTGATATTTATGGCGGTGACTGTACTCGGTTATATACGTCGAGTTGATTAGGCGTGTGAGTGTACTTGAATGCGGAAATAAAAGTATTGTATGTCTTTTTTATTTTTTTGATATATCAGTTATCTGGTTTCCATAGTATGTACAAGCTCTGCTTACATTTGGGATCAGGAGACCGTGTGTGAGGAATGTCCCAGGATATTTTTTATTATTATTTATCTTCCTTATTAATCATCATCATCATCATCATCATCAGCCTATAATGTCCCAGTAGTGAGCACAGGCCTCCTTTCACAAATGAGGGTGAAATGGAATGGGCAATACTCCACCACGCGTGCCCACTGCGGATCGGTGGAGGTAGGCTAGTGGTCAACCTACTGTTGACTTTTTCAAGCCGCCTAGGCGGCATCCAACTAGCTTTACCACTATCACAATTAAGTGATAACCGGGACCAACAGCTTTTTTTGCCTTCCGAAGCACGGAAACGCTCGATTTGAAATACCACTAGGCGGTCACCCATCCAGGTACCGACCACGACGGTGTTAGCTTAACTTTTCCGATCGATTAAGAACGGCTAATCATGCTACACCACGAGCGCTTCCTACACCACGAGCGCTTCTTACACCATGAGCGCTTCCAACACCACGAGCACTTCTTATTAATACATAGTCTTCATAGAGACAGCATCAGAGTCGGTTATCAGTCGGTAAATGCCGCTGATCATTCGCGGCCCCTTCGCTAGGCCGTCATTCATGATTTCGCATATCATAAAACTTGTTCCAGGAGTATACTTATTGTGAAAAAATCTTACAAATTTGTGAAAAAAAAGTTAGTTATTTAGAGTCTCCAGTACATTTGCAAGCCTGGTATCTAAATCTTTTCTTTACTTTTACAATTTTTCAGTTTTTTTTACTACTTAATCGGTACACAAGCATACGGCCGCCTGATGGTAAGCGGTTACCGTAGCCATATAGACGCTTGCAACACAAGAAGTATCGCTCACGCGTTACCGACCTTACATAGAGAGGTACATTAGATATGGCCAAAGTTCAGGTAAAATTTGTGCAAAAACGCTGTTTTTCGGAGGCTTTGACTGAATTTGTTTCATACTTTTTTTAATTTCGCCTAGTTACACGGCTAGATATAGTGCACAAGATACCAATTTGTTTAAAACATCTAACGAAAAATTTTTAACAACGCCATAATAAGTACAGAGGTTTTGTATGAAAAGTATAACGAATTGAGTGCTCTTAATAAAGATATAGCCCTCTTGATTGACCCTATTGATTAGCGCCATAAAAACACAGGGTGCTATTTTTTCCCTTTGTGTCGGTTCGATTCGAATTTCAATTATACATATATTGCTGCATGTTACATTTTAAAATGTTACAGTATTAAATTAGTCCACAACATGAGCCCTGCAAGGGCATTGCAACATTAATCAGTAAATTAAATGGTAGTTGGTATATAATTTATTAAATTCTATTTTTAACCGACTTAAAAAAATGATTTTTTTTTAATGTTTGTTACCTCAGAACTCCGTCATTTATTAACCGATTTGGAAAATTCTTTTTTTGTTTGGAAGGTATAACTTTCCCGTTTGGTCGTCATCGGGTCAGGGTTTGATTACTTTTTAGTTGTACAATAGTTTTTTATTAATTACTTATTTTTAGATAAAAGAACGTTTTTTATAAGTGAAATTTGCTAGCATTCATATTTAAAAGATACTTTTTTATCTTAAAATATTAAAATAAATTCCTTTTTCAAAAATAAAATAAAAATACACCATTCTCACAAAACCCACTAAAGATACTTCATCTAAGTAACGTTACGAATATCTTTTGTCCATGTGGGGAGTGAATAACATCACTATAGGACACTAAGTGCTTCACTACTAAGCTTAGCTTGAAAGAAATTAGATTACGGGGAGGCTGCTAGGCTTTCACACAGGGTGGGATGTGTCGAACTAAATAGAGGGATGCTCGGTACAGGGGTTGAAGCATTTCGTTGGATAGATGGCCATTAAAATAATATGAACAGATTTGATTTTCTTTTGTCTTATTAATCTTTGTAACGTGTTACCAAGGTGGTAGTAAAAGGGATGATTCTTAGGTAAAAAAAAGTAATTCTAGTCCGTCAGTTAGAGTATTAAAAAATATTGGACACGTATTTTTTTGCTTTAACAAATCATTAAAATTTCCAAAAATAAAGCGAGTCGAAGTCCGGAAGTTGGGGCTTGTGATGTCACTTTGGAGTAAAAAGTGTACTCTAACGTGACGTCATGCGGAACTTCAACACACGATACTCGATTTTTTTGTTGTTTAATTGACAAATGAATAATGTATAAATTAACTTTTTAACAAAAAATAAACCGCCTTCAAAGTATTTATAGGTTTATTTTTTGTTAAAAAGTTAATTTATTTTTAAATTTTTAGTTTCGTTATATACTGAATACATCTGCGTAACTCTTTCGAGTGTACAGGCCTGATGTTTTGTAGTGTGGTTGCGTAAACAATGCATATTTATGCGATAGCAGCAATCGCGGCTGATTTGCTGTAATTTTTTAAGAATTCCGATGTCTATCTCCGAAACTCATCATCAGATCTATATGAAATTTATATGGGACCATTTCGGAATATACCCCTTTCGAACAAAAAAAATTGCAAATGCGTCTATATATGACGGAGTTATGCCCGAACAAACATAAAAAAAAAAAAAAAAAAATTAACATCAGTCAAAGTCAAAGCCATTTATTCAATTTAGGCCCTAGTAGGGCACTTATGAAGGTCAAAGCTACTGAAGTTACCACCAGTTCGTAAGTCGGCTTTTAACTGAGAAGAACAGGCAAGAAACGCAGCAAGGTTACATTTTTTAAATATTTTTTGAACAATCTGACTATTGGCTATTTTTTCCAAAACATTATACATACATACGTTTTATTTTACAAAATAAAATACACAAACATAAAAACGCATAAACAAAAAAAAAACAAAACACCAACATACAAAATAAATAAAAAATAATAACCTGCACTGGTTCATAATTATGTAGGTAATCTACTGAATTTTGTACAATGTGCGCTTGTGCAGAGTGAAGCTATTTCCAGACATCTTTATCTTCAATATAATGGGCTACCTTGTAATAAGCTCGTGCTTTCAAGACTTTCTTTACGTGAGATTTGAACTTAAAATCAGTCATTTTGATTACCGAAGGTGGGATTTTGTTATAAAAACGTACACTATTTCCAAGAAATGACTTTTGAACTTTCGCTAATCTAAAATACGGAACAACTAATTTGTCTTTTTGTCTAGTATTGATATTGTGAACTTCACTATTCGTTTTAAACGTGTGTAAGCTCCGCCTCCGCATCCGCATTGAGAACCTCCTCTTTTTCTTGAAGTCGGTTAAAAAGACGGATTTAACAGAATTTTTTAGTCATCTAGCCCATTGTTTTCGTTGGAGAATAATTTGACACGATATTGTCGACTAGGTGGTTGGCTTGGTATTTGAAGAAAGAACCCACCCATGCTGTACCTTCATCATCATCATTGTCATCAGACCACAATGTCCCACTGCTGAGCACGGCCTTTCACAAATGAGTTTGAAAGGGAATGGGCAGATACTCCACCACGTATGCCGACTGCGGATCGGTGGAGCTAGGCTAGTGGTCAACCTACTGTTGGAGATTTCAAGCTGCCTAGGAGGCCTCCTACTAACTTAACCACTATCACAATTAAGTGATGGCCGGGACCAAGGGCTTTACTTGTCTTCCGAAGAACGGGGCACGTTAACCACGCTATATTTTTTTTTATGTTGACATTTTATTTTTATTCGTAGCAAATATTACATCAGTGTGTACAGCATGGTTTTAAACAGAGCGGCGAGATGGTACAGTATTACCCATCTGATATGGCGCGTCGTGAATCTTCGTTCGCACAGAAAAGAAAGTATGGCCCCAAAGATTAACGAAAGAATGCTTAAAACTTACAATCAACCTTAGATCACTACTATAACGTTCATAATACACTGCAGCTGGTAGTGCCACCGTCGAGTATCTCCTTCTCTATCTGTAAGTCCTTTCAGTTCTCTAAAACCAAAAATAAGTTATTGAAGGAAAGTACCGATATTTTCTTTGAAATTCCAGTCACATAACTCCACGAGATATCGAGTATCATGAAGTTATAATAGACAAAAATTTAGGGCGGTATGCCAAGAAAACTGAGCTACTAACTGTTTCTATCTACTATCTGGTTTTTTTATCAGCTGGATCAAAAAAGGTTTAGGAAAAATGAAGTGTAGTTCCAAATCCTGCTTATTTAGATGCATTTTGTCTACTTTTATGGTCTACTGCCTTAGTATATTTTCTAAAGTTTTTTTATACGACATGTGCTTATTTTTTTTTGTTTTTCTTTTTGCTTTATTCACAATTTTATTTACAACAAATATATAGTACAAATTACAATCTATATGTAGACATTTTTCTCAAGTCTGCCGCTGCTTCCGAGTGACGGCAAGGTTCCCAGCACATAAAAAGTATTTAATTCTTGTAAATTGGCGGTAATAAATCAAACAATATTAGTAGAAAAAATAATTTTAACCAAGCTTGGAAATCATTAAAGAAAAAAAATCTCCGAAATTCCTTAAAATCTGCACACAACACATTTTCAGGAGACACCCGTCATTGTCCACACGAAGGTTTAATACCCACACCGCTGTCCATTTGAGATGGCGAAATATTGAAAATAATTGGTTTCCGTAAAAGATGACACTCTTGACTTATTGGCTACTCCCATCGGCCTTTCTTAGGTTTAAGAATGTTTAGGGATTTAAAAAAGAAATGGGATTGATTTCGTGGCAAATTATGTTTTGAATGAATTCGTATTTTTTATTGTTCTATCCAATGATATTATAATAAAAAGAGGATATCATTGGTTCTATCCGATTTTGTAATTTGTAGGATTTGTTATTTAAATGGTCTTTGGTTATGAAAAGAAAATTCGTAATAACAAACCTTCAAGAATATTGAAGCGAGGAACGGCAACACGTGAGTGCTATCCTAGCAAGCGTCTATAAGCTACGGTAACCGCTTACCACAAGGTGGGCCGAATGGTTGTTTGCTAACTTGTAGAATAAAAAAAAATATCATTCTTTAATTCACGCTCTATATTTCGTACTTGAGCGGTTCTAAAACTTTTTTGGCGACGAACCCCTTTTAGAAAGCGAAATATTTGATGGAGCCATAAAATAATCAAATAATACTTTATGTGTGGGCATTCTTTATTTTTATTAATATATTATATGAAATATAGGTACATAGTGTATTAAAATTAATAAAATTATTGGACTATCGTAATTAAATTAAATATTCCGAATTATTTATTTAGTTGTATTTATTTTCTGTCTTCCTATAGAATTTATTTTGGCCAGTAATATCGCGAAGGCTTTGCGCAGCTGAGTATGGCTGTCCTACTTAATTCACGGTGTATATATTTATATATTTGATTTCTACCAAATAATATGGATGACTCTTTAAAAACTTCGCACGTTTTTTTTTCTTCAATGGCGTCACACGGCTTGTGTATTTTGCCAATTTCCAGTAATATTATAAGTTCTAGTCACATTGAATCACTTTCACATAGTCCTCAGTCAGTCACCGTCCATAATAGTCATGTTTTAGTACAATGGTGGTCATTGTACTAACACTTTTCACGGACTTCTTGAGACAACTTGAAAAGCCACGATAAACATAATTCATTTCATTTCACTTCACTGGTGCACATGTATTGATCTTTATTGGATAAAATACCACCGATAATATGCAATAAAACTCAAAATACACGAATTTATGAAAATAAAAATGAACACGCAACGTCACTCTGCAAGTTCCTGCCAGAAAAGTCAACTTCGCACGTTTATGACGTAATTCTTTTTTTAAAAATAAATTAATGGCTTGATAACAGCAGTACATAAATTGAATACTGTTCCTGTTCATTGCAGGATCGCGGTATTGTTTGTATTAAGGCTGGTTCACACGAGCAGTTCACCGCGGGAATTACGAGTATGTCGAATGGTGTAAACTATGCATGTACATAATGCATGAGAGTTGCAAACAGCTCGAAGACTGATGCCGTGTTTTCAAATTCTTTGTCGGAAGGTGCATTCTGTGAAAATAAATTTTATCGAAAAAAAAATAAGTTTTAATATTATTATTAGCATTTTTTTGTGAAATCCCACTATTTTATATGTCTCTGAGGATGTATCTATGGATGTTTTTTACTTTTTCACGCAAAAATTACTGAATCCAGAATATATTCTAATAATAATTCATAATATAATTTTTATCACGAGAAAATATTAATTCCCTCGGGAACACGGCTGAAACCGTGGGAAGAAAACTAGTATAATATAATTTCCTATTTAATAATTTAGTATAGGTAACCTAGTTACAGCGTCAAGTAAAAATATATTCGGATTAAACACACGCGTGTAAATCACACTTTTTATTTGTGTTTAATTTATTATCTGCAGTGTTTTCCGTGACTTGTTAACGGTGTTTTCATGATGAATGAAAAATATAAACGAACATTTATTAGCGACTCATCGGTTTTTGTTTTTTAATTATTTATTTATGGGTGGTGTTTGTTTACGCCAATTAGGCTTTTAATGTGTATAGTTACATACAATACATACATAAAATTTATGAATGTATTTAAGAGGACTCAATTCGTCATACTTTTCATACAAAACCTCTGTACTTATTATGGCTTATGTTTTGAACAAATTAGTATCTTGTGCGCTATATCTAGCCGTGTATCTAGGCGTAATTTAAAAAAAGTGTGAAACAAATTCAGTCAAAGCCTCCAAAAAACAGCGTTTTTGCCTGAACTTTGGCCATATCTAATGTACCTATAAATTGTAAAAGTAAAGAAAACATTTAGATACCAGGCTTGCAAATGTATTGGAGATTCTAAATAACTAACTTTTTTTTCACAAACTTGTAAGATTTTTTCACAAGAAGTATACTCCTGGAACAAGTTTTATGAATGCGAAATCATGAATGACGACCTAGCGAAGCGGCCGCGTGTGATCAGCGGAATTTACCGACTGATAACCGACGGCCCTGATGCTGTCTCTCTTTTTTCGCAGCCAAACATTACGTTGGATGAAACAACAACCTTTTAGACTATACTTGCGTTGAAGTTGCGCCGGCCACAGAGGGCCGCCTTAAGTGTATTTATTTCATAAACTTATTTATTGAAGATCAAATTCTGAGAAGTAATTTTAAATGAAGAACTAGTGAAATCGTAAAATTTTAGAGAAAATAATATTTAATTTTTTAAAACTTTGTCTAATTTCTATACATTGTAAATTAATTATCTAAACTATACATTTTTAATTTTCATTAAAATCGGCCTTTAGGATTTATCCATCGATACCTACTTGGAAAATACACCTATATATGTATTATTGCATAAATTTTCTATGTCTAAGCTATCGATGGAATATTTGAAAAAAGAACATACCTTGAATCGAGTATAGCGGGCTGGGAATAAACAATATGGCGGACGCACGTGATTTACGCGCCATTCGGATATTGTTGAAATTCGCGGCGATAGCGCTTTTGTTTCGCCGTCTGCCTTCTTATCGCCTGTTAGGGATGCTATATAATATTATATACTCGATATCTTTACACATTTTAAAATAATAGAATCTCGTACCTTAAGGTAGTCAAACCTAGCTATTTGAAATAAAAGTATTAATATCGTTTTTAGAAACCCTTATAGATTCGTCAAGTCTGTCTGTCTGTCTCTCTATCCTTCCGTATGTCACAGCCACTTTTTTCCGAAACTATAAGAACTATACTGTTGAAAATTGGTAAGTAGATGTATTGTGTGAACCGTATTAAGATTTACACAAAAAAAGAAAAAAAAAATTGGGGTTTCCCCATACTTAGAACTGAAACTCAAAAATGTTTTTTTCATCAAACCCATACTTGAGTTGTATCTATGGATAGGTTTTCAAAAATGATATTGACGTTGGTTTCAACAAGATCTAGTAAGATCTTTTATTCAATATTTTTGGCGTTTTTCATAGCAAAGTTATTACACGGAACACGGTCAAGTGCGAGTCGGACTCGCACTTGACCGGTTTTTTTGTCCACTGGTCCATACAGTATTCATCTTAATTTTTATTTTAGCTATAGTATTTTATTTTACCTCGTTAATATAAACTTTCTCTTAAATTACGTGCAGTAAGCGCCAGATATGACTGCGCGTGGCTTAAATCAGAACTAATCGTCCGACACTTATGGTGAATATTTGTACAAACATCGAACTTTTCTTAGCAAGCAGTGCCTTCATTTATGTGGAGACATATCTGTCGCGGATAGTTTTGGACTTACAGAGACAGCAATATCGACATCGATATAGTACTCACATCACTAACAAAGGACAGACTGCCCTTATCCATGGTACCGCAAAAGGCAAAAATATTAAACGCATTCCGATGCAGTATCGCAGCGGGATATTTATGGGGTTCACATCTATAATCTATTTACGATCTATGGCTATTGTATGTTTAAGAAATAATATAAGACTTTTTTGCGTAAACGGAACTAGGTGATTTCACATACGATAAAATTCTAGTATTTACAAGTTTGTCGGCTTATGAGGAACTACTATGATATCTTTACTTCTATACTTTAAGAGAGGTAGAGCGTAGCGTTTATTCGCCGCCAGAATACCGCAGCCAAATAATTTTATGTTGTTTATAACTTTACGTTCATAAAATTGCATTTTTTTCGATTACTGAACAACATAGAATATATGGTTGTTCAAAGAAGTAATAACTAAACCATTGAAGAAAAGTCTTGATTGTTGACTACGTGCTGGGCCACCGATCAAAGTCTCTTGCCAAAAAGACGATTGATGACATGGTGAGCTAAAGTCAGGCTGGTGCCTTATTATGCTTTTTGCCGGAATCTTTTTGTTTAATTTGTATTATGAATAGGGTGAAAGGATCAGTTATTACGTTCTTAAGTACCACGTCTAATCTTAATAAATGAGTTTGAGTTCCTAGGTTTGAACCACTGGGCATAAGAAAACAGTCAATGTGGAAAGGGGAGACAATGTATGCAATAAAATAATAATAAAAGTGACAAAAGATTATTCCAAAGACAAGTGAGCTTGCAAAAATTATATTTCCAAGTCCCACAGATCATATAAACAAATCACAGAACTGTCACAACATATAACTAAATAAAAAATACACAAAAAAAATTACCTGAAAAAATCTAGTCGTTTCATCTATACTGAACCGAACATAACAACCAGTCACGGTTAGTTATTCCCGGTGTTTTTTTATTCATACAACACGGACTGAGGCTATCCCGTACAAAGCCATATGAGAGGTTAAAAAAACCATCGCCATTGTTTCGGCCAGTTTTTGATAGGCTCGTGACGTCAGAGACGTGGATATGAGTTTCGCGTTTCGCATGGTAGGGAATTCCATTCTGGTAGGGAAATGAAGTTTTTGATAGATTTATAAATGGGTTTTTAAAAGGTAAGAATGGAATTTGACATTTAAAAGTAATTCATTTTTTGGTAAAAAATAAATTGAACGATCATTTTGGAAAATACCTGGCAACAATTTGACTGTAGTGATATATTTTTCTCTTTCCAAAAATTTTTAGTTTGTTTTCATATTCGCTTAATTTCGGCGCTTCTTGTTTATCAACTGATTATTTTAACGTACGTATAGTTAAAACAAAGTAAAATATCATACATTCTTATCAGCAACTCCAGCAACAGCAATATTACAGTTCCGACTTTATCGTCTTGTAATTTTAGTAAGAGACAGTATCTATCGTTAACACGCGACTATCTCCTTAGATATATTGATCAGCGGGGTTATTTTAAAACGGTCGGATTCGGAATCGGGAGCGGAATCGGAAACCTTTATCCGATGAAGTTCCGATCGCGGAAAGTTGGAGTGCGTTTACAAAGTTTGTTTTCAATAATGGTAGGAAATGGTAAACCTAAACTAAAATAAAAGTAAAATCGAAATGATTACGGATTTTCATTGTTGTAAGGCCTCATTTAAACACTCATATCAAATGCATAAAGACAGATACTTGTTATTTTTTATATTTTAGATTAAGGTCTACATTGTGTTATATGGATGTATAAACATAAAAAAATGGTTTTCTAGTTTTATCGAACTTCGGAAACTGACTGATAGGTCAAAGTAATTGTTGTTTATAATATTCGAAAAAGTCAGGCAAAGGTTTGAGCCATACAGCCTAATCGTATTTGAGTTATACCTAAGTTCTAGTCACAAAATAAATCACTTTCATAATAGTACGCACTGTCAGTCACAGTCTATAAACGTCATGTGTTACTAAAATAGTGGTCAATAAACTTAAACTTCTCACGGACTTTTTGAGACAACTTGAAGTCACGATACACATAATTCATTTAATTTCCCTTCATTGGTGCGCGAGGATTGATCTTTATAGGATAAAACACCACAGATAATATGCAATAAAACTCAAAATACACGAATTTTTGAAAATAAAACGAAAACGCAACGTCACTTTGCAAGTTCCCGCCAAAAAGCCCTCTATGTCAAAGTATTTTTTTTTCAGTACATTCATGGAGAATATAATAAAACAAATATTTTATGATTACGTAGATTTTTTAGTGGTAGTGAATCTAGCATCCAACTTGAGTAACGGTATTGAGTGACCAATATGTTTTAGTTCCTACGAAGTTTGAGTATGTAGCTATTATTACTTTTACCGCCGACCTTTCTAATTCATTATTTACCTAAAAATAGGGGCAAACACACTCCGTTTAGTACCAACTAACCTTTATATAAGTTTAAATAATGCGTTTGTATTAAATAATGGTCAAAAACGAACATTAAATTAAATTCGGAAAGAATTCCGCCAGCTAAAAGCTATCGGAAACTTTTAGATGAATCGGATTGATATTTCCGTCGAGAAACGTCAAACTATTCGAATTCGGAAATTAAAATAGCAATGGGCGCATCCGGAATATATTTATTTTAGTATAGGTTTTATTTGTAACACTTAAATTGTACTATTATCATACTATGTTAAATAAATATTGATGTTCTTATAGTTTTGATTGTATTTTAATGTGCAAATACATATTTTTATTATTATTTTATCATGTCGGAAACTCATCTCGGAAGTTTCCGATTCCGCTCCCGATTCCGAATCCGACCGTTTTAAAATAACCCCGCTGGTCGACAATATGTCGAGACATTTTCTATCTCGTGTGCGACAAGACGAAATGACTTGTAAAGTATCGATACGCGCACAACACTATAATATTGATGCAAATCTTTGATTCTTGATTTGCATTAGAAAAAATGAAACGTGGAGAAATAAATTGATATCAGATATTTCAGATTCAGATCAGATTAAAGTGTTGTCAATTCATGATATCTGTAAAAATAGCGTTTTTTTAAATAGTTTAACACTGAGACCCATTTAAACTTAAAAAAATCTCCAAGATCCCTTTACTCAAAGTATATTCGAATATACTTCGATATATAAGAAAAAACTTTAAAAATACAGTTTGGTATACCTTTAAAACCAGTTTTTCTTTCAATGTCAATACTTGTTACTCATAATAAAAAAAAAAAAACAATTATTCTTGTATGGTATCCAGATTAAATTAAAGCTAACTTTTGAATGTCTAAACAAGCGATTCCTGTTAATTTGATTTTAGATTTATCAAAAGAATAATTTGTAAACGTTCCTAATCACTAAAGACGTTATTTAGTTCATACCCTACTGTGTCAATGCGTCAATCCATTACACCAGACAATTTCCGTAAAAAAGTTAAACGAAACAGAAAAACCGCTTTAATTAAAAATGTAAGCCATTAATGTAAGAAGATTCAAACGGTAACTAGGCATTAAAACCGAAACTTAATTTGATGGGGAAATGCGAACGCGAACGACCTATTACTGAAATAAATGATTCATTTTTCGCTCTCTTTAAATTTTCCGCCTCCTTAAGCCAAGAGGCCCGGTAATGACGTTTACGGCTAACAATGACGTCATAAAACGAAGCCGAGCCGTTCGTAATATCTTTGAGCCTTCGTCACACCTGAGCTGGTTACTATTGGTTCGAATCTCGATTAAACCAGTTTCGATTTTCCATACAATATTATGAGAATTTATAATGAGGTGTGTTACAATCAGTAATTTCGCCTATCTATCATCAGCCGAAATAGCTCAGTTGGGAGAGCGTTAGACTGAAGATCTAAAGGTCCCCGGTTCAATCCCGGGTTTCGGCAAATCTTTTACATTTTTTTTCTTATACTCCAAAAAGTATACATAACGTATTTATCAGTTCATTAATATGATATTAGTAGTGATAAATTCAGAATGATTAATATATTTTTATTAATTCTTCACGTGGATACATGATAGGATGATCCAAAATTAAATACAATTTTAAAGCAACAGAATTTGTTTCGAAATTCGAAACAGTAGTAAGGGTTATTTAGCTGGAGCTTTACGGAATAGGGTTTTTAATTATAAACCAGAATATAAAAACCATGACCGTATTATAGACATAATAACACGAAAACTCCAAGATCAGCGTATAATGAATATAAATAGGCGAATGGAGCTCCTTTTTAAATAAAAACATCTTGGCTTACTTTTTAATATCTATTAAAATACATTTTTGTAAGGTTCTGAAGACATTCATGAGAATATAAAGCTGCTTGAAAAGGATAAAGAAGTAAAAGGCATTAGTAGAATAAGTACCGATAGTGACTCTGAAGATATTTATTCTGAAGTCGGTATAAAAACGTACGGCCCTGATGGTAAGTGGTTACCGTAGCTATATGGACGCTTGTAACACACTGGGTGTCACTCACGCGATACCGACCTTTCCCCCCTCCCCAATGAGCTCTGGCTACTTTACTCACGCGCAGAAACACAACATAAAGTTATTTGGCTGCGGTATTCTGGAAACTGAAGAGTGTATTTCTAAAGTCGATTTCATGTTACAAAGTGCAAATGGAGCGGCCTTTTAATCACGAAAAATCAAAATCAAAAAGTCATTTATTCAGTCAGGCCCTATTAAGGCACTTATGAACGTTAAATTGGTACATACAGTTGAATTTACCACCGGTTCGGAATACACTTAAACTGAGAAGACTCCGGCAAGAAACTCAGCAAGGCTTTTTTTCCCAGCATCAGAAATAAATTATTAATGATCTAGTTAGGAATTTAAGGAGTTGCTATAGATGCATGCTGGGGTTTCGTGAATGTTTTGGATAAGAAATTTCTAAATTCATACTGAATTCACACTACCTTTATGGCTATAGAAATTATCGTGAAGAAACCGTAATCGTAAACCATAAATAAGCCAAAGGTAAACTATGGCTTTAGTCTCCCCATACCTGAAGGGTTAACGTATGATGAATTGAAAATTAACATACACCAACCTAGAATTCTATCAATTAACTAAAAAACCTATTAATTAACTCTTTAGAGATGACTCTAAGATTATGTATCAAACGCACCAAGCAACATTATCAGGAAATAATCAATTGCAGTACAAGGCGGTGTGTGTACGTACAAGCTGTCGCTACCGGGTGCTTTGATAGCAGAACTGTTATGGTGTATTGTACAGGTGACAGCGAAATGGACATTAAAATAAAGAGCATCTTAAGGATTAAACAGTACGAGCTGCTCTCCTAATTGTAGATGCCCATCTACCACTGTTTTAGTCCCCTCATATTTCATTCGCAAGAATTTACCAAGATGATCTGGAATAATATCTGCCTCTGTAGTAGGTAATTGGGGAGTGAAAAGAGAACATTTTGCAGTAACTGACCCGCATATGATACTAACTCGAATAATACGGTTACTATCCTTTCAGAAACTAAAGGGAGGAATTAAAATACAGGAATTGGTCATTATTTGGCCACTCCTGGGTTATTTCCATAACATATTTTTTCCTTGTACAGGATGCCTTAGGAAAAGAGGCTTTTCAAAAATTCTGAGTTTGGGTCTACTTATAAATTAAGGCTAAATTTTTTATCAAAAATCAACCGTGTCTCATAGTTCTAAGATTTAAATTCGAATGTTACGTATCTTGACTCATGATTTTTAACGCTTTCCATGCCACACTTGAACCACACATTTATCGCGATAATAAGAGACAATAGCGCCATTATTCCAAGCCGAGCGAGTTAACAATGAACCGAACGCTGATTAAGCGGTTCCCTACTGATCGTAAATTATTTTGTTCCTAACCATCCCCCAGATGGAAAGGAGTAAGTGTACAAATAAAATCAGAAAGCAACTTAAAACAGTTAAAAGGGGTATATTGTTGTTTAGATTATTGGCCGAGCGAGTGAAGCGAGCGAAGCGTCTCCGTTTCAGCTTGGACATTTTTGTCCTCCATATGTCCAGATATCCGAAGAATGTTCAGCTGTTTTCCTCTAGATGTCGCATTTCTCAATCGAACCTTGTGAAATTTTGGGAGCAGGTTAGGAAAAAAATCCAAAAAATTAAATCGGCAAGGGAATTCCATATATCGAGACTCGCGAGAACTACAGCTCACAGATCCATGAATGACTATTTAGGAGGAACTCCGTCAAGCATCAATATTCAGATGCAAGATGTCGATTAGTTCATTGATGAACCTCAAGTCATCCTCTCATGCAATCTCTCTAAACTCAATACAATAGACCGACAATAGAGTTTAAAACTTTAATAACAGGATTAGTATGGAATATTGTGATCAAGGACGCGCTACTTTGAGCAAAGCCTCTGGAACTTGACAGGATAATTGAAAGTCAATTTTGATATACTAATACAATAAAACTGATTTTTGTTTGATCTCTACCAATCGGATTCGAAAAATTATTTCACTAATAGGAAACTACATCCCATAGTTTAATGTTATCCCGGGTGAAGTCGCGGGAGACAGCTAGTAACTAAAATAAAGCTGGCAAAAATAAAGAATTTCATTAAAATGAATCTAAAAGTGCATTCCCACAGGTTGGATCGGTCGCAGCGATTCGCGATTGTCGACGTATCGAGACATGACTGTACGTGAGCTGATTTATGCCTGGACGGACGACACGCCGGTACTCGGCGATAAATATAATTGTGCCGCTCTGACCCACCCAAGAAGCGGCACTCTGGCAAGTGCGTAAGGATTCTTACACAATAGATGAATTATTTTTATCACCTACCCTACCATTAATTTAATAATGGCCACTACAACTTTTTCGGTTGATTTTGATTTTAAATATAATGAATTCTTATAAAAATCTATTTATGAGTAAATATATAAACATCTCATAAAATTGTTAGTAGATACTTATATCATAGCAGCAATTATTCTTTTGTCGATCTGAAAATTGTAATAACCTTAGTATTCACAATGAATTATCTAAATATACTTGAAACACTTATAGATTTTACAAATATTTTCGTTCGTTATTTCCTATTTATTTCGAAACATCTGCCACTATGTGAACAAGCCTTGTTAAATCACAGTTGTACGAGCAATGGTCCAGGAAGACTGTTACATCAGCGAACGCGAGTCGTGCATCCAGCGAAATTGTTCATTCTGACAATGATACATGATATTTAAGAATAAAATTCGTGTTCTACTAAACGTTGAGTAAATTTTGGAGATGTTTAAGATATTTTAAAGTTTGAGGAAATTTTGTCTTAAAACTCCTTTTTGATCAGGATAAGTGATGTAAGAGATCTATTTTTATTAATAGTATTGATGGTGCTGATGATTGTAAGTACCTACCCACACAAAGCCTGAAGTGCAACTATTTGGTGACAGATTTTAATCAATATTGTACCTACAATTGTCTTTGTTTTCCACACGATGTTTTCCGTCACCTCTTATAAAACTGATAATGAGACGTCGATGATCGAAGGATGCTATAAAAAAGTATTGTTACAGTCGCAACGAACAAATCTTGATGTTTAAACTTGATATAATCGCATACCTTTATTATCCAGACATTGATAATTTGATAATTGCGCTGTTATCTGATATTTTTTACGATTATGTCAAATAATACTCAGTATAGACATCCAAAATTATAATTATTGACGTGCCCAATGTAAAGTTTAAAAAACATGATTTCGAAATATTTTACATTATTCATAACTATTATAGTTTTAACAGAAGCAAAAAGTTATGACGGTTACAAAGTGTATAAAGCAGTACCAAAGAGTGAAGAAGAAGTGAAAAGTCTTCAAGATGTCGAGGCAAGAGGATACGGAGAGTTTTGGAATGATCACTTTCATGTTAAACAAAATGCTCATATCGCGGTACCACCAGAAAAGCAAGCAAGTTTTCTTGAACACATGAGAAGTACAAATATTGAAGTAACTGAAGTTATCGGAGATATGCAAAAGTAAGTTTATGCGCTTGATAAAGAAGATTTAATTAATTTAAATGAATTTGAATGTGCAGAATATAGAGTTCTTAATTGCTATCATTAAGTTTTACGTAATTTCATTAAACACGAATGTCTGGCACAGGTATTCCTTTGTGCTTTAGTAATATTCTTAATGAATTTCGATAACGATAGCTTGGTTTATAATAATTATATAATCGGTATTTTTATCACAAACCAAACAAAATAACAAGAGTTACTATACTAACATTGCTATTGAACAGATATTAAATATATTATAATTATACAGTGGTGCCGATTCTGTTGTAAATCGCACTAAACTAATTTTAGTCACATCTCATCTCTTTCTTACGAACATGATTGAAAAGGGATAGAACATATTTTAAGTGGTCAAATTAATCTTTCCCGTCTTAGTTTGCGTTTATTTAGGCGTAACCGCGATAGATGGCGACTAAAATTATATTGAAAACAAGCATTGGACTAATTTGACAGGACTAAATTTCTTACATCCTTTTCTTATGTTCTTTGTTAGAAAGAGACATAGTGACATTACAATTAGTTTAGTTGTGAACAACAGAATCAGGGCCAGTATATTGATTATAATATTTTATATTTTACCTACTTTTATTACGTTCAGTTTCTTATACGAAGAGAATTTTATTCTATATCCGATTTAAAATATTATTTAACAAACACACATATCCAGTATCCATACTTTTCATTGTAATAAATATCCTAATTTATTAGTATAATATCCTGATTTTTAAATAGGTAGGTACAACTTATAATTTAGTTACGGAAATTATAGGTCACTTTCTTGCAGCTGTAACACGTATTTAAAATGTAAATTAAAATAATTTCAGGTTAATAGACGATCAACTTAAACCAAGGAATACACAAAGTTCTGAATCATTTTTCTCATATTCTTGGGATAAATACCATAACTTAGACGCAATTTACAATTGGCTTGATGAACTTGAAGCTAACTATCCAGATATAGTAACTACAGTAGTTATCGGAAAATCTGTTGAAGATAGAGATATCAAAGGAGTAGTAATAAACTATCATCCTGAAAGAGAAAATAAATTAATTGGTATGCTAGAAGGGACTCTACATGCAAGGGAATGGATATCTGCAGCAACTGTTACGTGGATAATCAAAGAGTTCTTAACAAGTTCTGATGAAAGAGTGAGAGCTATGGCGGAGAATTTTGAATGGCATATATTTCCAGTGGTTAATCCTGATGGATATGTTTATACCTTTACTCACGTAAGTAATCAATTTGTGCTTTGAAATTTGCTCCTTCTACTTTACATGCTATCTATCATAAAGCTGCAGGTTTTAACAATAATAGGTTGCATCTTCTGTTCTATCTTTTTGTATCGTGATACTATCTGTCATTATTCTATCCATTGAACAAGATGGCATTCTTATTGTCTTTAAGTTGTTTATTTCTTTGATTGCATCGATGGATCTAGTCAATTTGCTGCTAAGCTCCTGCCCATCTTCAGTTGCCTGGGTTGTGGTTAAAATTTTAAGCTTTGTTCTGCAGGAGATCTGGAGTATAAGAAAAATATATATATATATATAAATATATATATAGAGAGAGGTAGAGCATAGCGTTTATTCGCTCAATGAGCAGCTCGACTGGGGAAGTACCTCCACCTTACGGAATACCGCAGCCAAATAACTTTATGTCGTGTAAAGTTGTGTTCCTGCGCGTGAGTAAGGTCGCCAGAGCTCATAGGGGAGGGGGGAAAGGTCGGTAACGCGTGAGCGATGCTTCGTGTGTTGCAAGCGTCCATATGGCTACGGTAACCGCTTACCATCAGGCGGGCCGTATGCTTGTTTACCGACCTAGTAGTATAAAAAAAAAAAAAAAAAAAAATATATATATACTAGATATACTATGATTTAATTTTCCAATAACTAAATCTAACCAGTGATAAAATATTGGACATTTTAGAATCGAATGTGGAGGAAAAATCGCAGTACTGCCAGTTTTATATCATGTGCATCATCAGGAGTTGATGATGATCTTAGCAATGGTGTTGACTTGAACAGGAACTTTGGCCATGTTTGGATGTGTAAGTTATCTTTCATCACTTAGTAACCTACCTTATACTATTTAAATTAATAAATTGTCTTTATATGATCTATCAGTGGCATAGTGTTGTATGTAATTACGTCGCTACGGAGAAAAAGTAATGAAAATCATTATACAGCATAATAATCTTCTATTCCCACTTATATCACTCAAATTACCTCAAATATATTTAAAAGTACAAAATAAAAAAGCAGTTATGAAAAGTTCCCGTCTGTGTTATATCTGAATAATTCATTTATAGTCTATCTTGTCTTCCAGCTATTGGTGCATCGGATAACCCCTGCTTGAACACTTTCGCTGGACCTACAGAATTCTCGGAGCCCGAATCTAGAGCTATTGCCAACTACGTAATGAATCTGAATACACAAGGAGAGCTAATTTACTACATAGCATTTCACTCATATACTCAGCTGATCGTAATACCTTACAGCCATATAACTGGCTCTGAAGCTCTACTGGCAAATAATTATGGAGATATGGTAAAGTATTGCTATTTTATGAGAGTCAATAATCGAATAAAGACATACAACGAAACCATCGTATTTATGTTTAAAGTTTAGTTAAATATATAGAAGATGGAGAAATACACTCTCAGAACTTGTAACTCATGTATTACCAAAAAATTATAATACACTTTAGATCATTAGCTTCTAAAGAGCACTTATTGACTCATATCTTAAAATTAAAAAAGCATTTGATTTCCTTTCAGTATGAAATAGCAATACGGGGTGCTGAAGCTTTAGAAAAACGATTTGGTACCGTATACAGAGTTGGTGTATCTGCTGATGTTATGTGTAAGTATGAGTATCAATTAACTCATTAAAAATCTTCTTAATCATCAACATAATAATTTGTTTAAAATTAATTCGCGGGGATTGTATTATTTGCTTATTAGAGTAGTTATGGAAAAAGTATATTTAAAAAAGTGTTTTGCAATTGCAATACTCAAATTCCAGTAGGTTTTCATAAGAAGTGATGAAAACGTTAAACGGCCTTTTTCTCAGTGATTATATATATTTTTTTAAAACTATGTACGTATGAAAACTCCCCTCACAAAGTTTTTCTTTGGCTCAACGGGTTACGGTAGTAGTCTATCCTTACTTTACTGTGGCCCAAAACAATTATGCCACCAGTTCACTATCATTATTATACTATAATTAATTTTCTTATCACAAATTCTTAACTTAACGTGATTGAGCATTATAGTATGACATTTATAAAATTTATGAAAAACTGGTGTCTGTAGTAGAAACAGATCACCAGGCTCCGATTCCGTGACGGCAATACCATCTGTAATATCCTTTATTTTTACACTTTCAGATCCAATGAGTGGAACTAGCTTTGACTGGGTAAAGTACGCTGCAGATGTACCAGTATGCTACTTACTCGAGCTTAGAGACCTTGGAGAGTATGGTTTCCTTTTACCTCCAGAACAGATTATACCAAACAATCTAGAAATTATGGACGCCTTCATTGAAATGGATAGAACAACCAGAAGTCTAGGATATTATAGCTCAGGAAGTTCTGAACAATGTATTATTTCTTCAATAATTGTTATTAGTTTTGGATTCATTATAGTTCTATTCTTCAACTAATCAATAAATAATTTATTATGTGCGTTTTTTTATTCATTTTTAATCATTATAATAAGTACTCATACAAGCAAACGTCTCTGCTCTGATATAATAATAAGTATTTCAATTACTGTAATTATTGGATGTTGACCTAGTCTTCCACCTAGTTCATTATCATCATTCCTTACTGTTTAAGTTTTTATACTTTTAGCATGTATTGCTTCTAATTAAGTTTAGAATATACATGTAGGAATGGAATTTGTGAAAGATGCATAGAGTGGAACGTGGAATGAGTGTGTGAAATGGATGAATGTAAGAGAGGGACAGACACTTCAGATTGATAGACTGGAAGAAGGACGAAGGACGAAGGACGAAGGACGAAGGACGTAAAGACGAACATATTGTACAAAGAAAAAGAAATAAATGAATCTAGTTGTTTATGAAGAATCTGCAGTTTTTATTTGCCGTTCTCAAGCCCCGTCATCCTACATACATGATAATACAAATTATTGTTAAACAGGTTATTCGTATTTTTATCTTATTGCGATAAAAACTTAGAAAGGTTATATGTAACTCAATTAATCTGACTGAATTTCATATGTTTATCTAATTAAGCCTAGATTATATCATTATCATTTAATTCGTAACAGAAAATCCAAATACTTAACCACTAATATCTAAATACTCTTTGTTAGCATACACGATGAATTTAAAAGAAATATTTATTATAGCTATATTATTTATAGCTATCAATGGAGAATTCGTGAGCTATGAAAACCATAAAGTGTATAAAATAGTACCATCGTCCGACGAAGATGTACAAATTTTAGTGGATTTACAAAAACAAGGAGAATATTTCTTCTGGAGTGATACCGTGGCAAATGGAAGTGATGTGAGGATAATGGTAGCTCCTAAATATCAGAAAGAATTCGAAGAATATTTGAGTGGTGTTGGAATAGCTACTAAAGTTGTTATTGAAGATGTGCAAAAGTAAGTACCTCAAATAAACATGTCAGTAAAGTTGTGAATCAAATCTGAATTTCTATTTGAGAAATAATCGATTAATAGTATTACTCATAAATGTCATTAGTCTAATCTTGCTTCACCTTCTAATAATTGTAATTAATATGTTTTTAGGCAAATAGACTATCAACTAAGACGACCACCCCAGACTCGAAATAACAACGAGTACAATTGGGAATACTATCAAAATCTAGAAGAGATCAACGATTGGCTAATAAAAATCGCAGATGACTACCCAGACATCGTGACTCTTGTAGATATTGGAGTATCTGTTGAAGGCAGATACATAAAAGGAGTTAAAATTGATTATAAGAAAGCAGAGAACCCTACAATTGGTATGATTGAAGGTGGTATCCATGCCAGGGAATGGATATCTCCAGCAACAGTCACGTGGATAATTAAAGAGTTTTTGACAAGCACAGACCCGAGCGTAAGGTTTGTTGCTGAAAATATTGTATGGCATATATTCCCAGTGGTCAACCCTGATGGATATCAATATACGTTTACTGATGTAAGTTATTTGTGTATATTTCTTTATTTTATACTCGATTTATTAAACCTGTGCTGGAACAGTGAATAGCTATGGCATCATTATTCAAGTATTAGTTATCCACATACACCTATGGTGGACAATTCCTATGAATTTAAAAACAATTCGAAGTGTTAAAGCTACGAATGAAAATTGTGAAAGCTACATACAAAAAAAAATTAAAATGAATTCATATTAAAAAATATGAAAGTAACTAGGTCTGTTCGCTGAACCGATCGCAATAAAATTTTCATGTCATTTAATTTCAGAATCGCATGTGGAGGAAAAACAGAAATGCAGCACACTTCACTCCCTGCTCTCAATGGAACCTCAATGATGACATGAGCAATGGAATAGATCTGAACAGAAACTTTGGTTTCATGTGGATGAGTAAGTTTATTTTTTACACCGTAAAATTATATTCGACTATGTATGTATGTAGGCTTTTATTTGACAGTATCTGGTCAGATCAGTAATGATGTGGCCGAAGGTGGTAAGCACAGAAAGCTTAGAAGGGAACTGGCTCACAAGTGAAGTTGACTGAACACGCTGCCCTGCTGGTGCTTAGCTGATTATATCAACTTGAGGGTGGTATTCAGCCAGGCGGGTATAACAATGTACTCTATTACCATGCTCTGGTTTCCTCACGATGTTTTCCTTCACCGAAAGCTCAGTTTCATTGTAAAATTCGAAACCTTGACCTTAATCAAACTCCTCCTATTCCTAAATAATGGTTATATCTTTTTTCACTTCTACAGTTACAAAACATAATTTATCTTTTTTCTTAGAATATGTTACAGCATATTTATTAAGTTTAAGTTTTCATAAAGGCCAATCAATTTGCCTATTGACATACATTTTAAAATCTATAGCTTATTTAAGCGCGGTAACGGTATACTATATTACCGTGGTTTAGCATCATAGCTTTGGCAGGTATTAACAATATTGTCTCTAGCATCGTTTTTGCTCTTAAACTCTGATGACCGATCTAAATCTTCTATTATGATAATCTAAATATCTTTTTATTACTATATAATTTGACAATGTCTAATATATTGGTTAATTATCTTTATCTTGGGAAATATTTCGTAGCCATTGATAGCATTATCGGAATTATTTATCAGTTAGTAGTTTACAGTATTTATCTATATTTGCTTACTTATAATTAAATAGGTATTTACTATTAAACAAAGTAGGGACAAGCGCACGAGCCCATTTTAATCTATGATTTCAAAATCACTACGAATGTGTATGAATAAATAAAAAACATGACTCAAAATAGCCCATAAGTGCCCTACTAGGGCCTAAATTGAATAAATGGCTTTGACTTTGACTTTGACTTTGATAGCTGACACTTGAACGAATGACTGAGAATGATTATGACGATGAATATTAACCGAGGTTTCCATATATTGTACAAAAGGTATAAAAATATCCTGACATTCTTCACACACTGCCATTGGATTCCAAACTAAGAAGAGCTTGTACTATGAAAACCAGATAGCGACATTTAAATATTAATATAATATAAATATTTAGCTGAAAGTTGTGGCTTAGTATGAAGGTCATAAGCTTATTTTACGAGAAACGTCTCTAGCATTTTGCATATTTCTAACCTTACATTATTGTATTTTGCAGAAATAAATATATTATACTTGGTTTAGAATTGTTTCAGGGCACAGTATATTTGTCCTCTTTAGCTTCTTCAATTTCATCTAGAGAACCTAATGATTTATTATCTATTTCAGCCACTGGTGCATCATCAAATCCCTGCGCAGAAACTTTTGCTGGACCAGTTCAATTTTCGGAACCGGAATCTATTGCGATTGCCAACTATGTTTATCTGCTTCAGAGAGAAGGAAACTTTGTATTCTACTACGCTTTTCACTCTTACTCTCAAATGGTTCTAGTTCCTTACAGCCATGTATCAGGTGCACAGGTTCTGGAAGCACCAAATTATGGCGATATGGTAATTTAGTAGTATTTAAAACTATCTAGGATTAACGTATAAAAAAAACATAATATACACGTTCCTAATGAATTAATTTTGTCGGTATTTAAAATAGAGGGCTACCTTATTCATTGTCATGATGTGGTCAAAAATCGTCTTTGGAATGTTTTTTGAGTCAATATAAAATAATTTTTACTAAACTTGAGATAGTTAAATTATTTTCTAATAAGCTAATCTACTACCGATTTCAAACAAAGGCTATTTTTAAATTTTTCAGTATGAAATAGCTATCAAAGGAATGGACAAACTCAAGGAAAAACATGGAACAAACTATTTAGTTGGTACATCAGCTGATATTTTATGTATGTATGAAATCTTTTTAGATTTTTTTACTCTTTATCAATCTTCATGTCTTATTATATCTACAGGTTTATCATTATCTACTCTGGAGTTTTAGTTATCTTTTCTTTGTTCTTTAGATCGCTATTTTTAACTTGATCTACTCAATGACAGTCACTGATCCCCATTTTTCTCACGATATTGTTTTGCAAGTCATATCGATAATAATATAAATTCCTTCATCTTTCAATTCGATTTCTACGTCATAGTCTTAATTTATTACAGACGCAGTTAGCGGCTCAAGTTTTGACTGGGTAAGAGGAGATGCTGATGTCCCAATAGTATACTTGTTTGAGCTTCGCGATGTCGGTGAATATGGTTTCCTTCTACCTCCAGAACTGATCATACCTAATAACGAAGAAATCGTTGCTGGATTGGTTGAAATGGATCGCGTGGCTAGAGAAATTGGCTACTATAGCACTTCATCAGGAAATATTGTAAAATTTAGCTCGGTTGCACTTCTTTTGGCACTGATGTTTGTCCTTTGAAACTACTTATTATTACATTTTTGTGTCGTATATTTTAAGATGTTTTTGTATTTACATTCACTCGTTTATAATAACTAGTGGTCCAAAAATCTGATAATAAAGTTTTTAGTTAAAAAGGTTTAGGTATCTTGCACTTTTCTTCCATACAAACGTGTGCGCAATATGCTTAAAAATGGGTCCGATTTCTATTCACGTATTTATTATATAGATTTGAGGTCTACTTTTTGCCTTATCTCTACTTTCACGTTCAATTAATCACCTATTCTAGTACCTAAATATTGAAATATTGTGAACTGTTTTGTGTAATTTTGGTGTCCGTCAATGATTAGTATGTAATGTTAATTTGCCCATAAATATTGGTAAACCTGCTTATCAATAAACCTATTAATACGGATAAACTTAATAAAATTATATTACTTTACTGTTATTACTGGAAAGATAATCACAATCTTTATTGACCGCAATACATATCGAAATGATCTAAATGTCTATTTCCAAAGAGTTTTTTATACAATTCACACGTCTTAAAAATGATTTTGAAAAATTTGTTTGGAATTATTAGTCTGATAGTTATTGCTAGTGCTTTTAAAAATTATGAAGATTATAGAGTGTATGATATAGTTCCAAGTTCAAATGAACAAGTCCAAATACTTCTTGACCTACAAAAGCAAGGATATGAATTCTGGACGGATATAATTGCTGTTAATAATCGTGTTAGAGTAATGGTTTCTCCGGTTCAAAATAAAGAATTCACAAATTATAGTACAAGTGTAGGATTAAATATTAAATTGACTATAAGGAATGTTCAGGAGTAAGTACCTACTATTATTAATATTATTTAAGTTATAGTAATGCTTTTCACGAAAAGATACGTTGTATAATAAAAAATTAACAGGTGATGCTTGTGGGGGGCTGGTCTGCTTAAGTTTGCTATTTACCTACTTATTAAATATCGATTCAGTCCAAATTTGTAGTTGTTCCGCCGAGGCACTCAGTTGTTGACAGTGCGATTACAATGTAAATATTATGTAAAAAATCTAAGCTTGTTTTGAAAAGAGTAATTACTGAGTTTATTACGGGATCTTCTCAGCAAATGCATCCTTCGGAATATTAGAGTAATAGAGTCAGACTATTCATAAGTACCTGCGAAGATCTATTTGAAATAAATGACTTGAATGCATTAAAAATATTTTGTAATGTAATATGTTTTGCATATAATTTTCACAGATTAATTGATGCTCAAAAACAACCAGCAAAAATCACCCGCAGCTCTTCCCTCGGGTCTTTTGACTGGAATAATTACCACACACTTCAGGACATCCACTCTTGGTTAGATGAATTACAAGAATTATATCCTGGAGTTGTCAGTACAGTTACCATCGGCCATTCTTTTGAAGGTCGTCCCATTAAAGGAGTCATTATAGATTTCAAATCTGGTGAGAGAGAGGCTATACCTCTTATTGGAATGATTGAAGGTGGTATCCACGCTAGAGAGTGGATCTCTCCAGCAACTGTCACTTGGATTATCAAGGAGTTCTTGACCAGTGACGACCCTGATGTAAGGTTTATGGCTGAGGCATTTGTGTGGCATATCTTTCCAGTCACTAATCCTGATGGTTACTCTTATACTTTTGCTGGGGTATGTATTGATTATTTGACTCATTGTCACAATAGTTCGCCAGTTATATTAGTTACATTCTAGCTTAATCATATAGTATTTGATCGGGGTATAGAATAAAAAGATAATATAGTTATTTTATTTTAAACAAATATGTTCAAACTACAAGATATACATAGGAAATTTCCTCGAGTCTTGAGTCTTTTATAGAAAAAATAAATTATATCTTATCTAGCAACATTCTTCGTGTATTAATTTATAGAGGGATGGTATCGGTATCTGCCTTTTGCATTACAATTATTTCTAAAATAAAAAGTAATTCCCCAATATGTTTATTGATTGTAATAAGACATGCTCTACATAATATATAATTGATAATATTAATCAAAATAGATAATGATTTACAATCATAGCATTAGGACATAAAAATACCGATAAGTAACGAAAACACAAATATGCTAAAAATGAGATAAATAAATCATTCAATATTTTACAGGATCGCATGTGGAGAAAAAACAGAAATCCGACTAACTATGTCAACTGTACTTCAAGCGATGATTTAGGAAATGGAATTGATCTGAACAGGAACTTTGATTACATTTGGATGAGTAAGTATAGTACTTTTATTATTCTTAGTAGGGTCGGATTTGCATAATCACCAATCAGTTTTGTAGCTACAATCATACTTACTAATTACAACTGAATATGAGTCTGAGTTTTGAGGACTACTATCTTCTGTAAAACATGGATTACATTCTGATATATTAGATCGTTCATCTTTGGTGATAGCTTTTTTCTCATGACCAAAAAATCAAGGGAAAACCAATGAGTCAATTAGTTATTGAGTAATTGACATTAATTTGCATCTGATTTTTATCATTGATAACCAAAGTGTTTGATAAATAATTGGAAATATTAATCAGCCTAACCACTCAGACTAAAAATTATCTCGAACACACAGCATTTTTCACCACCCTTATATTAAACCATATTTCCAGCAATCGGCGCCTCTGCAGATCCTTGTCAACAAACCTACGCTGGACCAAACCCATCATCAGAACTGGAAGCTCAAGCCATCATCAACCATGTGACGACTCTGAAACAGTCTGGCAATATGATTTTTTACTTTGCATTCCATTCTTACTCGCAAATGATCTTGGTTCCTTATAGCCATGTCACAGGGTTTGACGTACTGCAGGCTTCCAATTATGCTGACATGGTAAGCTTTTTATCGGATAATGAAGCAAGAGTTGCTATTTTAATGTAAAATATTGTAATGAAAATTATTGAATTACTGCATCTTTGGTAATCTTAAGTATGTTATGTTATTCTCTGTACATAATGATTACATAATACTATCAATAATGGAACAATAATAATAATGGAATAATAAAAGTAATCTTTTTATCTTATCCAGTATGAAATTGCAATTCGTGGTGCTGAGAAACTAACTGCAGTACACGGAACACATTATGAAGTTGGCACATCAGCTGAAATTTTATGTGAGTAATAAACTATTATCATTTTTTAAGAACAAGGCTTCAATTACTATACTATACTATACTATACTATACTATACTATACTATACTATACTATACTATACTATACTATACTATACTATACTATACTATACTATACTATACTATACTATACTATACTATACTATACTATACTATACTATACTATACTATACTATACTATACTATACTATACTATACTATACTATACTATACTATACTATACTATACTATACTATACTATAAAAAACCTATGTCGACAATCATGTTGTTGAAACAATTGAAAATAACGATGTATCTAAACTCAGCAATAATCATTGAAGAATTCCATTCTGAGAAGTCATATTTGACGAGAGGCTGTCTCTCTTTGCCGCACTATGTTCGTCTCTTTTTGACACATATATGTATATGGGCAGTCAAAAGTGACCTATTAGGAAGGCCCTAGTTTAGAAATAAATTAGTTGATATGAAAATGAATGAGAGAGGCTTATTTTCAGCATAGATCATGCCTAGGCTAAATATGATGAAGTAAATAAAGCATAGACACATGTTGATGATGGAAATTGCTTTTCAGACGCGGTAAGCGGTTCCAGCTTTGACTGGGTAAAGGGAGTAGCAGAAATACCTATTGTATATCTTTTTGAATTGAGAGATCTTGGACAATATGGCTTCTTACTACCAACTGAAGAGATAATACCAAATAATGAAGAAATCATGGCCTGTCTCGTTGAAATGGAGAAAGCAACAAGGCAATTGAATTATTATTCAGCATCTAATACTGTTTTCGGTTCTCTTTTGTTAATGGTTATTAGTGTTTTGTTCATGTTCGTTTCACAGTGATTATTTGATAAATATTTTTTTTTAATTAGATACTGTTTTTTTTGCTTCCATCCTACAATGCGATTTTAAAGGTCCAGATTTATTAACTGAGGCATATTTCATTTTTTGGCGATTTTAAGATTATAATAATAACAACGAATGTTCATTCAACCGATTTCATTACCTTCAATAGCATAATATCACCTATACTAAATCAAACTAACAAAAACAAACAAATACTTCACGCCCTGCTCAATATAAAAATAGCTCCCCCATCTGTCCCCGGATGACACAACGGCATAAAGGTAAATAATAATAAATTATAACCCCTGACAATCTGACGCGTGACTGAAATCAAATGACACAAGGAGGCCAAAAATCATAAACCGTGCTTATGGTTTGTAGCACAGGATGGAATAGAGTATTAGATTGCTATTTTTTTCCTCCTTACCCTTTTATTTTGCTTCTATAAGTACGTTGAAATCTTTAAAAGGATCGTCCATGTAGGATAATTTAATTTAACTTCCTATGAAGAAATAGATAACCAGAATTAAGCTTTCCGTCATATCACTTTATGATATGACGAAGGCACAGATCTTTGTGATGATAAACTTTTAGGTTATTAAATTATGATAAAACTAGTTACACCGCGCGGTATAACCCGCGTACCCGAGAGATATATCCCGATAAGAATTATCCTATGAGTGAATCCTGAACAAATTCTATTAACGTGCCAAAATTCATCCAAATCCGTTCAGTTGTTGAAGCGTGATTAAGTAACAAACATACGTACTTTCACATTAATAATATTTATTAATGAGATGAGCCTATTAATACCTACTTACTAGTGTAAAATAATATGTGAGTAAATGCTACTCTATGTATTTCTTTGTACAGTAGTAGGGCATATTCAATTTATATGATAATAATACATAATGATACGGTTTTATTGTTTTCTTTTCTAGCCTTGCGTAAAATTAAACTGTAAGGATACGTTACATCTGTCATACGCAGATTTACGCACTTGTGAATATAAATGTAAATCACATAGAGAATTGAGTTGAAAGTGTTTTTATTTTATTTAGAAACTGTTCTGTAGAAACGTAAGAGTAAATCATGGCTCATCTCTTACTAATAAGACATAACTTTATTTTGCTTAAAGTCAAAGCCATTTATTCAATTTAGGCCCTAGTAGGGCACTTATGAAAGTCAAAGCTACTGCAGTTACCACCAGTTCGTAAGTCGGCCTTCAACTGAGAAGAACGGGCAAGATCCAACAGTACCTAATAATATTGTATTACCTAACCTTTAACTATTTGAAGGATAAAAATGTTAAAACTAGAGTTCATATTGGATAATAAAGTATTTAGGGCCCACTTACAACTCATATAAAATTACAATTAAGAAAATAACTTAAATTAGGTCTTGTCTGGTAATGAAAGTATTACAGATTTAAATCTGAATTCAGAAGACTGAATAAAAAAAATATAGTGCACTTTATTTTATCAGACCAGGGGGCCACGTCAGCTATTTTAAATCATAAATGTACCTAATTCTGACACGATACCATAACAACTCCATTTCAAAGCGGTTTGCCCAAACATGAGACCTAGCAAGATCGATTTTTGAACGTAAAAGTAATTATGATCATAATTTACTTTCTAGTCAAGGCCAACGAAAAACAGGTACTAAATAAATTTATTAGCTAATTTCACCAATATTCTTGGATAATTTTCATCTCAATATTGGAAAGAACGTAAATACTTAAAGATTTGAAAACACCCCAAGCAACCCTTTTTACGGTACAACATCAATCACTTGAAAGTCGTTAATGAGCTGAAACTAAATATTTCTTAGAACCAATTTACTGAACCACCAGCTTAACTTGAACCACAGGATCGTACTTATTACTTAAAACTACAAACTTGTCCCTACGCTGGCTAACCAGTTTTGCTTGAGCTTTGAAATTACTTACAACGCAAGGAAATATGGGTATTCGTAAATTGGTAATTTTTGTAGATATAAATAACTGAATAACATCATTTAAGTCCAAATATATTATAATAGTCATAAACAACTGGCAAAGTCGTTTATTGAAGCTTTAAAATTTTATGCTCGAATAGTTTTTAAGACTATTCTTGTGTGAAAGGATGGTTATTTGTAATAATTAGTTGGAGACGATCAAAGAGGCGTTTTATTGTCACCGGATCTTGTTTCGTGGGATTGTTTTGGGTTTTTTATGATGAACGATGATGGTCTAAAATTGTAGAATGTTGGCTTTGCAGTAGCGTGGTTGAATGTATGTAGTTTTACTTTCGATAGGGTTGTACTTGACCGCTACCACAACATGGTCAGTGATGATGTGGCGGTGGTAAGCACACAAAGCCTAGCATAGAATTGGCTTTCAAATGAAACTAGTGAAAGACGGTGCTAGGTGCTGTGATAGATTTTCAGTTAATGGTACGTCTATGAAGTTATGCAAGAACTTATTAATAAATAATAATCCTGGGATATTCCTCACACACGGTCATCTGAGTGGTTGTGGATGTTTTATCTTTTTTTGTTTGTTCCTTTCATTTTGTTTTTTTTTCTAATGAAGCGCTATTACGTTCATTTTACTTGAAATGTATTCCGCCAATGTCCCACCACCGACAATGTGCTCTGGGGCCCAAGTCTGCTATTTAAATTGTGTTCAAATGAACTTTCAGTGGTGTCAAAATTGTGACATTTTACAGTTTTGGTAGTCTACTAAACTAACACAATCGCGTCATAATGGAGTCATTTTGGCGTAATTATGGCGCCATGACGCTGATTAGCTAAGTCAAGGACACATGCGCTTAATTGGCCAAGTCAAGAACACACGATGCAGTCATTTGTCCTTACTGTTCTGACTAGTTGCAGTATTTGATTGCTCAGGTATATTACTATTCTAAATGGGTCTTCTTTAACCATTTACAAATTACAAAGCAATTTAAATGAAATTGTCGTATAGAATGGTGGATTAAAAATATGACACTGAACTGACAACAAAATAAATTGAATTTGAATTTAAAATGCATTGAACAAAAAAGAATTAAAAACCCATAACGACATTCAAACATTAGCCCTCATTAGGCCCAGCGGGTGTCAAAAATAAATTTATCACAAAGCTGAGTCTACAATGTGTTGAGTGCACTCCCCTACTTTGACATTCACTTGTAAGTTATAGTGTATCCACCCATTACCTAAATTTAGGGAATTTTCGTTAAAAGTATTGAGAACTTAGTAGTAATAGCGTTTTGTAAAGACTTATGAGAGAATGTGAAGTAGAATAAAAATATGAGAATGGATTAAAAGCACCAATTACCCAAAATCTATCTTCGATTAACGCAGAATCTTGGCCTCTGGTGGTAACCATGAAATATGCTGTTGAGAGCACATTGGGCCCTCGCCAATGAGCTCTGGCGTCAGTAGCACGTGAGTGATACTTCATGTGTTGCAGGTGTCCATATTGCTACGATAACCGCTTACTATAAGGCGGTTATCATACTGCCACGCACCACGCAGCGTAGCGCGTCAATGCGTCTCTTAACGTTGCTTGTAAGTATCTCCGTTTGTATAGAAAAGACGCACAGTCCAACATACTGAAAATGCATCCACGCGCGTTCATACAGATCACGCACCTACTTGCGTCTCGCTCGCACCTACGCGCGTAGGTGCGCGGCGAGACGCAAGGTATGGCACACCGAGTCTCATAGTGCCGTGCGTTATTTTGTATGGAAGGAGTCAGAGCCGCCGTGAATCCACAGAACGCAACTACGCGCGTGAATGCGTAAAAACCCGCACGATGATGCAGATCTGCACTCCCGCAAGTACGCGCGTAGGCGCGCGGCAGTGTGATAATCGCCTTAGGCGGGCCGTATGCTTGTTTGCCGACTACGACGTATAAAAAATGACTGAAATTTAAAACATCATAAAAGTTTAAATTATATGTGCACCAAATCGTTCAATCGCCATTTTTTGCTTCTAAAACAATGGCGGTTTGTTGTTAAAAATTCAAATGGCTTTATTTTGTAAATAACTTGAATTAACTACTCGGATTTGTAATACTGTACATTGTAAAAAGTTTGATCGCTTTTTGATTCAGTTCGTGGTACATTTTATGTTTAATGCAGCGCAGGAGTTGCCGTTTTTGAAGCAACTCAATCAGTTCTAATGAAGACGTGGCAATTTAATTTCATAGTGACTGTTCCATTTTTTAAAGAATTCGTATATTTGGTCATCAGTACGATTTAAGACAGAGTTGACGTTTTTCAAAGAAATATTTTTGTTTTACTTTTCGTACGCCATTCAATGTAGAGATTTGCATTAAGCTACCTATTTAATTTATCTCATAAAAAAATTACTAAATTCTACTAATCCTAATAAATGCGAAAGTGAGATTGTTTGTTTGTTACGCTTTCACGCCCCAAAAACTCAACCGATCATGATGAAATTTGTCATGCAGGTAGCCTATGGTATGGAGAAGTACATAGGCTACTTTTTAACCCAGGAATATGGGTGAAACCGCGGGGGATAGCTAGTATTTAATAATGCGAGAGTATCTTTGTTACTTTGTCCTTCTTTCACTCAGCAACGCATCGTGATTTTTGCCTAAAATCTGCGGTTTTGGCCGGAATTAACATAAGTCGCTTTTTATCACTAGAGGCGGGTAAAAACGCGGGCGGTAGGTAGTTCATCATAATTTCATTACAACATAATAAACTCTCTGTTATTCGCTCTCGCTTATCGCTTCTCCTATTAAACAAACACCAACTTAAAAGAACGTGTGTGAAATAGCTGATCACGGAATTTTTTTCACGCATTCCACATTACGTTTGGGGAATAATAAAATGGCGCTTCCAGTAATTATGTGAAAGTTTGTGACTTCCTCAGAAAGAATTTTTTGTTGAAATTCCTGTGATCCCGGTTCTCGGGTCTGTTAATTAGTTCATTAAATTAGCGACGTTCGTTTTTTGTTCGAGAAAGTATTCTCTGTGATTCGTTTTTAGAATGCTGGTGTTTGAATTTTTACGCAAGTATTTTTCTCATTTTGTTGGAAATTTTCATTAAGCTATTATTACAACGTATAGAGAAGCTATCATAAGCAAAGGTTATGTCCCATTTTTTTAGAATCAACTAAAGTTCTCTTTGGCGCTAATATGATAATTAGTCGTCTAAGCAGACAGTAGAAACACGTAGCGTATTTTACCGTACCGTAGAGTATTTTTCTCATAAACACCGCGATTTTCACTGCACTTACGCGTTTCATTCATCGTTCTACAACTACAAGCGTGGCCTCACTTGAACGGAATATAGTTGTAATGTATGGCGTCTTCTCTATACGTAGTAATAACTCAATGGAAATTTTATCAGAAAAATTCTAATACTATAATCATATGAAAGTGAGTTGGTTTGTTCACTCTTGACACCTCAAAGAAACAACAATTCATGATGAAATTGGCTTACATCATAACATTCACACACACAGATGAGAGAGAATCATTGATGAAGAATTATAAATTAATAGATAAAATTCAGTCTCGATTTTGTACTCTGGTAACTCTCCTTCACCAGTGACGCTCTCCTTAATCTTTTACATAATATATTGTTTCATTTCTTTATTTCTGTGTATTGTTGAGAAACTATGTGCATGATACGATGGGATTGACATGTCAATAATCCCAAATAATAAAATAAATAAAAAAAAACCGACCATAACCTGGAATAACGCATAAGATACTTTTGTATCCCGGGAAAACAAGTCCCTCTGGAACAAAATCATCAAGGCCCTGGTTGGAATCTTACAATGAGCTTTAGCTTTCGGTGAAGGAAAACATCATGCGGAAACCATAGCACTGTAGTAGGGTACTTTGTAGTACCCACCTGCCTGGTTACGTTCATCTTGAAAATCTGTCGCCAAGCACCTTTTGGTGTGTTCCGACAGCTGCACTTGAGAGCCAGATCCTTCTAGGCTTTGTGTGCTTACCACCCTTGGCCACATCATCAGTTACCATGGCGAGATTATTGTCAAACACAGGCCTATACACAGTAAGGAATGCACAGGATATCAATTTCTATGCTAGCTTGGTCCAGCAGTGAATAATCATGAAGATTTAACCTCCGTAAAACAAAACCTACAAAGATAACCATCTGTATCAAATTCGCCTCCCTCTAAAACATGACTATTCTGAAACCGGAAGCCAATCGACTTCCAGCGCTACCGTGCCGTAGCTTGCCGTCAAAGAAACAAAACTAACAAACACGTGGATAATTGATGGGGAAACGACGTCCCATTTCGTCAGCTGTCGGCAAACGATGACATCTGAGATGACGTTTCACACGTGATGTTTAGTGGCGACGATTTTAATCGGAGGTCGAAACGATGTCGATTTGTTATTACTTTTTGATTAACTAATACGAGTGATATAAATTTACTGCTTGCATTTTAGAAAAAAAGCGACTAAATATAATTACTTGTTAAAAACCTTTTCGAAAATTGAGTTACTTGTTTTTTCAGAATCACTAACGAGATCAAGGGCAGTTTTAGAGTTTTTTTTGTACGAAAGTATAATTTTTAGCCCTGCTTAGAGAATATTATTTATGAATTTTGCAGTTTACTATTATTATTGGAAAAAATCCTTACAGTCAATTTCGTTAGGAGTTTTCTTCCGCGGTCGCTCGGACTGTGGAATGAGCTCCCCACCGCCGTGGTTTTCCCAGTACAGCATGGGGTTCTAGAAAAAGAGTGTGTGAAGAGATTTCTTCAGGTTCGGCAACGCGCGAGTTATACCCCTGGAAAACAGTGCCCCTGGTGTTGCAAGCGTCCATAGTCTACGGTAACTGCTGACCATCAGACGGACCATATGCTTGTTTGCCACCTTAGTGGAATAAAGAAAAATTGTTTTTTTTTTACTGTCTGAAACTTTTGTTAAAATATTCCTTATCTGCTTTTTAAATCGTCGGTTGTAAATGTCAGGAAACAATAAAATGTATATGACGGCTGGTTTCTATTTACACTCATGTATTTTGAAAGCTTTTAAGTTTAGTTTATTATTATTATAATAGATTTACTAATGTGTGCTTATTTGTTATAAAAAGATACAGTTACAGAATTAGCTGTTGAACAATTTAGTTTATTTTGTTAAACAGAAATTAAGAACTGGGATAACTTAGTAAAAAATGTTGCCGGTTTAATCACTAATAGAATGAGTTTGAATTTTTGTAGGTATTTTGCGGACTGCTCGGCTAAAAACAAAAACAGGTAGTAAAGAAATCAGCCCAACTTATTGCTTATTGAATTTGGTCGTCACGTACAGTAGTACCCAACTGATATGGCTTACCGATGTACCTGTGCAGAAGATACTTTTTGTACATTTTCAAATCGCGGGAAACCGCTATTGGTCGGCACCTGCCGCCATGTTAGCGAGCGCCGTGCGGAGGGGCGTGACTTGCGAGTGAGACGGAACTAACAGCTGCAGTGTATTATGAATCTTATAGTAGTGATTTAAGGTTGATTGTAAGTTTTAAGCATTCTTTCGTTAATCTTCGGGGCCTTACTTTCTTTTCTGTGGAAACGAAGATACACGACGCGCCATATAAGTTGAGTAATACCTCAGAGTATATAAATACTACGTACAAGTAATACTGTATCTACCTTCTGTTTACCAAACAATATTTGATTTATGTACCTTAGATCTTGAACTCATAACTGAAAATCATTGAGACAGTTTGGTTTAAACGTCTTATGCTAATCATTATCATTTTCAACCAACGGCTGATTAACGTCTTCACTTCAGAGCCATGAGCCTCTCCTAATAGAGAGGGGGCATTCCAGTTAATCAGAATCAGTGCAGATTTGGTATTAACATACAATACATTGACAAGTCCTTGAATTTGACATCATTCAGATTTTCACCAAAGAGTCATTGGTAAATCGAGACCCAGAGCTACGAGCCAGTGATTTGATCTTTGTAATTTTTGATAAATTCATTCAACAGTGAGCCATTACGGCTTTAAAGCTAAAGGGAAATATTTATAAATCCGTGATAAGACGTGTCTTAATGTATGGTTCGGAATGTTGGGCAGTAAATAAGATGGATGAAAGACGATTGCATGCAGCTGAGATGAGGATGTTGAGATGGATGTGTGGAGTGACAAGAATGGATAAGATAAGGAATGATTATATAAGGGGAAGCTTGAAAGTAGCGCCAGTGACTGAAAAGTTGAGAGGGAACCGTTTAGCGTGGTATGAACATGTTATGAGGAGAAATGAAAGCCACGTCACTAAAAGAGTTATGAATATGAAAGTGGATGGATATACGGGAAGAGGAAGACCGAAAAAGAGATGGATGGATTGTGTGAAAGATGATATGGGTAAGAAAGGAGTGTGGTATAACGGATAGAAGAGACGAATGGAAGAAGCGTACATATTGCGCCGACCCCAAATGATTGGGAACAGGGCAGGCAGATGATGAGTGAGCTATTATGGATTATAGTAGTCAGGCTTATTATAAATATTGCAAGAATCTGGGAACGAGGGTTCTAAGTAGGTAAGGTCATGTTAAATGTACATGGAGACTCGTGGAGGCCAAAAATATATATGAAAAGAAATCATATCGATGTCCATCGAAGATTTGTATGACTCCAAACAATACATGGCTACTCCATTAGCAAGTCATGTCAAGTCACTCGCTTCCATTGACAGATGATGCCATTTCGGCCGGGAATCGAACCCAGGACAGGGGGAGCGTGCCTAACGATCCGTATGATTTATTAGTGTCATTACTACAAACCAGAACCGAAAAGGGAAATATGCCAAATTGTGTTCAATCTGAAAGATATTCTATTTCATATCGACTACAATTGGTTTTTGTTTTAGAATGTAAATGGATTATAGATGTTTCTGCAATGGGATTGTATGAAAAGACATTATTATGTTGGTAATGATTGCGTTTTTGAATTTCCACGTGATATTTAACTTTTTATGATAGTAAGAGCAATGAACTAAGAATTGTAGGTAATTATAGAACCTAGGTGAAGGGGTCAACAGGTGATTAACCTTTATTTTGCATGCAGCCAGATCATTCGTAGGAGCCAAACATCCCCTAAACACAATTAAAATGTTACAGTGAGTAGAGCACTATAATAATGCAAACTAGCTTTTGCTCGGGACTTCATCTGCGTAGAGTTTTTCTTTTTTCTGGATATGAGATTAGCGGAATCAAATAAACAAACTCTTCAGATTTCTTACTTAAGCTATCAAAGGTCTCGTGCTATCAGTCATGCTTTGGTATTCTGAAACGTTTTTGACAGCAACCGACGACGACTCCGTTGTGACGGTTAGTCCGGGAGGTAGCGTTGCAAACACAAAAGTCATAGTAAGCCGGCTGACGTTGAAATGTATAGTTGATCTTATATGACTAATAAGTGAACCGACCGTCTGCTCAAGTAAGTGCTCAAGTCTTCTACATCCGTCATCAGCCACTCCCAGTAAAAAAAAAGACATAGTACGCCGGCTCAAACTTGTTTCATAAGTATTTGACATAATACTGAGCTGAAAAAAATCGTCTGCTGCATGGTGGAGGGGGGAACACGCGTCAGCTGCTCGCATGAATTTGTAAAAAAAAAAGTTTACCCCTGCCGTAACCTTCCAATCCTAAACCCACCGCGGGTGCATCGCTGATGCGTGGTTCACATATTAGTCATTCAAGATCTATTGAAAAAGATGGCCATCGATCGGCGTATTAATACTACCTAAAATGCATCAGTACCTCCCGGACTATTGCATGTCGAAACAATTGAATACTTGAATAGGTCAAAAGAATTAAAATGGGCTGGAAGGTGTATTGTAAACATCAACTGCGCTCTGCGAGTGGATTTCATTTATTTTAATGATCTGAGTCGTAATCCCAAGCTAAGCAAACTTATGATATGGAAACTAGATAAAGGCTAATTTTATTTCATATTTTAGTAAAACTTTAATGTACTGAATATACCAATTTTAAAGGTTTAATATGAAGGCTATTCATTGGTTTAACTTTATCTTAATATTACGACTTAAACTTCACAAAAAGAAAGCTAGATATAGCGCCCATATTTTGAAAATATTGAAACAATTAACATTTTTTCACGAATAATGTTTAATAACATACTCGTATGTAAGTAAATACTACTAAATTGACGAGGTATTTTTTATAAGGAATAATAAAAATAAGCCAGATATCAAAGACTTCTATATAGAATTTGGAAGAATTTTAGCATTTCCAGTAAATAAAAATGCATTGACTTTGTAGTGCTGTGCACAATTTAATCAATGTTTATTTCAACAAGAATAGTTAAAGAATTACTCGCCAAAAGTCTCAACTGTTGAGCTTGACGACGTTTTTCCAAGATATCTTCATCATTGGCTGATTTAAGGATGCCCATAATATGACTTATCCGAGCTGCAGATATCTGAAATATGTATACCAACTCTGTAACCACTATAAAATTAGTATCATCATCATATTCTGTCACGAGATGTCCTCTGCTGAACTGGGCCTTTGTTTTTGACTGATTTCGACAAAGAACAGTCTTGGATTTATAATAAATAATTTGTAATAAAACATACTTACTTCAAATATCATAACATTACACAGAAACTATCATAAATGAAAGTGATCCACAAAGTGACAGGTTTTTTTTTATAATGGATACATAATACGACCTTAATAGGAGCTTCCTAAAATTAAACATTAATTAATTGACCAATTGAAAAATGTAGCACCGCACTACGAATGTATAGAGAATAGACCGCGACGACGGACGTCGTCGTCGTCAGCTGTCAAAAAAGAACAGAATTGCACTAATGGTGTCATATAGTTAGGGAAAATATAGCTAATATTGTCAAAATTCTACTTACAGAGCTAAATCATTCCTGTGGCTCAATACAGTGTCCATAAACAATCAATTAACTTATTGGTATCAGTATCGAACTTCGCATTAATTTTCAATTAATTGTGTTCTGTAACCGGTTATAATTGAGGGGAAATTATTTTGATTTAATTAACGACATGGATATTTAAGGAATAGAATTTCATAATTAAAAATTTCTTTATTGTGTTAAAACAGCGAAGTTGGTCAAACTAGATTCCGCTCGCAGTTTTACCTGTGAACGTCAAAAGATGTTTTGTCAAGCAATCTTCTAACCACAGGACTATTTGTGAATATTTTTTTATAATTTTGAAGATTGATTAACATGTCCAGTACAGATTTTCACATAAAAGCTTACGAGTCATTGGACGCCGGAAAAATAATGTATCATCAATTTTGTGTTTTACACTTTTTTTACTATGAAACTCACTGGGCCAATAAATAAAAGGCAGAGTTCTGAAAATTCAGAACGCATTATTTGTTAAATAATAAAATGTTATAGTCTGAATTTTTATAACAAAAAAGACACATTACATACGCCGGGAAAATTTTCACCTATACGCTGTTATACCGAAAATACGGACACAGCGTTTTGGTTCCTCAATGCGGACAGCAAGGGAGAGGAACTTGCTTTCGGGGCGTCTGTTTCCTGACTCTTACAATCTAGAGATTTTCAAGACCAGAGTAACTAGGTTTCTTTTGTAATAATAATGTTTATTTATGTAAAATCTATGTTAATCTGTCTATTTGTACTGATTCAATTTTTATCCACCAAATTCTCGATCTATGTAAACGAGACTGTAAAGCCAAAACACGCTGTCACTTGGTTAGTTTAAGGGCGCGCCTGACATGATATATTAGGCTTATTCATCACATCTTGTACATGCGGGTGAAATATGCCTATTGTTTTAGTTGATTACATTGTGTACACGCCCTAAGAGACCGTGTTAACTAATGAATTGTAATTAGTTTGAGCTATTGTTTTATATTACTTTGATACATAATTAATGAGGCTTGGTAACTTTTAAGCGTCAGATACACTAGGGGACAAAATGTTCCCTAAACTGACGCTGCAATGTTGCCCTATGTCCAGCAACACGCTTCGCAATAGTTTACAAAGATTTTTGTATATTTTAGTAGTCTC
The DNA here is from genome assembly GCA_951394255.1 of Polyploca ridens. Classification (NCBI taxonomy): domain Eukaryota; kingdom Metazoa; phylum Arthropoda; class Insecta; order Lepidoptera; family Drepanidae; genus Polyploca; species Polyploca ridens. The sequence goes on from OX596262.1 coordinate 2,923,306, forward strand.
GGGACATTCCACGTAGTTGCTGAGGGACATGTTCCGTAACATGTTGCTCCATTTGCCCCCTAATGTATTTGTTTGATCAGTCACAAAATGAGAAGTATTATTCTTCCATCCCAATTTCTCCATCGAAACACAAGACGCCGGGAGAATTTCCACCCATACGTTGTCGACATCCCGCGTACCCGGACATAACGCTTCGCTCTTTTACAGACAGCAAAGGAGTGGAACTCTCTTCCGGGGTCTGTGTTTCCCGACACCTATAACCTAGATGTATTCAAGGCCAAAGTGAATAGGCTTTTTCTGGGTAAGCGTGCTACATCCTCGGCCTCGTCATAACTCCTCATGGGGTTAGTAGAAAGTCAAACGCAAGCCCATTTAACATAAAAAAGACTAAAAATAAAGCGATGATAGCTCGGTGGTAGTAATGCCGATTGCCGTGACGATGGGTGTGGTTTCGAATCTTACAAAGAACTTGAGCTTTCTGTGAAGGAATACATCGTGAAGAAACCATAGCATGGTAGAAGGGCACCACCTTAATGTTGAAAACCAAGCATCTTGGTGTGTTCCGACGGCTGCAGCACTTGAGAGTCAATTCTCTATGATTTGTATAATTACCACTTTCAGCCACATGGCTGTTTTTCGTAATCTTTGACTGTGGTGAGATTGAGGTAAAACAAAAGCCTATAGAAAACAAAAATTGTGTAGTTGTATGTCGTTATCACCAGTTATATCAGTCACCGTCACGGCACGTCACAGCGGACATTTTCATACATCGCCTGATAGATAACGTGCCGTAAGGTAACCGATGTTTGAGGACACGCCTCTATCTGGATGGAAATTTAGGGTGCAATTTGACTGTTCATCGTGATAACAACTTTAGTAATTAGATGGCAAGGAATATGGAAAAAGAAAGATTTCCCTTACCAAAAATAAAGATTTAAATGTATGTAAAAGATTCCGTACCAACCCTTATGTTACGACTCCGTCCATCCGTGTATGTCTGTCCGTTTGTCACAGCGGCATCTTTTAGTAACTACTGACGCTATCTTTTTGTTTAGAATGGTACGAAATATTGGTTACCTCATTTATAGTTAAAGATTTTCTTTCTTTAAAACGTGGCTAAAATGGGGTCCGGAATTTTAAAGTGGCCACTAGTTTACTAGTTTAAATGGGCCATCATATGAAAGCGCTTCAATTGTATATTCCAAATCTGGATTTTATTTTTATGTTGCGTATTTGAACTTTCAAATACCTACTAAAGTTTTTTTATTTATTTGTTATTATTATAATATAATGTATTATTTAACATTTTCAGCAATATCGTCTATATCAGTTCTCTGGTATTATGCCAGGATATTTATTATGACATGGTAAAAATATCTCTGCAAAAACATCGTGAAAAAAACCCTTATTACTCTCAATAATATTATTACGCCTTATTAGATATTTTTCATTATATTTAATGGCGTAGAAAAGGGCCGACAAATAAATGGCACGGTGATAAATTCTGGGCGATCAGAATACGTGCCCAGCACTTAGCATGAATAGTTTTTTAAGCAGCAGCATTTATTATTGTATTCAACAAAGATAAACATTTGAATAACCATAAGGTCATCATTATTTCAGCCCAAAAACATCTATTGCTGAATAGGTCATAAGAATACGAGAGATTCCATTATGTCACGTATATACCAACTTTGTCTTTTTTAAATTCTTCCATTAGAATTGACTGACTGATTAGAAGCATTAATGTAATAAAACATAAGAAATTGCATATGTGTGAGTACTGTGCACGTTCCAGCTTTAGTCAACCAAGTTTAGGTATCCAAATTATCAATAATTTATAAATCATAGATAATCATTTCCTCTATTGGCATGTCAAAAGAAAAAGAAGAAAACATTAAAAGTCTCTTGTCAGAAGTCAAAGTCAGCATTTTTTGAAATTTTTTCATGCAAATATTTTTATTGAAATTGCTGTAATAAATATAAATAATGACCGCTAAAATATTTATAATGATTGTAATTTTCGTGATCAACATCAAATTTTGTCAAAGCAAATCATATGAACGATACCCTCTATACTCTGTGATCCCAACAGAAACAGTACATTTGAAGTTTTTGCAGAATGTAGATTCACAGAAGTACATAGACATGAAATTCTGGAAGAAGCCCTACAAGCTATATGAAGAAGTGCACTTCATAGTTAATCCAAAAGATAAAGATCTATTCATAGAAAGAGCTGCTCATTTTAGAATGAGTTACAAGCAAGTTTTACCTGATATTCAAGAGTAATTATAATTTTGTATCTTAGTATAGGTAGTAACTAAACAAGAAGCTATTCGGAAAATTTAATATTAAACATCAAGAAGCAACGATAACCTGCGGTACACTTTCATGGTCGGATGAACTAACAAAGAAAACCAAGCTGTAGCAATAGGCATAATGTCTTATTGACAGCTATGGGCTATAATGCTGGTGATGCATCTTAATAAATATTAACCCTAGTATTATTTTTAAGTCGTTAAATAAATCTTTATTCATTGTCTTCCCGAAGCCCATTTCAGTTAAGATGTATTTGATTCAATTTCAGAGCATTCTCCAACCAAACAATTCATAGGTACTTGCGTTTTAAAGAAGACTCTTATACTTGGGACAGCTACCATACACTGCAAGATATCTACCAGTGGCTTGCTGATATAGTCGCGAAGTTTCCTGCTAGAACTACACTATCATCAATTGGAAAATCAGCTGAAGGCCGTGATATCTATGTAGTTACAATAAGAAATGATGATAAAGCTGAACAAGTAATAGTAGAAGGTGGAATACATGGCAACGAATGGGTTTCTATAGAATTTGTCACTTATTTGATACATCATCTCTTACATATACGCGAATCACATGACAGAATTCTAAATAACGTAGGGACTAAATATAATTGGTATTTGCTTCCTGTTGTCAATCCAGATGGCTTTGAATATACTCATAAAGAGGTAAAAGTATATTTTACTTTGTTTTTAAATGTTATAGATAGACCAAAATTAATAACAAAAATATCTAATATAGGATCGTTTATGGAGTAAAAACAGAAGAAGCGATGTATTGAAAAATATATCTGGAGTAGATTTGGATAGAAATTTCGACTACAGTTTTGGAAGTGAGTTTGTAATATAGTAATTTCATCATCATCCTTTGCTTATTCTAAAGATATCATTTCGGATCAGATGACTAAAATTAGTTCCTAATTTTAGTCACATCACATGATACGGCTCACCCACCTGATGACAAGTGGTTACCGTAGCCTTTAGACGCTTGCACCTGGGCAGGTATTACCGAACATATTTCCCAAATTATTAGAACATCCACCATGATTTTTTATTGTTGGTTTAGATTACAGTGTAAGTCATAATCCAAACGACGATGACTATTGCGGCCCAGAGCCATTTTCCGAGCCAGAAAGTAAAGTGCTTTCTCAATTTGTGATGAGTGTACAGAACTTGAAGTTTTACTTTGCATTTCACAATTATGGGCAGAGGATTATAATCCCGTATGGCGATAGAATAAATCACGTTGAAAATTATGGTGAGATGGTAAGTTTATAAAAAGATAACGAAGACAATTTCTACATGGTAAGTGATGATGTGGCTGAAAGTGGTAAGCACCATAAACGTAAGCTACTTTTTATCTTAATGCAAGTGAACAAAGCCTCGAATTGGACTGGTAGGTACTCATATTTAGATGCAGAATTACCAGTATCACCAGCATGCTCTGTTTCTCACTTGTAGCCACTTGAGCCAAAGCACAAAACTTTATTCCTAGAATTGTTCTGTTCACCTACCATCTTTTGCTACCTTCAATGAAAGCTCAAACATATTATCTCGATACACGATCTCCACCAAGGTATCCAACGTCACTACCACTGAGCTATCATTGCATTTAGAGTCTGGCAAACGAAAGTTGAGCCTGGCTGTAATTGAAATTCTTAACATGGCAACATTCTATTAATGTCACTTTCGTCACCCGGCATGAAAAGTGTCAACTAGTTTACTGGACCAGTTTTGATACTAACCCTTTATTCATAATGGCTTTATAGCTAAATCAGTGTTATAGTAATGATAAATGATAACAGTAATGATAAAAGATGTCAGGTACATTATTATTAGGTCATACATGTGTTGCTATTATATATAGCATGCAACATTACTTCATAGGTTTACTACACATATAAGAGCATATTTAATACAAATTAATTATTATTCAAATTACAAAATGATATAAAACAAATTAAAACACAAAACATTAAAATAATCAATTTCAAATAAATTCAAATTACAATATCATTAGTTCCTTCAGGTCATAAAAATTATATTGTATTAACCATTTAAATAAGCATGTCTTAAATTTACGTATATTCATTTCAGCAGTTATGTCTATGGGTATTTTATTATATATTTGAACACACATTGCAGAGCAGTTTTTATGATATAGCATCGTTCTTGGTTTATGATTCAATACAAGCCTATCAGTATGTCTCGTGCTGCGTGGATACATATCACCAGCTCTGGTGAACAGATCCCCGTGCAACTTCACAAACATGCAGACTTCAAAGATATATAGACAAGGTAGGGTGAGTAATTCTAGTTTTTTGAAAAGTGGCTTACAGGAGTCAAAAGGTGCTGCACCGCACATTGCTCTAATACATTTTTTCTGAGCTATAAATGCTCTATTGAAATTAACACTATTACCCCATATCAGTAAACCATACCTTAGTACTGAGCTTACGTAGGCATGATAAGCTACCAATTCAGTTTTTTGGTTGATTACATTAGTCAAGCGTTTGAGGACATATACAAATCGATTAATTTTGTCGCAAACGGTACCAATATGAGTTTTCCACTTAATGTCTCTGTCTAGATTCAAGCCTAAAAATTTTACTGTTTCTGTCTCCTTGATAGGATCATTCTCATAACATATATTTAATGTATTTGCATGATTAAATTGTATATAGTGTGTCTTATTAAAATTTACTTTCAGATTGTTCATGTCAAGCCAGTTTACTATAGATTTAATTGTACTATCGATGTCAAATTCGTGGTTATTAATTTCATTATTTTTATTATTTGAAACAACAATTGATATGTCGTCAGCAAAAAGAATACATTTGTGTGTAGTTATATTTGGCAAATCGTTGATATAAATCAAAAACAGAAGTGGTCCCAATACGCTTCCTTGAGGAACACCGTATCTATTAAACATGTATTCAGACTCATACGCAGTGATAATGTTGCTTCCATCTAATTTGTTTATAACAACACACTGCTGTCTATCCTGTAGATAAGTCTTAATCCATTGTAAAGTAGGTCCTCGAATTCCATAATGTTCAAGTTTATCCAATAAGATTTCATGTGAAACGTAATCGAATGCCTTAGACATGTCGAAAAATAAAACTGTAGTAAGTATTTTTTTGTCTATGTTATTGATGACATTGCTCACGAGTGAATAAATTGCCAGTGTTGTCGATTTACCTTTTTGAAACCCATGTTGTTCATTCTTTATTATACCAGTTCATTTATACACAATTTAATTACTTTTGTGCAAATTCCATCAAAGCCTTCAGAGTTAGTGTCGTTTAGAGTCTTTATTTGCTTCTGAACTTCACACTCCGAAAAGGGACTTAAAAACATGGTATTATCAGATCTATTAATGTATTTAATGTCATTACTTTTATTGAAATAATTTAAATTTGGATCACCATTTGTCAATTCAATAAAATACTTGTTAAATGTCGAGGCTATACATGTCGGATCAGTTATTATTTCATTGTTGCTGTTCTCAATACTATCTATATTACAGTTTGATAATGGATTTGCAGTATCCACCTTCTCATTCTTTCGATCACCTTAATATTCTACAATATGCTAAATGAACTTCTACGGTCGCTAATTACTGAAACATCTATCCATATTGTTTAACGAAGGTAAAAAAAATAAAAACTAGAAAAATATAAAATTTCCACTATTTTTGAATTTGAATATATATAGTACGCTTAGTTTGGGATCAGATAACCGTTTGTGAGGAATATCCCAGGATATTTATTTAATAAAAGTATTCTATATAAAAATAACTAGTTTATGTAAAATTTTAACACATTTACATGCAAATAATTACTTAGGAAAATCAAACTTACCTTCATATAAATTTGTTGTAAAGTATCAAAACAATTTATTCCTACTATACTTAGTGATCCCACATCTGTTTTTTTTATATTTGCCGCGCTTTTTCAGGTTCTACTTTCGTATGCCAGACTATAACACCGTCGGCCATTTGATGAACTTCAAATGATTGATTCATACAAATTATTGTTTGAATATTGGAGTACTAATCTTTATTCTGTGATATTGGTTTTAGAAGTTATTATTATTATTTTGACTATAGTCCTGTTTGCAAAATGTCAAAGCTTTTTTTTAACTTACAATTTAGTATGTATGTATGTTGGGGTGAAATTTAGCAAGTCGATTTCACCCACTGCCTGTGGTTGGATTGACTTGATATTTGGTATACATTAATATATTGAAAGACAATGCAATTACAGTCAACAGAAAATACAGTCACCAATAAAAGCTTGTATTCAAATGTTTTTTTTTAACAAAAACATACTATTTATTATGTCTCCACTAATCTTTTGGTGGTTTCCAGGAAAATTACGGCAAACAAGCCATATTAAGAATGTTCAAATTGACAGGCGTCAAGTACAGAGTTGGCACAATGTACGACACGTTAGGTAAATTGAAATTTCTTTTCCAACTCACGACGTAAATTCAATATTTTGTGTGCTCCCAATTATTTTTCAAAAATATTATATTTTCTTTTCATATAGGTGCTAGAATATCGGGAAACAGCGCGAGCTGGGTGAAGAGAAATAAAGGAGTGAGGTCTGTATATTACGAAGGTTCTCTATTATGACTTCTCTATGTACTGAGAGATTTAGGAATTAGATTGAAGCCGGCTTTTCACTATGGGATATAATATAATATATATTACATCTTAAGATATAATATTTTATCGCTCTTCATATATTTTGTTCGAGACCGTTTACACTGCGCTGTAATATACATTACATCCCAAACTATAAATATTTTTTTGAGCGATATTTGAAGTATATTTTACCTCACGTCTCCGGACACCGCGCCTAGCTCGCCCTCAGTTTGAATGGCGACGTGTCAAAATATTGTATATCTTAGCGCCTTTGCACATTATCAGACATGACCGTTCAACAAGATAAATTTCTTGTCTGGTTCATCGTACACATTCATGCAGACGTCGAATATGCAGCCGACGACGACGCTTGTCTGATCAGACATAAGAAAAAAAATCTTGTAATGTGCACGGTCTCATATAAGAACCAGTGCGACTGAATGTCTTATAAGACATATCTGATCAGACACAAGAGATTTTCTTATAATGTGCAAATGCGCTTACAGTATGAACGGCAAACGTGGGATGTAATATATAGCTCAAGATGTAATTCATATTATATCCCATAGTGAAAAGCCTTTAGAAAGAGATGCAGATTAAACCAACTAAGATGACGCATAAAAACATTACCTAATCTTATAGTTTATCAAAGTTTCAATATGAACCTAATAGTAAACTAATTAAATTAAATTTGCTATCTTTACCATTTAACTCAGTTGGATTGGCAAGGCAGTAGACATTTCTCCCGTCGTCTGTGTTTCTCGGTCAAAAGAGACTTATTTTCTCTTCTGACCAAGCGTGCTCCGCCGTCAGCTTTGTCAGTGTCCTTTATGGGAAATATTAAAATTTCTTGCTTATTTCAGATACGTGTTCACGTTTCATGTACGTGACAATGGTGCCTATGGTTTAGCATTGCCAACGAATCAGATTCTGAATACCTGCAGGGAAACCATGGCTGGTATACTCGAGGTGATGACTGCTAGACCAAAGCGTGTTAAATTAGATCTGTTAAACTTGTCCACAACGATGAAAGTAGAATTCCCGGTTTTGCTTTTTACGTTTTTTGTCTTTTGTATTCATGTAATATATTATTTTATTTAATAAATTTATTTTTATTATTTATTTAGTACAGCTTGTTGTTTTAATTTTTTCATTTATATTCTAGCATGAACCTATTACGCAATGATTTTATGAGTAAAAGAGGTAGATAGGTTATAAGCGCTCCGCGTGTGCCACGTTAAATCTGTGCTAAAGTTGTCGAGATCTAAGAGGCCCGTTTTGACAAGAGGGTATCTCTTGTCGCACTATGTTTGTCTCTTTTTGACACATTGATGTACATGTGCTGTCAAAACGGGCCTATTATATCTCGCCAACTTTAGTTAGGTCACTTTAACTATGGCTCGCATAAGCCCCCCTAGACAAGATGATTGTTGACAATCGTCATCGTTAGTAAACGATCTTTTTATTGTCTACTAGCCCAGAGTGTCAACGACATGATATGTATGACAGTGTGACATTTATGAAGCTCAAATCTTGTGTAGGTAGCCTATCTACCTCTTTTCTTATAATATCATTGCTATTACCAATGTTTATTGATATGTATCACAGTTTGAACTTAAATAAAATAATCGGACGTTAGATATAACATCAGCATAGTATCCTCAAATTGAATCCCTATAAAAAAAATGGAAAATTGTAAAGTAGTATTTACACAAACATCAGCATTCTCACTTTATTTTATTAATTATACAACATAGAGAACAAATTATTGCAAATAATTACAAAAATACCATAATGCAAGCAAGCTATATTCTGTAGATAAATATCATCAAAGCAAGGATTTATGATGCAGGTGGCGTACCAAGACCGCTATTTGGTCGCCAAGACACCGCAGCTTGGTTATGGGCCAAGTGACAAGTGATGGCAGTCTCCTTGCTTAATTATTCCATAATAGACGCTGAGGTTGCAAATGCCATATGAGATTAACACACATATATACTGTAGATCATGATATCATGTTTTAGCACCAATATTGCCAACGTCGGATAGCACTATACGCAGTATAAATATGGTTGTGTGGTATAATTTGTATTGAGAATCTGTCAAACTGTCATATTTTTACATGGATAAAATATGGATAAAATCACTAAAATGTACTCGACATTGATAAAATTGGGCATAAAGGTCACTACTTAGTATGTCAGCACGGCTACGCCTCGGCAAATACCTTGCCATGCAAGTGGGGCCCTTAAATCGTATGCAAAATACTTGACGCCTCGCGGTAAGCGCGCATGCCGCTACAAGCCACTAGTACTGCTGAACACGCGCTTCTAGCGAGCGGCCCGCTCCTTTGCGGCGTGACGCCAGCAGCCAAAGCCGCGCTACCCAATTCATCGGGTGCGGGCGGCGTGCTGACTGCTAGTGGTTCAACAATTTTGAGGTGGTACCGGGCCGTTGCTGTGTCGAAGCGGTGCTGCTATAATGAGTGACGATCTTTATAGTCCGGTTACACAATCTTGCATGCAAGCATGACTGCACAAACCAGTTTGTACAAGGGAGACTGTGTGTCGATGGCAAGACGCCTCGTGCATGCCGCGAAGCACGGCATGTGCAATCATTGACGTGCTGAAGATAGGCATGCGCAGTTTAGGTGTGCACAGTTATGACTTGAGCATGTGCACGTGTCACCACTGCAGGTACAGACAGTGTTCCATCTTTTTTTATATAGTTTTGAACTACGCATGCAAGACGTGTAGAGCATGTAGCTTTTTTTATACCACTAATGTGGCAAACAAGCATACGGCCCGCCTGATTTACCATAGTCTATGGATGCTTGCAATGCCAGGGGTATCACTCGCGCGTTACCGACCCTGAAGAAATCTCTTCACACCTTTTTTGAAGAACCCCATGCTGTACTCAATTTTGCTGGTATTAGGGATATAAATCAATGCATTTTGCACAATTTTTAAAAAAAATATATTTTATTAATGTAACCTCCTTAACTAAAATATATCTACCTAATATTATATGTCTGTGATCTACCTACAAAATGCAAATGTCAAACGTGACGTAATAAAAAAATGGAAATCTCTGAGGTTTTCAGACATTGTAAATCTTATAAAAATTTCAATTATGTTTTTAATCAAAATTGTATTTATAATTTTAGTGTTATTTAATGAATCATGTGTGTCTGTAAAGTACAATAATTATACATTGTTCAGAGCTATTCCTGTGACAAAAATACACTTGGAATTCTTCGTAAATTTGACTGAAAGTGTAGATATAAACTTTTGGAGACCACCTGGAATACTGCACAGGCCCGTTGAGTTTCTTGTAACACCTGATGCACGAGAGAATTTTCTGAGAGAGTCTGACATGCGCAATATTTATCTGACTACTATCATTGATGATGTCCAGCAGTAAGTATTATAAAAAAAAAGAATAGGCAACGCTTTTTATTAAGATGATCGAGGATGAGAAAAGTGGGTACATCGATAATGACATTCTGAAACAGAGAAAGGGATAGAGATAACTCTAATACTAGATTATCGGGAAACGAGGGTAAAGTCACATAAAGTAAAATAGTATTATAAAAGGTTTTATAAACATTCTAAGTCTCAAGCGCATGTTCAATTTTGAAATCGAACTTAATCCTGCATGCTGCCAGCAGAATGCCTCCACATGGAGCTCTGGCAACCTTACTGCAGGCGCACAACACTTATGTGAGGTAGAGGTACTTCCCCAGTGGGGCTGTTTCGAATTTTGAACGTTATGCTCTCCGCATAAAGCATTACTCTCTTCTTTATTTTGTTTTGATTCTCCCCTTTATCTACCCATACTGGTTAAAACCCGAGGGTTAAAACAAAAACAAAAAACATTATACAGGAAAAATATTTAACCAGTGCGGAAATTTTGACAAATTAACGAGTTTTTTTATATGTCTAAAAAAATTCAGTTACCGGTAAAGAAAGATGCGGTGCGGGCGGAGTGAAACACGCTTGCCTCCCTGCCGCCTGGGTGGGGATTGCACCCCCGCTGACACCCACCGCGTTATTTATATTATTACGAATAGATAGTGTCCATATTTTGCTGATTTCAAGTCGGATATTATTTTTAAAATAAATGATGGAAATGTGCTCTACAGCTATAAATTATGTATTTCTAATTGATTATCCCCAGAGCGTTTGACCTGCAAACAGTCAAACCCTATATTAGGAGGAAGATGGATTCATTTGACTGGCGGAACTATTTTCGGCTTAAAGACATTTATAGCTGGCTTAAAGATATGACTAAAACGTATCCAGACATAATTCAGATGCAAAGCATTGGAAAAACTTATCACAATCAAGATATAATGGCTGTTAGAATAGCTTTGCCAGGTTGTAAAATGAGGTAAGTAAATAATTACAGATTATATTCTTTATTATACTTTTAAATGAAATTAAGGTGGAAATAATTTTCACTTGAGATATATTGCACTCCACCCGCAGCGTGTAGACATAATAAAAATTTAAATTTATTTTAACAAAGACAGCTATTATGATTCTGGTACTGAAATTTCAACTACTGAAAGACATTTAAATTCAATTATTATACATATCAATGTATAAATAAATAAATATCCTGGGACATTCCTCACACACGGCCATCTATTCCCAAACTAAGCAGAGCTATGGAAATCAGATAACTGATAAAATCCATATACTACTTTTTGTTTGTAAATACCTAATTACACCCAGACTCAGGACATACAGACATGTTCATGCACACAAATGCATGTCCTGTGTGGGAATCAAACCCACGACCTGTGGCGCGATAGGTGGAATCTTAACCAGAGTCTTAAGCAACCGCGCCAGCTGGCCGTCTTAGCTGTATGCATGTAAAGATTTTACTGTTTTACTGACAGTCCAATTTTGTTCTCACTGCCTCTTCTTTAATTTTCCAACATACTCACTGTTTTTAAAACTTTTTCTTTGACTTGTCTTTTATTGACCATTTTCTGTTTTAGATCTAAAGTCATAATAGAAGGAGGTATTCATGCAAGGGAATGGATAGCTCCAGCGTTCGTGACATACCTGATTCATCAGGTCCTATTCTCACCAGATTCCAAGGACATTGTTTTAAAAGACGTGGCTTTGACATACGAATGGTACTTCGTCCCCGTCTTGAACCCTGATGGCTATGAATATAGTCATACTCATGTTTGTATTTCATATTGATTGTGCTTTTGAGCTACGAAATTCAAAGTCAACTGCCGTGACGAAGGTTCGTGTGAATCCTAGAATGACCTTTCGACGAAAGAAAACATCGTAAGAAAACTATAGCACGGTGGTAGGTTCATCTGTACCCACCTGGCTGGCTTCCATCGTTAACTTGAAAATCTGTCTCAAAATATCGATTCATTCCAACACCTGCACTTAAGCCAGTTCTTTCTAGGCCTTGTGTGTTTACCACTTCAGCCTTATCATCACTTACCATGGTGATTACGGTAAAACAGAAGCCAATTCACAGTACAAAAAGTGGATGTAGGTACCGTACTCAGTACTTAGATCTGCTAAGGCTATTGAATATGTTATAAAATTTTATATTATGACATCTATACAGGATCGACTCTGGCGAAAGAATTGTCACAATCACTATGGCATTGACTTGAACAGAAACTTTGGACATGGTTACGGAAGTAAGCTTGATTTTATAAGTTTTAGGATAATAATCACAATTATAACGTTTCATGAGTAAGGATTATAATTTAATAGTTGTTTATATCATTAACAGCAATTGGAGTCAGCACAGATCCAAAATCAGAAAGCTACGGTGGAACACATGCCTTTTCTGAACTAGAGAGCCGAGCATTAGCTGAGTTTGTAAGATCAAAAGCTGATAGTTTGGAATACTACTTTGCTTTTCATTCCTATGGCCAGTATATGATTATACCTTATGCTGATAGTTTCAGACATGTAGAAAATTTTGAAGAAGTGGTAATAAAATATTTCCTTTTTAAATTGTAAATGTAATCACATGTCACAATGCTGAAAAGGCAGATGGTTCAGCTGATGATAAGTGGGTACCGTCATTAGCTTTATAAGTCGCAAGTGCGGCCTCATATGGAGTACTGTTGTTATCTGTGGGCGAGGCACCTGGATACCAGCTAGGGCCTTTAGACTCGGTTCAGCGACGTGCCGCTAGAATTGTCGACGATCCCGAGCTCACAAACGGTTTAGAGCCCCTCAGTCAGAGCAGAGAATTTGCCTCCTTATGTTTGTTCTACCGCTTTTACAACGGAGAGTGTTCCAAGGAATTGTTTGACTTGATGTCCATGACTACCTTCCACTATCGCAACTCTTGCCATCGTCGGGGAGTCCATTCTCACACATTGAAACCAGAATTGTTTCGAACTGTGCGGGCTCAAAGGAGTTTTCTCCCGCGGACGACGCAGACTGTGGAATGAGCTCCCCGCCGTGGTTTTCCCAGTGGAGTACGGCATGGGGTTCTTCAAAAAGGGTGTGAAGAGATTTCTTCAGGGTCCGCAACGCACAAGTGATACCCCTGGTGTTGCAAGCGTCCATAGGCTACGGTAACTGCTTAACATCAGGCGGGCCGTATACTTGTTTGCCACCTTATTGGTATAAAAAAATGCAATATATTGGTTGAATACTTGATCAAAATTGTAAAATTTCTTCAACATGACGCATCACATCCAGGATTCGAAAAGATGCCACCTCAATGTATCGATAATTTCGCAACCCCAATATACCTATGTGATAAAATTTGACTAAACTGTTAGTTTAGATACTGGTATATAAAATCGAAAGTCTAGGAGTTGTGGAAGATAGTGAAAGCCATGTATATTTTATGGAGACAATTATTATCCTTTGTGGAATAATGATTTGTAAAACATAATTATTGGATAGGTAGATGTGGTTTATATTCAAGTAGTAAACGTCTTTAGGGTGATTGATGATGATGATGTTTATAATGATGAAGATATAAAAAAAACCCTTACAAATCTTCAAGTTACTTTATTTTCCAGAGACGAATGGGGCAAATTGCAGGTGATCATATCTTTAGAAGATATAGGACCAGGTATACTGTTGGTACTGCCTTTGATACCGTTGGTAAGGATTTTAGGTGTATAAATATTAGTGTACACGATGGTACATTTTCTATGCTGGTTCAATAGTCAGTCTGAATAAAACACCATCAATAAGGTTTCAAAAATCGTGGCAGCTCGGCAGGGGAACGTGTTGTTTCTATGAATGCTCGAACAAGAATAATAATAAGCCAGCTTAATGCCGTCTCTTTTATACTTTTTTCTATCGGTTCCTAAGTGTACGAGTGAGCGTTCGACCAATGAGAAGCGACCGCGCTCCCATTGGTCGACGCGATACTATAAGACCGTTTGGCCAGAATAATCGGCGTTACCGAACCGAGAGCCACTTTCTATTTTTATTGTTACATAAGCCTATGTACAGTCTTTGTTTATTTCTATTATGGCTTTTTATGACATAACTAACCCTATTTACTTCCTATTATTCTTTATATATAGGTAATAAAAGACACAAAGATTATATTTTTATTAAAATGACACTTAAGGACTAATATCTTACTATCTAATTAAGGTAACAAAGTTTTATGATTATAACTAAAGAAATTTAGAACTATTTACAATATTTCACGCCGTACAATTAGGATTAATATAAAGTATGTGGCCTATGTCCCTCTCCATGCATAAGCTACATGCTTGCCAAATCATATTAAAATAGGTTGTGCCGTTGAGGAGTAACTATATAGTATATATAAGTACTCGCTTATTTATTTACTAATGAACAATAGTAATTCAATACAAAAAAAAAACAAGTTTTATGTTGGTACTCCGTACATATAACCCGCTCGCTCGCAATTCAATAAACTTCCAGGCAAAAATTTGGTATAAATTTTTGAGAAATTTATTTTGAGCTGATACTATTTATGGAGAGTCTATATCTGATTAAGTCTTCACCCCTTTCGGATAGATATAGCCTTTCCGTTACGTTGTATATTGATGCTTGTCATATATTATCAGGTTACAGAACGTCTGGAGTTTCCACCTGTTGGGTAAAAAAAATATTTCATGTCCCGTAAGTCATAACTTTTTTTTATTCGCTATATAATTATACTAGCTGTCCCCCGCGGTTTTACCTGCATTCCCGGGATAAAAAATAGCATATCCTTCTCCATACTATAGGCTATCTGCATGCCAAATTTCAGGATGACCCGTTGAGTAGTAGAAGCCTGAAGGCGTAACAAACAAACGAAATCACTTTGGCATTTATAATATAAGTTAGGATTAATATCCTGAAAAATTCTTCCTACATGGCCATCTAATACCAAACTAAGCAGAGTACTATGGACACCAGATAACTAATAATAGTCGACAAATTTTAGTAGATAATTACGCCCAGACTCAACAAACAAACATGTTCATACACACAAATGTCTTTCCTGCATGGGAATCAAACTCAAGACCAGTGATCTTACCAACCACGCCAACTGGCCCTACACAGGCTATTGACCACAACCATCATGGTAAGGAATAATGTGGCCAAAGGTGGTAAAGCCCGTAAAGTCAAGAAGGAACTGGTCTCAATTCAGCTCCTTGTCAATCTTGAGGAGTTTAATACTTTACTTTTCAGGTACGCCATGACATTTGAACTTCGTGACAATGGTAAATATGGGTTTGCCCTCCCACCACAGTTGATCCTCCCAACCTGCCAAGAGACAATGGATGGTATATTGTCCCTTATGACCCCAAAAACAGCATCATTCATGAAACTCAATCCTCATGACTATCCGGCACACGATACCGACTCTCAGGGTCAGACAATATTGGACAAAATTGTTATAATTGGCAATGTATTACTTTTTATTATAGTCCGTTTTGATTGATTGGGTTTTTCTATATTATTAATAGCTTTCAGCTCAGAATTTCACCGCCTAAGTCACAGTAGTCTATTGGGATATTTCATGTTGTTTTTCTTAGGTTAAAAGGTACCGTCGTCGGTTTCATACAATGTAATCCTTTGAATCGTTGTTAAAATAATATCAACAAAAACAATTGTATGATAGGACGCGCGTCTCAGGCGAGAACCAACAGGTGAACAAGCGTCTAAATCTGTCTATATGCGTGAAGTAATTATTGGTTCTACTGGCCACGTTTACTTTCAATAATAAAAAATATCAGAGACTTTTCTATGAAACTTTATCAATTTAAGCATAGTAATTAGTTGAAATATACGCAACGTTCTAAACACTGAATCTCAATAAATTTATCACAAGCGATAACCTATTTTGATGCGTACAGATAAAGCTGAAATCAATTCGATAGTAGCATAATGAGGCTCACGCCAAATGCTTTAATAGATCATTGACCAATATAACATGAAACCTTGGATATCGTTCATTTATTAACCGACTCCAAAAAAGGAGGAGGTTCTCAATTCGGTTGTACGTCTTTTTTATGTGTGTTACCTTAGAACTCCGTCATTTATTAACCGATTTGGATAATTCTTTTTTTGTTAGGAAGGGTACACTTCCCGTTTGGTCCCATTGTCATGGTTAGGATTTGATTGCTTCTTAGTATACTTTGACGTTGGTTTTTGTAATACAGTTTTCAATTATTTGTGGACTATGAAATTAAATGAAATATGAAATTAAATAATTTTATTCATTCAAATAGGCCTTCACAGGCACTTATGAATAGTCAAACTCTAATACTCTAATGCACTAATGCACGGTTCGGAAGGTTGCTAGAGACTAGATGATATTCGTGGTTTAGCTCGTATTAATGAATTACGTTTAACTGATCTGAATGCTAATTGTATATTGTCAAGTAATTTTGCTTGAGAAACAAGTGGACAAAGTAGGTCGAGACAAAAAAGTGATAATATTTAAATTTTGATAAAGATTAATGAATTCATCCATGTATTAATTTAACCCACACCACATTAGAATACATACGTAACCAATAATGTTATTGCATTAATTTGGATCAAAGAACATTAATGCTCACAATAACGTATTAGTTTTTATTATATTCGGTGAAAGAGTTCAGAATACACTGGCCGTTGGCGCCATAATAAATGACAGTTAGTCACGTGATCAGACAATTTGTCGTGACGGCTAAACGATTATACGGATCATTAGTCATATTACCACCTCCGATAACATCATTCCGGCTTTTCATTGCAGAATGATGTATTTCCATGAATGCTTTTCGAATTCTAATTTCGAAAAGGAAAAAAGGCCAATACTTTGAGGATATAAAATATGATTTAGGTCTGACCATAGACGTCTAAAAATTTTGGACAGAGCATACGAAAGTGAAAAACAATATTTCCCACGTATGTGTGAGTAAAATGTGAGGTATAAGGGTCATCGCTCACTATATCAGCACCGCTCTATCGCAGCAACGGCCTGGCACCACGTCAACTCAATCCAACCACTAGCTGCCAGCGCGCCGCAGCGAGGTGGTAGATCACGGGCGGCGCGGCGCCGGTGAAATTTGTGGCACGGCTTTGGCAAGATACCGCTTGCTGGTGTCATGCAGCAAGGGAGCGAACCCCTCACTGGAAGCGTGTGGTCAGCAGAACTAGTGGCAAGCCACTAGTTCTGCTGACTACGCGCTTGCCGCTACAAGTAGCGGCAAGCGCGCTTGCTGCGAGTCGTCAACTATTTTATCTAGTCATTGTAAAATTTACTTTAACGAATACGATTTAAGAGCCTCACTTGCATGGCAAGGTAAATGCCGAAGCGTAGCCATGCTGTTGTAGTGAGTGGTGACCCTAATAGTGATACTGAGCTATATTGTCACTGTGGAGTGCTAACCAAACGGCATACTATGTCATACATTGAGGCTTGTATTTACAAGACGGCCCGGCATACTTCGGGTGCTTCATTTCGTGTAAAGCGAAGCAGCGTCCAGATTTTATTGGTTTGTCTTGTAAAATCAATGAAGCAGTAGCATATTGCAGTGAAAAATAATAAAATAGAGTTCAAAATAAAGCCGAAATAATCTTGTTTTAAATAAATCATCTGCATTCTGCTGCACTATAGTAAATTTTAATTCAAGGCTCATTTCACTATTCTCATCGTTAACCTTATTTTGTTTGGCTTAGGTTGTATTCATACTGGGTATATTCAATTTCAAATTTATTTTATAATGTTGGAGCCTCCGGAAGCTTTACCAAGCCTTATTGCCGTTATAGGGTTTCTTCCTGGTCAGACTCGCTGAGAATCGCTGGATGTTTGTCGCCTAAGACCGTTATTTGTGAAAGTAGCTGAAGTTTTCTATGATGTGGGAATACTCGATATAAATCTTTCGTTCATCAAAATCTGGTGACTATTTCATATGATCTAATAAAAGTGGTCATCAAAATATATTGAAGTCATAACTCGAAATAACATGAGCATCCAAAACACCAATATGGACAGTGGCTAAAGCAAACTGCACCGAGTCTCGTTAACTTTAATAATCACTCGAGAATACTACAGGATTAAGCAGAAAATTTAAAGATACAGCGGAATTCTTGCCAAAGCCCGAGTGGCCCTTCTGTAGCACTTGAGTTGTCTTTGTCCTCTCCAGCCGCTGGAAATGGGACAGTAGTGTATTTAGTTTAGTGTTTTATTTAACCTAGTTCACAAATTTTATGTTGCAGCGTTTTTTAAATTGGCTATTTTTAGTCGAACGAATGGAACATCACTTGGTAAGAGAAGTGATGGTATTACTTTTCATAGGACACCTAACAAAATATTGGTGTTGATATTTGGGCGATGATAGCTCAGTGGTAGTGACGTCGGATACCGAGATGAAGGTCCCGGGTTCGAATCCTACAATGAGCTTGAGCTTTCGGTGAAGGAAAACATCGTGAGGAAACCATAGCACGGTGGTAGGGTACTTTATAGTACCCGCCTGGCTGGCTACCACCCTCAAGTTGAAAATCTGTCGCCAAGCACCTTTCGGTGTGTTCCGACAGCTGCACTTGAGAGCCAGTTCCTTCTGGGCTTTGTGTGCTTACCACCTTCGGCCGCATCATCACTTACCATGGTGAGATTGCGGTTAAACACAGGCCTATAAACAATAAAAAAAAAAAAAAAAAAAAAAAATTGTAGGTATTACTCATACTGACTTCTATTCAATAATATCTACTGTGCAATTATTACCGTTGCTATTTTATCTACCAGTGATATCGTTGATAGTGGTATATAATACTTTACCCACTATGTTATACTTACTCCAATAACGCATTCAGCCTCATTTAGGTAGTTTTAGTGTTGAGAATTCGAGTCTCTTAAGTCACACTATTTCTAACACATACTGAGTTTCTTGCCGGAGTCTTTTCAGTTAAAGTTGTATTTGGAACCACTTTGTTAACGTTCATAAGTGCCTTATCAGGGCCTAAATAGAATAAATACTTTTGAATTTTGACACTAATCCCTATCTCTTTCTTTCTCATAGCTCTGAAGCATACTATCCATACATGATCGAAACCATCCAATATTTCTAATACCAACAACTATAGTGCATTCAAGATACATAATCCATTCGGGTTCAAAGTGGTCTCTGTTTACCCGAACTGCGGTTGCAGCCATCCCTGGCCACGTTCCAACCTTCGGGATTAATTAATTGGGACACCAGGACACTTCCCGTCTTAGTGGTCTTAAAGGAGTTAAATTTTTAAGTGCATTAGTCGATTCGCTTTGTTTGGAATAGTAGTTTTCTTATCTTGTGGTTGTGCTATCGATAGATATTGGTAATTTGAGAACTGAGGATTTCTTCTTGGATAATCGAGCTTAATTTGAGGCATGTTAAATAACCGACATCGTTTTTTTTTGTAAATGTTTGGCGATTATTTTCAGTAGATAGACTTTTAATAAATCGGAGGTATCTTCAGTAGATTTGTTATAAGTTCTCTCCTGGGTTCTGAACTGCACTATAACTTTGGTCAATTCTGGAACTGAACCAAAACACCGAACATGAATATTTTTTAATCGGGCATCATTTTAAAAGGCTATAGCTGAATAAGATGATAAACGATTGTCAGTTATTATAATAATATACCTATGTCTTTTTAAAAGTTGCAGGGTTTATCGTAGAAATAGTACGGGGCAAAGTTACAGATGTAACTTCCCTCACAAATTAGATGTTTATTAAATCGAAAAATATTTTCGTGCCAATTAGCAATTAATTGGACTTCTCAACTTTATTTCTTCTCATCCTCGTTATGAATTCGCAGAAATGTTTTCTTTTTAATAATTTGTTCATTTGATCTGTGTTGACAATGATAATATCCTGGAATAATAAAAACTTAGTCCAAATGAAATAAATAAATATCATGGGACATTCCTCACATAGGGTCATCTGATTCCAAATTAAGCAGAGCTTGTACTATGGAAACCAGATAACTGATATACTACGTATACTACTTTTTGTTATTTATAAATACAAACTTAATATTAATTAATTATATTATTAATTACATCCAGACTCGGGACGTACAGACATGGACATGCAAACAAATGCATGTCCTGTGTGGGAATCGAGCCCAAGACCTGCGGCGCGATAGGTGGAATCAGCGCCAACTGGCCCGTTGAAAGCCCAGCTCGACTGGGGAAGTACCTCCACCTTACAGAATATCGTAGCCAAATAAAATTATGTGGTGTTCCTGCGCCAACGCCTGCGACACCAGCGCTCATTTGATGCCTCGTATGCTACAAGCGTCCATATGGTTGTTTACGGACGTAGTCAAATAATAAAAGTTCAAAGAATAGTAAAAAATTGATAACTAGCCGGAAGATAATCCTCTCCATTTTGTTTTCTGTATAATTGCGCGATTCCAGCGTGTCACGATGAGGATCAAGTTCTGGAAAGTAATGTTAAATAATGCAGCTTCATTGTGGAAATTCACTTAGTAGTGAGTAGAAAACATCTTAGGCTAATTATTATTATAATGAATCATTACTAGGTAAAATGTAGGGTCCGATACAATATTATAATATCATTGGTCCGATAGTACAATAATAAATCCATTCCACCGTGTAACGACATGAATACAACATGTATCGATATACTAATTAAAGTGAACGATTGGCGATTTGCCAGCATGGCGCGTAAAACAAACGTTTGTGAGATTGTGTTGCTTTCGAATGAATTTATGTGCTCAACTGATATGTTAGGTTTTGGTTGATTTGTAATGTCATTGAATGAAAGTCTATTTTCATGTTTATTAAAATATTTATTAGGTTAAAGCTATTTCTCAATAGCTAGATAAACGTCAGATATGTTATTTCTCAGATCCTTACTAATTTTATAAACAGGAAAGTTTGTATGTACCGATGGATGTTTGTTACTCTTTCACGGAAAAACTACAGAACGGATTTGGATGAAATTTGGCACACAGATAAAATATATTCTGGATTAATACATAGGATACTTTTTATCCCGGGAAAACATACGATCCCTTGGAAATGCGGGTGAAACCACGCGGGACAGCTAGTAAGTCTATAAAAATAAGTTCCAAATCGGGGGGCACGGCAGTGCCCCCGCCGAGTCGAGCGCGAAGCAAACACTACACTATATTTACAGTAATTAATAGAATTAATTCCATTTTTGGGGAATATATATTTTGTACTACCGCTCCTGGGTCGCTTGTCGCTGACCAAAACAACACCTCCTGTATAAAGCTGATGTTGGCAATGATCATTATCCTCCATCCTTTTATGCCCTAAAACGTAAATCTAGACTTCGAGAATCCTTAGTCACATATTTTAATACTACTGAAAAAATTCTATTCCCATCCACTTCAGGAATCTTTGTCCCATTTTAAAACTTACCCCCTCTAAAATCTAAAAATTGCCCGACAATCAGACTTTTGTGATCTCATTCATTACACGAACACGCATTAACGAGTGCAGCCGAATGGCGTGGACGACGGCCCCTGATTTATTGGACCACCTCCTGCCCTTAACGACACGCCGTGATGTACGACTGAAGGGTTGTGGTGGAAGGTAGAGGATTTGGCGGTAGCGAGAGCTTAAGCGACAGCGAAAGAACAATGTATCTGAAATGAAATGAGAATTCGGATCAGAAGAATTCTAAGGATATAAAATTTTCTTGTTACTGTCATGAATCGCAGAAATAGCTATTTGCACTATCAACATCATGTTTCGACAAGTTGGGCTCTTTTGATTGTCTTGTAGACAATCAAAAGAGCCCAACTCGGAGGACTCTGGTTTTAGGGACTGATGATTAAGTTGTTCGACTATCTATCACCGACTGACTTATAAACAATGCACAGACTAAACCAGTAGGTTTAGCTAGAAGCATGATTTTTTTTTTCAGGAGTTCCGCATTACGTAGGTGTGCACTTAGAAAGGATTTTCCAGGGTAAAATAGGGAAAGGGTAAAATAGAGGAGATGCTGTAATAAAAAATATGAAAAAGGGCCCAATTGAACTACCCATTTAGATAAATAACTCTTAGAATATACCAAAAAGAAAGAAAAAGAGGCAAACATTATGAGACACGGAGACACTAATCCATTTGGCAATCGAGAGGTATCATAAAATGTTCGTAAAAGTCTACTAGGTAAATACTTAATAATCTGTATCGCTTATCACACAAACCATACTAAAAAACGGCAAACGCCGACTGCAAGGAACAAAGGGAATTATTCGAAGATGAAGTCAACCGTATTATTGTGGCAAGAAGTGACATGCGTGATAAATGTAGAATGTAATTTACACTTGCGTTTTTGTTTGCCATTGTTTTGCGTTTCAAATGGGTTCTGTGGAAAGTGTACTATTTGAACGAGTGTTTCTTCTTGTAATGTATGTAGTTGGCCTTGGTCTAATGTGGAATGCCTTGGTGAGATACTAATTTGCTATATAAAAGCAGCAGCATTTTAAAGGGTTTAAGAGAGTTATTGAGAGCTTTAAAAGACATTTTGGTTTAGATTTTGATTTGTGTAATATTTCAATAGGACTTTTTGGCGGATACTTGCAGACTGACGTTGCGTTTTCATTTTTATTTTCATAATTCGTGTATTTTGAGTTTTATTATAATTATCGGTGGTATTTTGTCCAATAAAGATCAATCCATGTGCACCAGTGAAGTGAAATGAAATAAATCATGTGTATCGTGACTTTTCAAGATGTCTCAAGAAGTCCGTGAAAAGTTTTAGTTCAACCACTTTTGTACTAAAACATGACTTTTATGGATGGTGACTGACTGAGGACTATGTGAAAGTGATTTATTGGGACTAGAACTTATAATAACTGGAAAATGGCAAAATACACAAGACGTATGAGGACAACATATTAAAAAAAATCAACATTTGATTGAAATCTAC